>JARHVA010007768.1:2500-465000 GCA_037957365.1 Torreya grandis
CTTTTTCCAGAGATAAGCATATAGTTGTATTACGATCTTGAGTAATAAAACATCTCTTCTTAGAGAATTCATTGTTACTATGTTATTTTCAGGTTCTTGAAATATCTGTCAATCAAAAATTCTAAGTTTTTGATCATGCACCCAATCAAAAAATTGAATTTATAGTCACATCTAAATGGAAATATAAATTTAATAATTTCCTTCATCCACCCTCCATCATCCCTTACACTCTAAACTTGCATGTGATCAGATGCATCCCTTAAGAGAAACTTATCGTTCTTAAGAGGAAAATAGTATAAATTTTCTTAACCATTGCAATTAAACCATGATGGATAGATATGAACCATAATATCCTTTATTTTAACATGATAGTTATATAAATATCACCTATATGATTATTTTCCACTTATGATGAGGAATAAATGGTAACACATTCTCTCATAGCTAAAACTTACTTTAAGGAGCAAAAAATAGTTAATATAATGCATAAATTTTGAACCATGCACCTTATTGAATAAATAAATTCATGGTAACATCTATATGGGAATTTAAACATAATAACAACCTTCATCTACCCTATATTTTCCCCCACACTCCAAACTTTCGTGCATCCAGACACCCTCCTTAAGAGAAACTTATCAATTATAAGAGAAAAAATAGTGAAAACTTTATGCAACCTTTGCATGCAAACTGTGAAAGGTAAAGATGAATAATAATTCATTCATCTCCATACATAAGTCCCCTAAGTACCTCTAATAATATTATATTCCACTCATGATGAGGAATAAATCAATGCATGTTTTTTGTCATAGTCAAAACTTGCTTTAGGGAACAAAAGTTGGTCAGCTTAACACAAATTTTAAATTGTGTACCCAATTAAAAAGATAGATTCATGGTCACATATATATGGTGTATAAATATAATAATGGAATTCATATACCCTATTTCAAGCTATGCACTCAAAACTTGCATGTAGATAGATGCATCCCTCAAGAGAGACTTGTTGATCTTAAGAGAAAAAATAGTACAAACTTTCTTTAGCCATTGCACGTAAACCATGAGAGGTAGATATAAAAAGTAACATCCTTTAATAACTTTTGGGTGTCCTTTAAATAATATCATTATTATTGTCTTCCACTTGTGATGAGGAATAAATGGTAGCATAATCTCTCTAACAACTAAAACTTGCTTTGGGGACCAAAAGTTAGTATAATGCATCAATTTTGAACCATAGGCCCAATCAATGAAATAAATTTGTGGCCACATTTACATTGGAATATAAATTTAATAATTGTCTTCATATAACCTCTATCATCCACCAATCTTGAAAATTACAAATGGTTGGATGCATCCCTGAAGATAAACTCAACATTCTTAAGGGGAAAAATAATACAAACTTTGTGTAGCTATTGCACATAAACCCTCAATAGTAGAGATCAAATTAAAGATAATAAATTTTCATGTTGGATTAATATAATCATCCACCATATCATTTTATTCCAATAATGACAATGAAAATTGTAGCATTTTTTCTCTCACAACTAAAATTTACATTATGGAGCAAATTTGGGTTAATATAAAGCATAACTTTTAGGTCATGCACCAAATAAACTAATCACCTTCATATTCACATATAAATGGATATTTAAACAAAAAAATGGACTTAATTTTTTCTATATTTTATCCCACACTCTAAACTTGCACATGGTTGAACACATCCCTTAAGATAAGCTTGTCGATCTTAAGTGGAAAAATAGTACAAACTATGTGTAACCATTATATGCAAATTGTGAGTGGTAGAGATGATCTGTAAAATAATAAATTTAAATGAATGTTTATTATAATAATGTCTCATATTAATATCTTCCACTAATGATGAGGAATAAATTGAGACATGTTTACTCTCATAACCAAAACTTGCTTTGGGGAGCAAAAATTGATTAATATAACATAACTTTTATACCACATGCCCAACTGACGAAATGGATTTTTTTTCACATACATATGGGGGTGTAAATAAAATAAATGAATTATTATTCCATATTTAATCCCCCACACTCCAAAATTTTATGTAGATAGATGCATCCCTTAAGAAATACTTATTGAACTTAAGGTGAAAACCATTACAAACTTTGTGAAACCATTGCATGCAAACCTTGAGAGGTAAAAAATAAACATAAGATCCTTATATTTCATGTTTAATTATCATAAATATACCTTTTAATATTTTATTAAATTCATAACTATGAATAAATAGATACATGTTTTCTCTTGCAGCCAAAACTTAGTTTAGGCAAAAAAAAGTTGGTCAGTATAACGTCTAAATTTTAAACCATGTGCCAAATCGATGACTTGGCTTCATGGTAACATTTAAATGGGACTATAAACATAATAATTAAATTTTTAACCCCATTATCCCTGCACTATAAAATTTTGTGGGGTTGAACATATCTCTTAATTAAAATTTGTCATTCTTAAGGGGGAAATAGTTCAAATTTTATGTAGCCATTATAGGGAAAATGTGAGGGACAGAGACAAAACATAAACTCCTTCAGTAACACTTTGGATTTATAAAATTATCTCATATATTATTCTCTTCCAATAATTATTAATAATAAGTAGAACATTTTCTATTGTAGCCAAAACTGACTTTAGGGAGCAAAATTTGGTCAGTATAACACAACTTTTAAACTACATGCCCAATTGATGAAATAAATTCACAGTCATGTCTATATTAGTGTATAAATTAAATAATGGATTTCATCCACCCTTTTTTTACCCCCACACTTTCATATTTCATGTGTCCAAAAAAATCTCTTAAGAGAAACTTGTCAATCTTAAGAGGAAAAATAATATGAATTCTTCAAAGTCATTACACACAAACCATGAGGGATAGAGATGAACTATAAGATCTTGAAGTATAATTTGAGAGGAATATAATAATTACCTATATTATTATCTTCCAATCACAAATAAATATGAAATGGTGGAATTTTTTCTCTTGCAACGAGTAAAATTTAGTCAATATATCACACAACTTTTGAGCCATACACCTGATCGATGAACCAAATTTATAGTCACTATATATAAGAATTTAAATAAAATAATGACCTTATAATGCCCTATATAAACCCAAAAAATACAAAATTCCATGCATTCAGACACATCTCTTAAGATAAACTTGTCATTCTTAAGGCAACAAATATTACAAAATTTGTGGAGCCATTGCACGTAAACCATGAGGTATAAAAATAAACCATAAGATGTTGAAAATACATGTAGATGTCATATAAGAATCCCATATAGTATTATATTCTACTCATGATGATAAATAAATGTAAACATGTTTTCTCTCATATCCAAAACTTGTTTAAGGGAGCAAAAGTTAGTACAACACAACTTTTAAACTACATGCCCAATCAATGAATTGGATTTGCAACCATATCTAAATGGGCGTATAAATGCAATAATGAATTTATTCACCAAAAATTTTACTTCTTAATAAAATAATTAATACATCCAAATAAATTCCTTGAGATAAATATGTCGATCGAAAGGAGAAAATGGTACAAACTTTGTGTAACCATTGCATGAAAATTGTGAGGGGGAGAGATGAACTATAAGCTCGTGCAGTTGCACATGAGAGTCCTCTAAGCATACCATAGAGTTATATATTTCATTTTTTAATATAAATAAACATAAAAAAAAATTCTCTCACAACCAAAACATGCTTTAGGGAGCAAACTTTAGTCAACATAACGCACAAATTTTGAACTACACACCCAATTGATGTATTGAATTCATAATCACACTTGAATGGGAATATAAACATAATAATAACATTATCATTCCTTTCATAAGCCTTCACACTCAAATATTTCATATGGATAGACACATTACTTAAGATAAACTTATCATTTTTAAGGGGGAAAATAATATGAACTTTAGACAACCAATGTACGTAAATTGTGAGGGGTATAGATAAATTGTAAGATCCTCAAGTTACATGTAGAGGTCCTATAAAAATACCCTAGAGTATCATATTATAATAGTTATGAAAAATAAATTTATTTAAAATTTCTCTTAGACAAATCTTGTTTTACATAATAAAATTTGGTCAATGTTATGCAAAACTTTTGAACCACATGCCCAATCAACAAATTGATTTCACGATCACATCCAGATGGACATATAATGTAATAATGGTATTTTTTTACCTTATTTCATCCCTTGTAATTTAAATTTTCATGCAGTCATAAAAATTTATGAAGATAAACTTGTCAAACTTAAGGGGAAAATAATACTAAATTTGTGTAGCCATTGCACATAAATCATGAAGAGTATAGATGAATTGTAAGCTCCTATAGTTTCATGAAATAGTACTATAATCATACCATATATGATTATGAACCACTATTAATAATAAATAAAGTGTAGCATGTATTCTCTTGTTGCCAAAACTTTCTTTATGGAGCAAAAGTTGGTTTATATACTACACAAATTTTGAAACACGTGCCCAATTTATGTACTAACTTCGCAATCATGTATGAATAGGAATATAAATAAAATAATTTCCTTATTATACCTTCCATAATCCATTCAAATCAAACTTTCATGTGGTCAGATGCATCCCTGAAGAGAAAATTGTGATTTTTAAGGGTAAAAATAATACAAATTTTGGCCAATCATTGAGCACAAATAATGTGAGGTAGAGACAAATTGTAGGGTACTACAGTTATATGTGGGATTCCTATAAGTATCATAGTTATTATTTTATTCCATTTATAATTAATAAAAAATTATGGAATGTTTTTTCTCATGGACAAAACTTAGTTTAGGTAACAAAATTTGGTTAGTATAACATGCAACTTTTGAGCCAATTGATGAAGTAGTTTTGTATTCACATCTATATGGATTTATAAATACAATAATGGAATTTTTTTAGCCTATGTTATCACTCAAAATCTAAATTTTCACACATCAATACACATCCCTTAAGATAAACTTGTCATTTTAAAGGGGAAAAATAGTAAAAATTTTGTGCAACCATTACAGGTAAATCGTGAGGCATAGAGATGAACCATAATATCCTAAAGCTACATGTGAGAGTTATATATGCATACCCTATAGTAAAATAGTACATATTATATGAATAATAAATGACACCACATTTTTAATTATAGATAAAACTTACTTTAGAGATCAATATCTGGATAATATAACATGCAATTTTTGAACCATGTGCCTAATCAATGAACCATCTTCAAAGTCACTCTAGTATGGGTGTATAAAAAATAATAATTGCTTAATATTTTTTTAATTTTCACCCATACTCAAAAAATTTATGAATATATATGCATCCCTTAAGATAAACTTGTCAATCTTAAGGGAAAAAACAATCTGAACTTTACATGGCTATTATATACAAATCATGGTAGGTAGAGAAAAACCCTAAGATCTTGTAGTTGCACATGGTATTATTATACACATATCCTATAGGATTGTATTCCTAACATAATTTGGAATAAATGGTGGTGAAATTTCTCTCGTATCCAAAACTTGCTTTAGTGAGTAAAATTTGGATAATATAACACAATTTTTGAACTGTATATCCACTTAACGAATGAGCTTCACATTTATGTCTAAATGGGAATATAAATGAAATAATGGATTGTTACACACTCTATCAATTCCCATAATCTAAAAATCAATAGGTTTAGATCCATTCTTTAAGATAAACTTTTTGTTCTTAATGGGAAAAATAGTGCAAACTTTGGGCAATCATTGCACAGAAATCGTAAGGGGAAAAATAATAAAAATTTTATATAGCCAATTATTCAAGCATCCTATATGCATCCAATAATATTTTTTGAACCATAACATGTATTATTTTTAATTATTCTCTATTTTTCAATAATATAATCGTCTCTACTCATGGCACTAACCATATGAAGGTGGAAGCTCATCTGGTACTACTAACCTACATTTAATGTGTTAGTAATGATTTCAAAAAAAAACATAATGAAAATCTAACCATAAATTAAAATTAAATAAATATAATATTAACCTTACTTATTCATAATGTAAATTTCTATAGGTACTATCTCTAAATTACATAGCACCTCAGTGTGGTACAATTAGCAAATACAAACTTTGGTTATTAATTTCAATTCTAGACCTTTTTCCATTATCGAAAGGCTCACATCTATTATCTCTCTATGCTTGTTGATTATCTATTAGTTTGACAAATGTTATTTTGATGACTCAAATCTTTATCATAATCATAATGCTCTAAATCTTCTTGTTATCCATATTTGATAGTTTTGGACCTGTACCTATTTTCTAAATTTTTGGACACTTTCATCCTAGTCAGATACCCACATTGATGCTAGTGTCCTATTCCAACACAAGTTTCCAGTGCCATAAAGTCATTAAAATTACAAATTAAATGTATAATTATTGTTGGTCTAAATGATTTAATGTGAGATATTCTCCAAAATTATTGGTATAAATACATGATCAATCCTCATTCATTCATAACCTTGTAAAAACCTAACAACTCACAAGAATAATCACTAAAAGCATTCAATCAATAATTCAATTGAGAAAAGCTTCCTTATTTTATCTTATTTCCATATCAGTCATAGGGATAGCACATCTACAAGTTTTAATTAATAAAGGATCATGCCACGAGCCATATGTATCAAGTTAAAAGTTAGGTCATTGTTGTACTTGCTTATCACATATTGCATCCTTATACACACACAATCTAACATGAAGGGGATAACTAAATACTTTTGAGGCCTTATTTTGAGTATTAGCTATGTAGGTATCACTCATTTATAGATGGGTCTTTGGGATAAATTAAAACTATGAACCCACTAACCCATTTTTCCATTATCACTATGAAGATAAAGAACTAGGATTCTACTATTTGATAAGGAGCAATAGCCCATGATCCAAATATGAGCACACTAAAGTGAAGGTAACACATAACCTAGAATATTTTATGTGGTTACATTCATAACTAGTAGGTATTTTTTACATGAAATATGTATCCAGGTTAGACATAAGCATTGACATAACCGTATGAAGTTGATGCAAGTTTCTAAGGCCATAGAAGTGCTTAATCTATAATTTGATGGTTGTTTCAGTATCTACTTTAAGTATGATTCCTACATGTTATACATCCAAATTTGTTTTAACATCAAATCTAGCTAAGTATCTTGTTTTCATTATCTTTAAATATTGTTGACCAAATTTGACCTTGTAGGTCAAATTGGGACCCCTGTAGGTAAAAAATTGATCTTTAAATGTTTTTATGGGCCTAGTATATTTCATGAAGTATGTCATAGATCATTTGGTGTGATTTTATGTGTATCTAACTTTGGGCATAATCATTTTAGTCCTAAGAGTCATTTTGGGGGTCAATATATAACATTAAATGAGTTATACAATGTCCTTGGGAAATGTGAAGGTTTAAAAAGGTGATGTAATGCCCCATGTGCTCTAAGAATTCTTAAGTAACTATTTCTAACTAAAAAGTGGTAGGTTCTTCAAAAGAAAGAGTAGTTTTCTTAGAAAAAGGGGAGTTTTCTTGAGGTTTAAAAACTTGTATAGCCTCTTACAGCTGATGACACTTCAAGAGTGTCCCTTGATCTTCCACATAATTGTTCTAGTGATGAGTTTGATCATAATCTCCAAAAATTAAATAAAACCGCTTCTCTCTTCCTCTACTAGGCTTGGTAAGTAAGAATGCACCTCAAGTTTTTAGATGGTATGACCAACAAGAGAGGTTTTAGGAAAAATACTCTTGAGGGTGTCTTTTAAACTCATTTATCCTTCATTTGATGTTTGATTTCAAAATAATGGTGGCCTGTACTTTATGAACCATTTTAAAGACGTCAGCCTATCTAATTTGCTTGCCAATCTCTGAACCCTATAGGTTTTGCTCTTGTTTAGATTATTTCATATAATATAGCTACTAATATTGATCTAAATGATTTTTAATCTCTCCTCTCATGATTTCCATGCTTGGTTTCATGTTTGGCAAAGATCTCATGGGCTAATTAGTTTAATTTACAAGTTGATGTTCCAAGTGGAATGGCAGTCAATTTCACTAATTTTAGAAGGTTGGATTCTCTACAAGGGATTTCATGTGAATTGGATATGATTTTTTCTATGTTTCAATTCCATAAGGATCACCTCCCTTTCATGTTTGGTCTTACAACACCATGCTTTAATCAAACATCTAGTCATGTCATACTCACAGTCAACCTTCTACTTGCTCTCATCTACAGTCATGAGGTTTGAACTCTAACCATGTTATAGAGGATTAGTGGAGAGTCCAAAAGGTTTTTTACATGTTCTTATTGTATGAGTAGTCAGATTGAACCTTTCAAATAACACAAAGGGTATGTGATGGTAGTCATATGCAACATATACAATTAGGTAGCCATGAATGTACATCTGTAGGCCCATCTCATGGAAATAAATCATGTTAATAAGGATAATTTGAGTTGGATAGGATTATATACAGTGATAAAAGTCTACTTCAAACTTTTGAAAAGGTCTAAACTACATTGGAAACCATAGACTATGCAAATTGCTCCAATTCTGTTCACTGCCTATAAGCAACTCAAAATGCACCTATAGGTTCCCTATAGGAAGATGACATATGGGAAAAGACATAATTGAATGGTATTTAGATCCTAAAGGTTGAAACCATATGTTTTAATAGGTTATAATGGGACTAGGAGTGATCAAATGGCTAGGCACCATGCATTGTTTGAATATATTTTCATTGTTTGCTTGTATACATGTAAAAGTCCACCTACAGGTGGTGTTAACGTAGAATTAAGAATTCTTCATGGAGGAAATTGGAAAATTTGGAACCCTTATTGAGGTCATGGTATGTTGAAATGATAGATTTCTAGACAAGGTTGAAATGATATATTGCTAGACAAGGTTGAAGGCCACTTCCAAAGATGATGACTGTGGGATTCAGGGACTTTTTCCCTAAAAATCAAAAATAGAGCACCTAGCACTTTTGGAGACATCTTAAGATAATGCCATGTTGAGTTTTGATCATTCCTAGTGTGCTCATCCTATATCCATATCATAAGGGTCCAACTTATAAAATAAATAAGGTATTTTAGTCTTGTGGTTTCTTACTAGGAAGGCCCAAAGATGCCCCTTTGGCCACTAAATCTAGATAGTGTCATTTATGGGTTTTGTGCTCTAAAGAAGATCCTTACATCCAAATTTTCCAAGTTAAAATATGTCTACATAATAGATGAACTTGATAAGTTGAATAAGACATTTTATCTCAAGGATGTGCCAATAAGAATTGAGGAATAAGGTGTTGAGTTCCATCTACAGATACAGGTGTCTTAGGCCCTAAAATGCTTACGTAAAGCTTGGCTATAGGTGTTTACCAATCTCATGATGTGAATCAATATATACTAGACCTATATTTATAAGAAATTATCATTTGAGATTGGCTCCAAGATTAGAGGATATCCATAGGAGAATGACACATATCCCAGTGTGAAATCATTACCTACAAGGTCCTAATGACTCTAACATAATCAACTGTAGGTGACTGTAGACATACAATAAGCTAAAACATGGTATCTGGGTGATGGTATAGCCTAGGAAAGGTGAGTATAAGTTCAAATAATTGATAAATTATCATTAAATGTGTAAAAAAGGATCATGAAATTTTTTCAAATTATAATCCATGCAAAGTTACCTATAACTGCCCCCCTCCAATGTAAAAAACATAGTCAAGTAACTTGATCAGTCAAGTGAAGGGAATGACTTGAGAGGTTTTAACAAAGGATGTAAATGAATAAGTGATTAGAATGGATTAAAAAATATCATTGACATCTCATGAGATCCTCATATCAAGTGAGTAGAGAAAAAACCCTTTTCAAGTGCATCACACAGTCCACATGGTAGAAGCATGCACACAGTCTCTTTCCTCACAGTCTATCTTAGGATTTAATGAATTTGAGGGGTCTAATGACCTGATCAATGGGAAATATTTTGTATATAACATTTATATGGAGTGTATAATCCCCTATAACATTAATTTTGTCTATACAAATAGGGGAAGTTCCCTCTATTTTGTCTCAGATAGAGGGCACTCCCTTGTTAGCAAATCCTATAGTCTTGAGGAATGGAAATTAAATGATGAACAAGGAGATTATTGGGACTCTTTAGGAGGTTTTATAAGTTTAATTAAACATTAAAAAACATTATAAACCATGCATATAAGGAATAATCTTAACAAGATGTTCTAGGTTGCTAAGTATGCAGATAGGTCTGTCAAGCATGGTTTAGGTCTGAAGCCAAATGGGGGTCCAAATTCACTCCTAGCTCTTAGTGAGATTTCTAAATAGTTGGAAAAATTTTATAGGATGATATTAGACATATCTAAGATATTGGCATTTAGGGGTATCCATGAAAAATTCATTTTTAGGCTTTAATATAATTTAGGCCTGTGTAAAGTGGAGAAAAAAACTCGATAAGAGAGGCTTGGTTGCTCATATCTTATTGGAAACCTAGCGTGAAGACTCAAGGAGATAGGATAAGTTATATAGGGTCCTAAACAACCATTTTTTTTCATTGAGTTGAGATTTGAATGTAAAATCTTTATGGACAATGGTTGAGGGGGTAAAATAGGCCTAAACTCACCAAAACCCTTGCTAGTGATCAGTTTGAGAAGATGGAGAATTTAGTATATATAAATGAAATATTTTTCCAAAAAAATTGATTGGATGTTGTAGGGTACTTGTTCAGGGTCCTACTTTATTACTTACTGAATAATATAGCTGGAGTATAAAATAGGGTATTTCTGATAGTTTTCATGTTTTATAGGTTATAGAAAGATTATAAATATGAAAATAACATGGGAGGGAAGCCTGAGACTTAATATAAATCCCAATATCCATTTCATTCCTTATAAAAAATCCTAAGTGCCTCAACTAGTAGCTTCATCTCAGCCAGTCAAAATTGGCATAGTGAACATGATAGTGAGAAGGGTGAAAAACTTCAAGTAAGATACTTATAAGGTGTTCCTAATGATTATAAGGACATGGATGGACTTGAAACATGTCATTTAGTCCATTTTATGTATTTTAATGAGAAACTAAAGCCATTTTGTAATCCAAATGTGCAAGGTGTGTGAAAGAGGAGTTTCCTTGACTGCAGGTAATGATGGCTCACTTTCAAAAGAATTCAAGTGATTAGGAATGCATCCAATGAATGAAATATAATGTATAAAACCCATAAATATCAATATAATCATGATATTTATCCCTATTTAGTTTTGGGATGTTCAAATAGGGGTGAATGATGAAGGCAATTTTCTTGTGTAGAATGAGAACTCCTATACCACATTTCATGAGTTCCATATTTTAGAGAGCCATTTATCCTATTAGACCTTGTATGGTATACATATTAATCCGTTATAATACACATTTAACTCTTCCTCTTAGCATGACAAGTGTCCTTATGACATTTTTATGTCTTTCTTCTCTTCTCTCTCTCAAGTTCTATAATAACTAGCCATTTTGGCTATTGTAAGGATGCTTAACCTAAGTATAGAGAATCCCTACTCATTTTCATAACATGGATCAATAAATACTACTAATTTTACATCTTATATGACTATTTTTAGTGTGTTAAATTTAATTATGGATCTTGCTTAGTGATGATTGATGTTTCTTTAGCATTTTTGTCTCATTCTCTCACCTATTTGTAGCTTGAAAGCTTTTTATTGTAGGTCATGTGAAGTGTTATATGAAGTTTCAAGGTTGAGTGAGTTATTATATTCAATAATGCCATTATAGTGCTCTTGTCTAGTCCTCCTATCCTAAACATTCATCACAATCTCATAATGAAAAATTGATGCGAGAAGATTCAAATTAGAGAAGTGTATGCCTAGTTAGTCTCTTGGTCTCATGTGTGACATGTAGTTGGTTGGTAGTTATTAATTAATTTAGTGTATCACCACCTTTAGGATAGTTTAATTTTAGTTTTCTCTCCTTTTTCCTTACAATCAGAGGTGTAGTAGTGATCTAAAAGTGGTACATCAAGGGAGCTAGCCCTATCTACCGATTCACCACATTATTAGGCTACCCACAACCTAGAAGTGTTTCAATTTTTCCACTTGGATGATGAGAGATAAGACATCTCCTCAGGGAGTGAAAATCCAAGTGACAACAATTTTTGGCACACCCAGTGGGACTCAATGTCTAATAATTTGAAATATTTTTGGTGTTGTCTTTTAACACATCAACCTTTGGAGGCATCTATCCAAGCATAAATCATGACTCTAAAGTTACATCAATTAGTCAAGCAATCTAGGTTTTCCTTTTGAATATTATTGGTAATTTTTCTTTATATTCTTGCTTTCCAATCAAGCTCCATGGATATTTTTGGTGTTGAGTATTATTTTACCTAAGTTGATGGGATATCTCAAGCTTATGGCATTCTCTATCAACCTTTGTATGATTATTATCAGCCTTGTCATGATCCTTATCAGATTCAATATGGCCCTTATCAACCTTATCATGAGTTGTATCAGTCCTATAACTAGCCTTCTCAATATCTTGCTCCTCCTAGTCAAACTAGTCACTTCTCAAATAAATCCATTTCAAATTTCAAGCAAACTCTCTTGGGATATGAGAGGTACATGATAGATCTTGACACACAAAGGGGACATGGTCAAGATTTTTCTAGTCATCTCATTCATAATGTGAGAGATGCATTGGAGATGGTTAAAAGAGAGTGGGAACCTATTGAGAGAGCAAATTGGCAAAGTCTCACAAGTGAGATACTAAATGTGAGTGGCATGGTTTCATCCTTAGAAGATAATATAAGAACTCATGAGGAAAAGCCTCACCAAGTCTATCAACCCTTATATCCCTAAGATTTATATCATTTCTACTTGACCCCTACTCATGAACCCAATCAAGCCTGTCAAAGTCATCTTTTTCGAATTAGATGAAAAAGAGAATTGGAAATATAAACTTTATTTTTGAAGAAAACCTTGATAGGTAGATTGAGTTATCCAATAAGCAGATGAATCAACCCATACTATCAGAAAAGTAAGTGGAATATAATCCCCCATTGCCCTCTCTCATTTCATCCCCACCTCAAGAAGAGACTTCTAGATATGAAATCCCAAGTTGGAGACAAGGTGGAGAATCCAAGCCTAAGGAGATCCCAAGTTTCTTGAATATTTCATCCACTCCTCAAATTGCATCACTACCTCAATAAGAGACTCCTAATGCTAATATCCTATGCTAGAATAAGATAGTGGAATCATGGGAAAAGAAAGGGGATAAAATCCTAGATAAAGAGTGTGAAGTTGAGAAAGAGCTTGATCCTATGCAAGCCCCTCCCTCCCTTCCTCAAGAGACCTCTTGTTTTCCATATCAGCCCTCTTTTACTCTTATCCTCATGATTATGCCTATAAATTTCAAGAGAGACTTTTACAAGAGAACCTATCCAAGCAAATTGAAGAGTTAGAGTCAAGAATGAAATTGATTAGTCAAGGTGTGATGGAAGGTTTAGAGCTAAAATAAGATCATATGCCTAAACACACCCCATTTAACCTTCCTCAAGAGAGTGGTCAAGATGAATCAAATTTCAAATAAGTGATTATCAAATGGAAGGAATAAAACCAAGCTATTTTATCCCAAGGTTTTCTTACCCTTCCTCAAAAACTCCCAAAAGGATCTCCTATAATTTATTCTCAATCTAATGTTGAGTTCTATGTTCCACCTCCACCAACTAATTCATCTTGTCCTCAACCTATCACCCTTTGCCTTTATTTGCATATGGTATGGGAACCTAATGAGGAGCATTTGGTTGATAAGAATTCAGAACTCTTGCTTGAAGAAAAAATACATCCTTAGTAGCCTCACTGGGCGAGGTCACCTGATTATAAAATGCCTAGCATTGGTGTCACCAAGAAGGAGAAATAAATTAAAGATCTTGTAGTCCTTGAGAAGCAAATTTAGGTTATAATAGTTGAGGTATAACTTGAGATCCCTCAAGAGGTTCCAACTACTGAAGAAGATGTTATTTCTTGTGTTGAGTCTTTTGTTTGTGTTGATATTGAAAATTGTTTTCCTTGTGTCAAAAAAGAGGAAATAATCATTAGCTCTTCCATCACTATCCAAGATATCATATATGGGAAAGAACAAGTCTCTAATCAGCATTGGGATGACTTGTTTATAGTCATTGGATCATGTTATACTCCTCTTCAAGGGGGCTATGATCTAGTCAAAAATGGAGAAGGAAGCCTTGACATTCAAGTGGGTATGTAAAAAAGAAGTGACTTTTCAAATTTTTTGTTTCAAGAGGCATATACATCCTATGATGATATGTTTGAAATAATCAAAATGGGTTATCATCCTCTCAACTAGTTGGTATAAACACATCATATTTTGAAGGATAGAACAAGCTTTTATTGGCCTCAATCTTCTAAGGAATAAGAAACTACTCCTCTTGAAGCCATGCCTACTCAGAAGATACAAGTTGATCATGAGATGAAGAGTGGGTAGCAGTATGAGGTATGTGTACAAATTCAAGAAGAATATTTTACATTGGAGACCTATTTAAGGATGATCTACTTGAGAGAAGATCAAGTGAAGTGCCAAAGAATAGGTATGATCTACCAAGCATCCAATCCAAGGAGCAACATGCTTGGCACTATGATTCATCTCATGAAGAAGAAGATTCAAGTAACTTTCCTTTTTATCCTTGAAAATAAGTATTCTTAATTGATAGTTGTGCATAGTTTTTTTGTTTTATGTTTTCCCTAAGTTCTTTGAACACACGTGTGTGTCTTGTTAGTGTGTTTGCTTTATTTTGTGTGTGTCCTTTATTTTATGTGGTTGAGGTAAGTAGTTGTCTTGTCTTGGTCAAAACCTTGTTTTCAAGTGTTAGGTCTTCTTGTTTTATTTTAAACTTTAGATGACTCCCTGAGCCCATCGATAGGATAAGGCTATTGATCTTTAGCATATCACGCATGTGACCCTTATGAGTCACCAATTATTGACCAAATTTGACCATATAGGTCAAATTGGGACCACTATAGGTAAAAACTTGATCTTTAAATGTTTTTTATGGGCCTATTATAATGTCATGAAGTATGGCATAGCTCATTTGGTGTGATTTTATGTGTATCTAGCCTTGGTCATAATATTTTTCGTCTTAAGAGTCATTTTAGGGGTCAATATAGAGCATTAAATGAGTTTTATGGCCCCCTTAGGAAATGTGAAGGTTTTAAAAGGTTATTACATGCCCCATGTATCCTAAAAAGTCTTAAGTAACTATTTTTAACTAAAAAATGGTAGGTTCTTCAAAAGAAAGAGCAGCTTTCTTGGAAAAAGGGGAGTTTTCTTGAGGTGTATAGACTTGTACGACCTACTATATCTAATGAAACTTCAAGAGTGTCCTTTATATTCCACATAATTTTTTCAATGAGTATTTTGATCACAAGCTTCAATAAACTAAGAAAACTACCTCTCGCTTCCTCCACTAGGCTTGGCAAGCAAGAATGGCCCTCAGATTTTTAGATGGTATAGCAAGTAGGAGGGGTTTCAGGTAAAATGCTCTTGGGGGTGTCTTATACACTCAGTAAAATAATATTTTATTTATTTTTAGATGAATGGTGTCCTATTCTTTATGAACCATTCTTAAGAAGTTGGCTTATATAATTTGTATGCCAATCTATAAACCCTATAGTAGTTTTTGCTTTTGTTTAGATGATTTTATACAATCTAGCTATTGATACTGATTCTAAATGATTTTTAGTCTCCATTCTCATGATTTTCATGTTTTATTTTATGTTTGGAAAAGATCTCATGGGCTAATTAGTTCAGTTTACAAGCTAATGTTCTAGGTGGAATGGTAGTCAATTTCACTTCTTGTAGAAGGTTGGATTATCTATAGGTGACTTCATGTGAATTGGATATGATTTTTTCAATGTTTCAATTCCATAAGGATCATGTCCCTTCCATTTTTGGTTTTACAACACCATTCTTTAATCAAACATCCATTCATATCATACTCACAGTCAACCTTCTACTTACTCTTAGATATGATCATGAGGTTTGAACTATGACCACATTATAGAAGATAAATGGAGAGTATAAAAGGTGTTTTACATCCTCTTGTTTATGAATATTCAAATTGAACATTCTAAATAGCATGAAGGGTCTGTGATGTTAGTCATATGCAACATATATAGTTAGGCAGCCATGAATGTATGTTTATAGGCATCTTATGGAAACAAATCATATTGAGAATGAGAATTTGAGTTGGATAGGATTATATACAGTGAGAAGGGTCTATTTGAAAATTTTGAAAAGGTATAAACTACATTAGAAACCATAGACTATGCATATTGCTCCAATTCTGCTCAATACCTACAAGTAACTCAAAATGCACCTATAGGTGCCCTATGGAAAGATGACATATGGGAAAAGACATACTTTAATTTTATTTATCTCCTCAAGGTTTCAAGCATAAGTTTTAAGAGGTTATAATGGGACTAGTATTGATTAAATGGATAGACACCATACACTATTTCAATATACTTTCACCATCTCCCTGTATAACTGCAAAAGTCCACCTATAGGTGGTGTTAATAGAGAATTGAGAATGTTTGATGGAGGAAATTGGAAAATTTGGAAAAATATCATGGAAGACCTATTTGAAATGATATATTTATAGACAAGGTTGAAGGCACTTCCAAAGATGATGACTATGGGATTTAGGGACCTTTTCCCTAAAAATCAAAAATAAAGCACCTAAACCTTTTATAGACATCTTAAGACAATGCCATGTTGAGTTTTGATCATTCCTAGTGCACTCATATTATATCCATATCATATGGGTCCAAATTGAAAAATAAGTAAGGTATTTAGTCATGTGGTTTTCTTGTTAGGAAGGCCCAAAGACTCCCCTTTGGCCACTAAATTTAGACAATGTCATCTATGGGTTTTAAGCTCTAAAGAAGATCCTTACATCCAAAGTTGTAAAGTTAAAACATGTCTACATAATGGATGACCTTGATAAGTTTAAGAAGACATTTTTTCTCAAGGATGTGCCAAAAATAATTGAGTAATAGGGTTTTGAGTTCCATCAACACCTACAGGTGTCTTAGGCTCTGAAATGCTTAACTACAGCCTAGCTATAGGTGTTTACCAATCTCATGTTGTGATTAAATATATACTAGACCTATATTTACAATAAATTGTAATTTTAGATTGGTTATAATATTAGAGGATATCTAAATGATCATAAAAAATATCCTAATGTGAAATCAATACCTATAGGGTCCTAGTGACTCCAACACAGTCAACTGTAGGTGACTATAGGCAAATAGTAAGCTAAAACATGGTGTCTAGGTGATGGTCTAGCCTAGGAAAGGTGAGTATAAGTTAAAATCACTATTAAATGATCTTAGAAGGTGTAAAAGAGGCTCATAAAATTATTTCAAATTCTAATCCATGCAAAGTTACCTACAGGTGCCCCCCTCTAAAGCAAGAAACATAGTCAAGTAACTTGACCAGTCAAGTGAAGGGCATGACTTAAGATGTTTTAAAAAAGGATGTAAATGAATAAGTGATTGGAATGGATTTAAAAATATCATTGACATATCATGAGGTCCTTATGTCAAGGGATCAAAGAAAAAAACCTTTTCAAGTGCATCACACAATCCACATGGTAAAAGCATTCACACAGTCTCTTTCCTCATAATATGTCTTAGGATTTAATGCATTTGAGGGGTCTAGTGACCTGATCAAGGAGGAAAATTTTTTAAATAGAATATATATGGAGTGGATAAGCCCCTCCAACATTCAATTTTTCTGTAAAAATAGGGTAAGTGTCCTCTATTTTGTCTCACACAAAATGTACTCCCTTATGAGTAAATCCTACAGTCTTGAAGAATGGAAAGAAAAGGATAAACAAGGAGCTAATCAGGGATTGATAAGAGGTGTTATAAGTTTAATTACACCTGAAATAACATTATAAACCATGCATATAAGGAATAATATCAATAGGATGGTCTATGTTGCTAAGTATGTAGACAGGTCTGTCAGACCTGGTTTAGGCCTAAAGCCAAATGGGGGTCTAACTTCACTCCTAGATCTTAGTGAGATTTATAACTATATGGAACATTTTTATAGGATGAATTTATACATGTATAATAAAATGGGATATAGGGGAAGCCATGAAAAATTCTTTTGGGGCTTTAAGATAACTCAAACCTATGCAAAGTGGAGAAACAAAGTTGATAAGAGAGGTTTGGTTGTTCATATCTTCTTAGACAACTAGCATGGAGACTAAAGGAGCTAGGACAAGTTATATATGTTCATAAAGAACCATTTTTTGTCATTGAGTTGAGATTTGAACTTAAAATCTTTATGAACAATGGCTAAGGGTGTAAAATAGGCCTAAACTCACCAAAACCCTTTCTTGTGACCAATTTGAGAAGATGGAGTAGTTAGTGCATATAAATGGAATATTTTGCCTATAAAAGTGATTGGATGTTGTATGTGAATATCTCAGTCTCTTCCCCATCCTTTTTAATATACATAATTATATAGACGGAGTATAAAATAGGTTATTTTTTTATAGTTTTCCATTTTTTGTAGGTTCTAGAAAGATTCCAAAGATTCCAATCACATGGGAGGGAATATTGAGACTTCATATAACTCTCCATATCTATTTCATGCTTCATAACAATTCATAGGTGCCTCAACTAATAGCTTCATCTCAGCCAGTCAAAACTAGCATAGTGAACATGATAGTGAGAAGGGTGAAAAACTTTAAGTAAGATATTTTTAAGGTGTGATTGATGCTTTTAAGGCCATGAATGGGATTTAAACATTCCATTCACTCAATTTAACATGTTTACATGATAAATTGAAGACATTTTGGAATCCAAGTGTGTAAGGTGTGTGAAAGAGGACTTTCCTTGACTATGGGCAATGATGGCTCACTTTCAAAGAAATATAGGTGATTAATAATGTATTAAATGCATTAAATATAATTTATAAAAACCCTACCTATCATTCCAATCATTATATCTATCCATAGTTAATTTTGGGACGTTCAAATAGGGGTGAATGATGAAGGTAGTTTTCTTGTGCAGAATAAGAACTCCTATGACACATTTCATAAGTTGCATAGTTTGGAGAGCCATTTGTATTATCAAACCTTACATGGTATACCTTTTACTCCATTATAATACACATGAAACTCCTATTCTCATCATGACAAGTATCCTTTTGACTTTTTAACTTCTTTCTTCTCTTCTCTCTCTCAAGTTCTATAAGAACTAGTCATTTTGGCTATTGTAAGGATGTTCCACCTGAGTATGGAAAATACCTAATCATTTTCATACCATGTATCAATAAAGAATACTGATTTTACCTCTACTATGATGGTTCATAGTTTTTTTACTTGAATTATTATATTGCTTAGTGATTACTATTGTTTCCTTAGCATTATTGTCTCATTCTCTCACCTATTTACAGCTTGAAAGCTTCTTCTTGCATGTCATGTGAAGTATTCTATGAAGTGTCAAGGTTGAGTGAGTTAGTATATTCAATAGTGCCATTATAGGCCTCTTTCCTAGTCCTCATATCCTAAACATTCATCACAACCTCATAATGAAATACTGATGTGAGAAGATTCAGATTAGAGAAGTGTGTGCTAGTTAGTCTCTTGATCTCATGTGTGACGTGCATCTGGTTGGTAGTTATCAATTAATTTAGTGTATAACCACTTTTAAGATAGTTTATTTTCAGTTTTCTCTCCCTTTTCCTTACAATCATAGGTGTAGTAGTGATCTAAAATTGGTACATCAAGGGAGCTAGCCCTATATAGAGATTCATCTCATTCTTAGGCTACCCATAGCCTAAAGGTGTTTTACTTGTGCCACTTTGATGAGGAGATTTGAAACATGTCTTCAAGGGGTTAGAAATACCAATGAAAACAAATATCTAACATATTTGTAATTTCTATTTTTTAGCATATCTCAATAGAATAAATTCAATATATGTTTATATGATTTTTGAAATTAATCAGCCTACTATAGAGCTATTTTATCACCCTTATGTCCTAGGATATCTCTATCCCCTTTAACCCTAGATTCCCTAATCTGTATTTTAAGATTAAACATTTGGTGAACCTGATATTTGGTCCCCACAACCCTCGATATTGATATAGAATTTATTGATTATCTAAATCTGACTTTTGATTTATCAAGATAAAAATCAGATTTAATTTTATTACAAAAATATGCCATATGGATGTATCTTTATCCCATTTTTGGTTCCAAATTATGATTGTCATTGTATTTCATTATTATAATTATTTAATCAGACCTATCATTCAATGAAATAGGAAAATATATCAATTTTATGAGAGGGTTTTTAAATGAAAACAACTCTTAATCTCTTTTCATAATTATTTTTGTAATACTATAGAGCTAATATCTAGACACCATCATGCCTACTCTAAATAATTTCCTACACCTAGATTGTATTTGAGTGATAATCACTATCCCACACATATTAGTCACCCACAACTTATATTACATTCCATGGTCCATGATGTCACTACTCAAAATGGTAAAGGTTTCCAAACTAATATGCCATATATTAATATATAGTAAGTTCCTTCTAAGCCAAAATTGGTGATCAAATCTAAAGGATATGACCTTGCTGACCAATTGAGTAACATGCATGCTAATGTCTCAATCTTTGATCTTAAAAATAAATTCACTATCTATAAAGATATCCAATATGAATCATTGTATGATACCCAAACTCCAAATTATATTGAGCCAACTTAATTTATAGATATTATACAAGACCTCAAAAATAATGCAAAACTCATAACCTTTGATCCAACAAATTTACCATCCAAGGATATCATCGACCAAGATTTACCTTTGTTAATATAATTGATTATGCACAATAAGGGAATAAAAAGGGTGCTTATTGATAATGAGTTGGGCCTAAACATTTCTAGCACAAATTTCCTATCCACCATGGGGATTATCACCAATCTTATTCAAAAATAAGCCATGCATATCAAGGGATTTTATAATTTACATAGCCCTTCAGTTGACCAAATCACATTGGAGTTAAAAATGGTTTCAACCACTTTTCAAGTAATGTCTTAGTCATTACATTATAATTTACTTTTGGGTAGACCTTGGATACACACAATGGAGGTCACCCCATCTACTTTGTATCGATGTGTAAAATTTATACTCGATGTGACTTTATCGACATTGCTCATCAATGATGAACCCTTCAAATTATTAAAAATGATACATTATAATATATAAGGCATTCTTACGATGATACCACCTACGTAATGTATTCCTCTTGACAATATCTAAACTTATGAAGTGGATGAGTCAAGTACAATGGATCCATTATCTCTAGATGAAAGTAAGGAAATACACACTAAGGAACACATGGATGAACATCAGTAAAAAGAACAATTAATATAGTAACCAATAATACCAAAACCATAAGAAAATCCAACATTTAAGATTCCTTTATTGGTCAATACTAAGCAATAATATGGCCATGTTTCGGATTATTATGATAGTGATGATGACTCTGCCTGTGATATGGCAGATGACAAATTGAAAATTAAATAAATTATGATCTGCTTGAGCATATTTATTGTAACATATTCAAACCTACATGTCCTACTATGTATAATCTAAATCCATCTTTAGATAATACAGAACAAAATCTAGATAAGAGAAAATCAAAAATAGCAAATGAGCATGTAAATGCTTGTTATTTTATACATCCCTCATAGCTTCACACATTGAGTCAACCTTAAACTATTTGAATTTAGACACATCATATAAATAATGTGGAGGGCTCTCATAAGACTCCAAAATAAACTTTACAAATCACAACAAACCAATATACTCTAGATACAATATTTTTTATTTATTTAAACATATAATGAAATTATTACCTTCTACAAAACACAAAATAAATGCCATACTTATTCATAAAGGAGTGTTATTTTTTCACTATCATTAGATCATTAGCCATCCTAAAAATCAATGTGAGGCATTACAAAAAAAAATTCTTAAATCAAGAATGAAGGACACATCTAGATTATGACTGAGAAAATAAAAACACTTAATACTTCTAATTTTTTAGAAGAGAGCCATCCTTCAAAAAAATCAAGGCATAAATCCTTCACTATTATTATAAATATGGATGGGTTTTATTAACAACATGTTCATATAGATATAAACACTTGTAACACAACGTATAATATTACTGCACTTCAACAAATGGGACATAATATACATGAGTTACACTATTCTCCATATTTCCCAAGATCTTTTGGGTATATTATACTACCCATTACATGTGGGCCAGGGGTAGTAGACCTTGGTATATGGGTAATGGATCAGAAACCACATTTGACTTTACATCTTAGACAACAATGGTTGAATGATATGAAAACAACTATTAGTACAATAAATTAGTACCTTATTTTCTAGCATGACAATAAAGAAATATGTATACCACATGATGGATATAATAGAATTCAAATACTATTAATTATTGGTCGAAAGTTACCAACAAATATAGAAGAATTGGTAATAGGGAAACATAAATAAATTTGGAAAACAAGGCCACCATGTAGTACTTTAGATCCTAAATTTTAGGACTCGTTAGATTAAGCAGTTTCTATTGGCCATTTTATCCCACATACCAAGCTTATGCCTAGATGTAGTGCAGTGTCCTGAAGATCAAAAAATGGAGTAAGAGATGATCAAATTTTAGATGGAATGAGTGGACCTAAGGGATCATACAACTTGTAAAGATTTAGAAATACTTTAAGTTCACTTAAAGTGTAATTTGTCAATTTATAAGGATAGGAACAGAGTTAAAAATACCCCATGGGTGTTAAGAGTGCTTAGAATGAGTATGGAAGTGCATGGTATTGATTTAGTTCTTCATTGTGTTCACTGAGACACTTGGGGTCTAGTGGCAAAAATTTTAAGTAGCTAGTTTGCTTACATTATCATTTCCACGTGTGGATGATTTAGGTAGAATTGGTCATATGGTTGTGATCACTTTACTCCCAAGTTACTATGTGCCAAATTTTAGGCTATATGATGAAATACGATAAAATTTATGCATGTTAAAAGTTGGGCTTCTAGAAAGTTTGACAATGTTTTCCCATACTTAATCAAAGAAATCAGATCATCATCATGGTGTCATAAAAAATTACATAGGTGAGCTCACTTGAATATTTTTTAAACACACTTATAAATATATTTGGATCCAGTAGATCAAGTGGACATAATGTTTTTGGTCTCAGGAACATCTCTAGAAAATTTGGTCCCTCCATGATTCTTATGCTTCAAGATATAAATATTCAAAGTTGGTCAAATAATGGGATATGTTTACACAGACATCAACTTTAAGCCACTACAAAAATTAATTGGAGATTAAGTTTGATGGTCTATGGGATTTCAAATACATCTATGGGGATGTCAAATTATGTTCGCATGAACATCAAATTTAAGACCCATAAAGTAATTGTTGGGGTTGAAATCTAAGAAGATCCAACAGTTAACATTTTTCCATGCATCTAGCTCTGATGGTGTAAGGATGATCTAACAGTGTCAATGGGTGTACAAAATATTAATGGAGTATATTTAATCATACTAAGGAGATCAATGACATGTGATCAAGTCAAAGGGTCAGTGGATCCTAAGTGTAAATGCGAAGGTGCCAAGTGTCAAGATTACTTAAGATCAAGTTCAAGATCAAATATTAGTAAGCAGTCATGCAACTTGAGATCAATGGTGTGATAGTAGGTCAATAGGTCAATGATATGATTCAAATTTTGATGGCCAACCAAGCAAATTCAAGCCTAGGTGTAAACACTATAAAATTGCACACAAGCAATTCTAGATGTCTAAATGCCTCAGGCCTACCCTAGGGACCACCTAAACCTTTTTAACCCTTAACCCAACCCTCTTAACCTATCCAAGTCATTATTAACCTATCACTATTCACATATTACTATTCCAAGTCATTATTCAGAAGTACTATTCATGATGACATGGCATGTCACTATTCATGGTGACATGGCAAGTGACTCAGCAATGACATAGAAAGTGACTCAACAATGATATGGCAAGTGATATGGCAAGTGGCATGGCTTGAAAGTGAGGTGGTTTGAAGTGGGACATCATATACCCAACTTGGGACCCTTATCCAAGGTGCCTAATGACCTTATTAAACACCACAGGGTCCACCCTTTGCAGTATGGCACATTTTTCCTTATAGGGCCATCATCTAACATCAAAATTTGTCTTCATGCATGAAAGTGGTGTTAAAACATGGTTTATAAAAACTTGGTAGAAATTCTCTTGGACTCATATGGGTCCATGGGAATTATCTTCACTACATTTGGAAACATTTGCAAGGTGATAGGTCTTTGGGTTAGAGCATTTCATCTTTCAAGATGTGTCCACTTGTGAAGGAGGTCACTCATCTTGCAGGAGAAAATCTTGGAGCATCAAAACTCTACCAAAATTGTAATCCATCATCAACAACATCTTCATCAAACATCTTCAAGCATCTTCATAAGGTATATTTGTTTTACTTCTTGTATTTCAATTTACCTTTACTATCTTGGCTTCTTCTTTCTTGACCTCCAAATCTACCCCTTGGCCTTCTTCTTTGCTTGACCTCCAAACCTATAGCACTTAACCTCTTCTTTTCATTTACCCTTTACTTTCTTGGCCATCTACGCCTTTTCCCTCTTGACCATCATTTACTTCTTCTTCACCATTTACCCTCTTTCCCATTTACCTTGTCCATTTACCTCTTTACCACCCAAACCTTATTGACCTCTTAACCCATTACCATTTACCTTCTTGACCATTTACCCCTTTGACCATCCTAATCATTTTACCACCTTAACCATCTACCAACCCCAACCAAACCTTCTTTTCTTATCCCTTATCTTATTACGAAACCAAAACCACAACTTTGACCAAACCAACTTTAGCATTAGTATTGAAAAACTATTGCTTTATTTAATTATCTTTTTTACAAAGCATTCATGTACTTAATTTTAGTAATTTTCTATTTTTTAATGAAAGTACCTTTCTTTATCAATTATAAACTTTATTTTTTAAATAAGGTGGATTGATAGTCTCCTATGAAGCTCTCACTTATAGGATCTAGCTCACTCTAGGCAATCCATCCAACCACTTGTCTAACTAACCAGTTGTCTTTAAGTGTTTTCTTATTTTTAGTTCATCCTCCCAAGCCAAAGAGAAGTTATTCACAACCATCTGGATTCAATGTGTGCACTTTTAACCAGGTATTCCTACCACACCCTTAATTAGTTTCTTTCTTCTTAAAAAATAAGAAATGAGGAAAAATTCATAGAAACATTTTGGCATGCCCAGTGGGACGCTTGAGCCTTTTCTTGGGTTTTTAGTTTTAGGACATTTAAATAAATTATAAAAGAGTCATTTAGTTTCATTATTTTCTAAAATTAAAATGTTACTTATTTCCTTTCTTTTTTTTCAAAAAGCAAGTCTTAGTCTCTTTCGAATTCTTAGAAAAAAGTAAAAATTGTTATTTTTACCCTTATTTCTAAAAATCAAAAGTATTCATCCTAGGATTAGGCTTTTCATCATCATATCACATTTAGTTAAATATTATTGTATTCATTTGAAAAGACATCAAATTTTCCTTTGGATAAAATTGATTTGCATCCATAGTTTGCTTGTATTATTTAGCTCACATAACTTAATTAAATCAAGTAAATTGATCGTAGTCTCACTTCTTATCACACACAAACCAAACCAAATAAATCAATATAAAAATCAAACATACTTGAGATAAGGCACGAATAGGATTTCATCACCTAGCAGTAAACTTACCTTTTTTTGATAATCATACTTGGATTTAATCACCAAGGAGTGAACCAACTCAGCTCTCTAGTTGAGTATAAACTCTAGATAAATGGTATATCAGCTAAGCACCCAACTCTACTGTCAGAACATGAAGTGAGGGGGAAATCCCAAAGTACAAAGACACATACCTAATCCAATATAGAATTCTCTCTTGAACACCTAAACACAACCTGAAACCAAACATAGACTTCTTTCAAGGACCTATCTACAAGCCAAATTTTTTCTTCACACTTTCTAAGGCATAAGCCAAAAGAAAGATAAATAAAACTCTAAGACTTAATGCATTTTAGTGCATGTTTTTATTTCTTTTATCTTTTTCTTTGCTTGATTTATGTTTGAGGTGTGAGTTCGTATCATTTTTTCCTAGTTTCTCACATAGTCTTTACTAGACAATAGTTGAGAAATTAAAGCAACCAAAGACCACCTTCCTCTTCTTCCTCCTCTTCTATGGAGTATATTTTAAATGTTTAGGGTTATCCTCATCATTATCGCACTCCTACCATGCCTCAAATAGTTTTTGAAGGTGAGGTGGATTTTTCCACATTCCTTGACAACCCCACATCCCCTCAAGATTACCTGACACTTTAGCCCATCATACCCCTTTTGCTTAGATTCCTCCTATGGATCCACCATATGACATGCCTCCCCCTCTTATGGTTGGTGTTATCTCCACCTAAACTTTGATCACCGAATCTTTTTTTTTTACCAATATCTCAACCACTACCACTATTGAAACCCAATCCAACATTCTAACATATAGCCAAACCCCTCCTACACCAACCAACACTTCTAATGTAAGGACAACATTATCTCTTGTTACCTATACCCCTATTTCTACCCTTCCTATTTTTACTACCAACCCACTAATTTCCACCCCACTCCAAATTTTTTTACTCTCTATACCTTCTACCCTTCCACCCATTAGCATAAGGACTACCACTCAACCTTAACCCACCACTTCAATCATACCTCCAAACCAACCCATATCCATCCCTCAAAAAACCCATATAACATCATACCAATATGTTCTTAACCCACAAGGATACATACCCTTTCATCCCAACCTTCAATGACCACATACCAATATGTGGCATCTTCTCAACCTTCCACCTCTTATCCATACATTGCAGCCACCCAACCTCAATCAAACCTACCACCTAATTATTCAACTACCCAACCTCAAACTAATTTGATTAAGATGTTGATGGATAAAATTTCTCATTTGGAATAATCTATTTCACGGGCTCATGACCATTTATGCTATGAAAAAATTTGTAATGAACCCATTCACCCATTCACCCATCTGTCCCTATCCAACATTATCCTTCCTAATGATAACTTCCCAAGTTTTCCAAATTTCAATGTAAAGAGGATCCCCAACATCACCATAGGGAATTTAGGCATGCTTTTTATCTCATTTCCTATGATGATGCCCTTCTTCTCCACACTTTCCCCCTGTCTCTAAATGGCCTAGCCTTAGATTGGTATAGTGCCTTACCCAAACATTCCATCTTCACCTTCACCCAACTAGCCCAAACTTTATTTGATCATTTTGTGATAAATATCTCCAAGAAAGTTTCCATTACTGACCTCTACTCCATTCAGTAGTTCAAGGATGAGTTCATTGCCAATTTTGTGGCTCATTGGAGGAGCCTAGTTAACCAAATTTCTTTTTCCTTGCCTTAACTTAAACTCATAGAGATCTTTGCTTGGGCATGTGCCAAACATATCTCCTCCACCATCCATGTCCAAAGCTTTCATACTTTTGATTAAGATTTTACCATGGCATGTAAGCTAAAGAATAGATCCATTAATGAAGGAAGGTTAAAATTGAAGAACAAAAACTCAACCTACAAAACCAATGAAGCCTCTTATTCCAAACCAAATAACCAGACCAATAGTAAAGGCAAAGGAACCATGAATGTAGTTGTCCTTAAATCTAATCCCCTACCATCCACAAACTAGCCAAATTCCTCTAATTCTGAAAAATAAAATATAAGGAACCAAACCTCAAACAACTAGAGGCAATTAAATCTAATTGGAGAATCCTATGCTTCTATCTTAGAGAAGTTATTAGAAACTAATATCATTTAACTTCCTCCTATTAAACCACCTCAATAATTTGACTCTTCTCATCCTATACCTAGTTGGTATAATAAGAGTGATTCATGTGCCTTCCATCATGTGATAGGACATGATATTAATAGGTGCAACACCTTCAAGAACCTTGTCTAATACCCTCATTGACAAGAGCGAGCTTAAATTGGATAAACCCAATGCACCACCAAACCAATCCCTTGATATATTTAGGAAACCTTTCCCAAACCATGTTCCTCCCAAGAATAAGAGAAATAACACTGAGTGCTCTTATGATACCCATACTATTAACATGGTTCTTGACACACTTGTTGCTAAAGAACCTACTCACAAACCAAAACTACTTTCTCCCATTTTGGGAACCTAAACTAAGGAAATACACCTTTTTCCTCCTCCACTCATCATGGTAGTGGAGTTATCAACCTCCCCTTTAGCCAACATATTGGACCATGCAACTATCTTATCTTCCTCGCTAATTACCAAGCAACTCACCACTCCCATGAAAATCAATTCTGAGGAGGAAATCCTCATGTCTACTCCTCCTATAGAGGATCCACCTATCCAAATATTACATCCTTTTATTGAGCAAGAGGACAAGGTTACCATCCCTATGTCTCCACCTAGGGGGTTATCTTTTAAATCCACCATTCAGGGAATCAAACCAATCTACAAACCCTTCTCTAGGCTAGTGTATAAATTGGAATTTATCTCCGACCCTGACATGGATTGAGCCACCTTATAGTATCAATTAGGTCTCCCCATATATTACCAGAATAAAACCTCTTATCCCTTCTTTGGTGGACCAACCTGCCACTTCTATTGACCAACCTATTACCATATTTACCCAACCAACCAAAACTTCCACCCAACCATATAAAAACTCCACCAAACTAACCAACCCTCGACCACTTAATCTAACCAATATCCAAGTAGCCAAGCCCTCTCTTATCACCCTAACTAGATCTACCAAAAAACTTGGTCCTCTCCTTACACTAGGCCTTAGTCACCCATCTATGAAAGTGGACCTAACCCCTTCAAAATTGACAACCAAGTGCCAAACCAAAAAAACCAAAGAGGTAAAACAACCCAAAGTCTCAAAGCCTTGAATTTTACCTCCCTCCATCTTTCCCTCCATTTTAGGGCCTCATCTCTCTACCTTGAGTAGGCAGCCCATTATCTCTACTAAAACCCCACCACCTATATTGGTTACAACTTCACACTTTTTTTCCGATGCACCTCTCTTTACCACACTAGTGATACCTAAGATACTTACCTTGTGATCCTCTACCTCTAGTTAATCAACCTCATTTCCTAAACCAAATCCATCAACCAAGTGTACCACCTTACCTAAGGCACCTATCACCAAACATGCTTCCAAACAACCTTCTACCTCAACACCCAAAGCAAAGACCTCTAAACCTTTACCACCTTTAGCTGAGTCCTATTCAACCATTCACCATAGGTTATTACAAGCTTATTACTTAACCTTACCTCCCATTAGACCCTTTGACCCTCTTGATTCTAAACCCACCTGGTAGAATTACCACCATGTGTGCTATTACCACAGGACACTTGGCCATGATACATAGAACTAAAAATATCTCTAAACTCTTATCCATTATATTTATGATGAGGATGATCTATTAATAGATGAACCTCCTATAGAACCCATAGAAATCCAACCATTAACCATACCTACCCAACACTTACCTACTCCTCCACTCTCACCTAAGAGTGAAGATGAGTCTAGCCACTCTACTACCTCAACCTCTCCTTTTATTTATACTATCAACATGGTCAATAGATCATAGTAGAAGGATAAAGGGAAGGCTAAGGTGTCCATTCCTTGGACTTACCCCTCTTCAAACTACCAACCAACCCACACCTAACTGTCTCTATCTTCAACTAGACCCAAGGTGTCTATTTTAGGTGCTCCCCGATCTAACACTTCAACATCCATCCAAAGAGTTATCCTCTAGTATCTTCATTAGAACTTAGAAAAAATGAGCTTGTATGAATTGATTTCTACCTCTCCCCATCACTGTCAAGCACTAATATAGGCTTTGCAATCTGTCAAGGTCCAACTTGAGGACCCTCAACTTCTAGCTACATTTGTTGGTGCCCTTCAAACTTCCAACCTTGTCACCTTCAAGGATTTAGAAATACCTTCCATCCACCTTGAGGACCCATATCCCCAAATATTTATTACTACTTACATCAACCAAACCCATATAAAATGGTTCATGATTGATGGGGGAGCTATCATTAACATCATCTCCTCTCATGCCTACAACCAACTCAACTTTCCAGAGAGTGTCATGTCTGAATCTTCTACCATCCTTCATTCTGTCAATGATACCATGGCCATTAGCTTGGGAACTATCATCTTTCATATCCTTGTAGGACCCTACACATTCCTTGAACTTTTCTAGGTTGTGTAAGGGGAATTATGATACAACATCTTGTTGGGATGACCTTGGATTTAATCCATAGGATGTGTTTCCTCTACCCTCCATCATTACATCAAGTTTGAGCATGAGATCCAATTCATCACCATCCAAGTCAACCCAAGTCCTTTCTCAACATGAAACATGACCTATTTCCCCAATGATGTCCTCATACTCCCATCTAGCACACCTTAAACCACTAAACCCCAACTATCAACCATCAATCCATATGTCATATCCCCTTATACCAATAAAGCATCAACTAGCTCATCCATCCCCTATTCATAGATCCCCATAGAGGAGCCCTTGGAATATACATTCTAATGTCTCTCATTAGGGGAGTATCACCTTTTATCACTTTATGCATTCCCTATTCCTCATGAGTATGGACAACTCACCAACTAGTTGGGATATGACCCCAATGTTAGAACTATCATTCCCTTTTGACCTCCTAATCATCAGACTAATTTTGTCTATGGTGGACTCAATAAACCCCTTGGTTTTTCTATCACATCTTCCTCACCTTGACCATTTACCACCAGTTTATCTTACCTAAATAAACCAATTTTTACCAAGACATATCTTCATCAGTGTGCTTGGAGAGGCTTTGGCCTTGGATGTATGAGTAGGGCCCACATAAGCTAGTCACCATTGAGACCAAGAAACCTCATGAGAAGCATGGCCTTGGTTTCATCCTACCTAATAAAAAATAACCCAAACCACCTATCATCATCATTGTTGAAGAAGATACCCCTTCCTCACCAACCTCGCCTCCACTTACATGTGAGGATGATGATATCATCCCACTTAACTTTTTTTTTATCAACATGATCACCCTTGGACCCCTGACTTATCAGGAGGGGGAAACCATCACCATCCTTTTGACCCATCCTAAGATAATAGGGAAAGACTCTCCTACCATTAACATTGTTTAGTGCCAGGATGATAGTTCTATTCTCACCTACTTTGGTGCCTCAGATTCTTCAATCTATAAATCCCTTCCTCTCGAGACCTTAACCATGTTAAATGAATCCACTATGGATATAAACTTAGGAACTTTGGACAACCCTCACATTATCAAATTGGGATAATCATTGAATTATAAGGAACTTCATGACTTCCCCTCATTCTTCCAAGACCGTAACATAGCATTCACTTGGTCTTATAGTGTTATTCCTAAGATTGACCCTCCCATTTTTGTACATAACATAGTCACTCATCATGATGCCAAACCTATCAACTAGAAAATCTTATGAATTTATACTCATATAGCACTTCTAATCAATGAATATATCTTACATCTCCTATCTATAAACTTTATTCAACCCATAGAATACCCCAATAGGTCTCAAATATCGTACCTATCACCAAATCTATAAGAGGACTATGCATCTATGTGGAATTTTGTGACCTCAACCTCACCTACCCAAAAGATGACTTTCCTCTACCCAGCATCGACTAGATTATTGATCTTACATCCATCCATGATATGTTATCTCTCATGGATGAGTTTTTAGATTATAATCAGATCTTGATTGCTCCTGAAGATCAGCACAAAATTACCTTTACCACTCCTTGGGGAACTTTCAACTATAGAGTTATGCCTTTCAAGTTAAAGAACACTGGTATAACCTACCAACATGCCATGACTTAAATCTTCCATGACCTCATCCATAAGATTATAAAGGACTATGTGGATGACCTTCTCAAGAAATCCAAACTCTAAAAATATCACTTGGTTGCTCTTAAGATCATCTTCGAATGCCTCATCCATTATCATGTCTGCCTTAGCCCCAAGAAATGCATATTTGGGGTCTTGTCAAAAAGCATTCTTCTCTTCATTGTTTCCCTTCATGGGATAGAAGTTGACATTACCAAAATCAAATCCATCCTAGACATGCTCATTCCTACCAACCTTAAGTAACTTTTAAGCTTGCAAAGGAAGCTTCAGTCTATTCATCATTTCATTTCCTAACTCTCAGACAGATGCCAACCTTTCCACCACCTTCTAAAGAAGGATATCTCTTTCAAGTGGAATGATGATTGTCAAAAGGCATTTGATTCACTCAAAAAGTACATTTTATCACCACCTGTCCTAACCTCTCCCAAGGATGACCAACCCTTTTGCCTTTATGTCTCTACCATAAACCATTCCCTAGGGGCAATGTTGGATCATTGAGATGAACAACACAGAGAGCAAGCCATATATTACATTAGTCATATGTTGGTAGAATACGAGACTCAATACACCCATATTAAGAATTTTTTCTTGGATTTGGTCTTTGTGGCCACCAAACTCTATCACTACCTTCTTAACCATAAAACTTATGTCATAACCAACACCAACCCACTCAAGTATATGAAATCCAAACCATACCAAACCCAGTGTATGTCTAAGTGGCTTATGTTCTTAATAGATTTTGATCTTAAGTTCCTTTAGAAAAAATAAATTAAGGGGAAAGTGATTACCAACCAGTTGGCCAAGGCACCTTTAACAGATAACCAACCTCCTCATGAGTTTCCTAATGAATTCATCACAATGCTCTCTCAAGTATATTTTACATATCAGGTCACCATATTTTTCAATAGATAAAAATGTTAACATGGTGGGGGAGACAGTATCATCCTTATCTTGTTTGATAGTGAACCTCTATATATTTCCTTCAAGATTTATTTTAAATGCACTAACAATATGGCTAAGTATGAAGCCCTAGTGATAGGCCTTTAGACTCCCTTAGTTCTAGGGGTCAATACCAATCAACATATTTGGTGACTCCCAACTTGTGGTCAATCAAATCAATGGATCTTACTAGTGTAAGAATGATGTTTTACAATAGTAAAAACAACTAGTTGATGAGCTCCTAGCATCATTTGAACATTACCCTGTGATCTATCAATAAGTTCACCGACACCATGGCTTCCCTTACATCACAAATCCCATTTGTACCCTCAGATTCTAAGTTGTTTATTGTTATTCATAGTCTTACCCAACCATCCTATGTCAAACTAGACTCTCCCACCATTTTTAATGTGAAGGAGACCTAACCTAACCTTTTGTATCAACAAACTTTTGACTACCCCAACTTTGGCATTATTTCTTCTGACCTTTTTAGGAATGCTTGAAGAGTGTTTATTTAGAATACCTCACACTATACCATTATGGGAGAAATTCTTTATAATATCAACTTTGGCAGACTCCTCTTTCATTGCCTACATAGTCATGAAGCCTCTCATGCTATCAATGAAATGCATGATAGCATCTATGGAGGACACTTTAATGGCTTCATTGTAGCTAAGTGCATCCTTCATCTCAGCTATTACTAGCCTACCATTAACCATGATTCTTTTGATTATGTGAAAAAGTATGTTAAGTGTCAACAACATACAAATTTGTATCATGCACCTAGCCATAGCCTTCAATTTTATATCAATTTTTTTCCCTTCTCATAATGGGGCCTCAATCTTATTAGATAAATCAACCCTCATTCCTCATAGTAGCACCACTCTATTATCACTGTGACTGAATATTTTACCAAGTGGGTAGAGGTTATTTCTCTAGTCTTGACCAAAGCAAAGAAGATTGTCTACTTTATCAACCATCATATCATTTATCACTTCAATGTGACCCATCAGATTATCACCAATAATAGTAAATCCTTTAAGAACAAGCAATTCCAAGGTCTATGTGATGCATTTAGCATTAAGCTAAGTTTCACCTTACCCTATCACCCTCAAGTTAATGGATAGGTTGAGGCCCAAAAAAAAAATATTAATAGCATACTAACTTAAATGGTTAATGAATTTAGTCAAAATTTGGCATTTGCACACTCCTTTTACTTTATGAGCTTATCAGACTAACATTAGAACCCCTAAGGTTGCTACACCCTTATTCATTGTGTTTGGAGTAGAGGTTGTCCTACCTCTTGAAATCCAAAGTCCCTCTCTTTACATATCTTTATGAGATCTTATATCTAAGTATGATTATCATCAACACCATTTATCCCATCTTGAGCAACTTGATGAACATCTTTCATAAGCCCTTATCCATCTCTATGTCTATCAAGAATGTATCAAGTGTGCTTATAACAAGCACCTCAAAGAATGAGAATTCAATATCAGAGACCTTGTCCTAAAGGAAAATCAAAATGTCACCAATATGAAGAACACCAAGTAGGGAAAGTTTTCTTTTAATTGGCTTGGACCTTATATAATAACCCACAAGTATGAATTAGGAGCTTACCAGTTGTCTTCTCTCAAAAGCTACACAAAACCTGAGCCCCTCAATGTTAGATTCTTCCATCCTTATCTAACTTCATATTTATCTATGACCTCACTATTTTATCACTTCTACTTCATCCATCTCCTTATCTATCTTCAAATCATCCCTTGTTGAACCTCCCTCATATTCTCCCATTCTCACTCTAGCTCGTCACTCATTAGAGTGTGGTCACTAGTTTGTATTGCTTCTCCATACATATCCATGTCTACTTTCTCATGTCCTCCACTCTCTTAATTTAATTCATGAAATATTTTAAAGTTCATTACTTCAAGTACATCCATTTATTTCTTTGATGTATTTGTGTGTTGTGCATGGGTCCTCTTTTTATCTTGTCCCTCTCCAACTACTCCCTTCATGCTACCTATCACCCATTTTGAGATTACTTGAACCAATATGATCAAAACAACTTTTTTATCAATCCATGCATGCTAATGCAATGCATTCACGTGGCTTATGTTCCTTAATCTGATCTAACCTCAAGTTTTGTTTTGTCCTTACCAAATGAAGATACACCATGTCTTTCTTCTTATCCTCTCATCATTAGTTCATATAGATGTATGTCTCTTGACTCTTATTTCTTTTCCCACATATACATTTATTATCTAACTTACTTTATGTGATTCAAATTAGGCATCCTAACCATAATCACATCCATGTACCTTCAACCAAACCCAACCACATGGTACTTCCAATTGGGGCAACCCATTTAAGCACCAATTTCCCTAATACTTAAGAAATACATATGGCCTAAAGTTTTGTTGGTTATTACATCCATGGAACTATGTAGGTAGTTTCCACTTACCTTGTGCATATGGATTCATCTCAACCACCCCCTACCTACACCTTTGTAAACCACCCAACCAACCAACCATTCAATGACATACCCTTTGATGTTGGTCATTTTTTTAACCCTAGACTATTCACATACTTTGTGTTGATCGTGCCTTGGTATTTTTGACCACACCAAAAAACTTAACCATGTTGACCATTTAAATTTTAACCATTTGGTGCCCAATAAAACCATTTGTGTTTTTCAAGGGATCACTTCCTAACTCATATACCTATGAATAACATCAAATTTGTCTAAGAGACTACCAGGTGTACCCAGCTGTAGTTATGGTCATGTGGTATATTGGTCACTTGTCCCTTAAAATTAAACCTTATTTTTACCAACTTTGGCATCTTTAGTTTGTGTGTAATCTTGGCTATTGCACTTAGTCACATTTTGTGTGCATGTTTGCATTTCAAATACCCACCCATTTTTTGTCACCACCTAGTGACTCACCATCAACCACTTATCAAACCCATACCTGATTCTACTTTCCCTCATTAGATCTTAGTTTGAGAGGGAATACCTCCTCCCATACTCAGGGCAACCAAACCTCTGATTAGCAATCTATTTTTGTTATGTAGTTTGTTAATTCAAAAGCTACATAATAAAAAGGGGTAAAATGTAGACATTAGAAAACTGCACACAAGTAGTTCTAGATGTTTGAGTGCCTCAAACCCACCCTAGGGACCACATAAACCTTCTTGACCCTTAACCCAACCCTCTTAACCTAACCAAGTCACTATTCACCTATCACTATTCACATATTAATATTCAAAAATACTATTCACTATCACTATGCATGATGACATGACATGTCACCATTCATGGTGACATGGTAAGTGACTCAGAAGTGACATGGCAAGTGACTCAGTAGTGATATGGTAAGTGGCATGGCTTAAAAGTGAGGTGGATTGAAGTGGGACATCATACCCCACTTAGGACCCTTATCCAAGGTGCCTAATGACCTCATTAAACACCATAGGGTCCACCCTTTGAGGTATGGTGCATTTTTCCTTATAGGCCCATCATCCAACATCAAAATTTGTCTTCATGCATGAAATTGGTGTTAAAATAGGGTCTCCACTTGCTAAGTGCTTAGAAAAAGATTGATTAGCTTGGTGGAAAGTCTATTGGACTCATATGGGTCCATGGGCATTATCTCCACTACATTTGGACACATTTGTAAGGTGAGAGGTCTTTGGGTTGGATAATTTCATCTTGAAGGTGATGTCCACTTATGAAGGAGGTCACTCATCTTGGAGGAGAAAATATTGGAGCAATAAAACTCTACCAAAATTGTAAGCCATCATCAACAACATCTTCATCAAACATCTTCAAGCATCTTCATAAGATATATTTGTTTTACTTTTTTTATTTCAATTTACCTTTTAGCATCTTTGCTTCTTCTTTCTTGACCTCCAAACCTACCCCTTGGTCTTCTTCTTTTCTTGACCTCCAAACCTATACCCCTTAACTTCTTCATTTCATTTACCCTTTACCTTCTTGACCATCTAACCCTTTGCCCTCTTGACCATCATTTATTTCTTCTTCACCATTTACCCTCTTTCCCATTTACCTCTTTACCACCCAAACCTTCTTGACCTTTTAACCCATTACCATTTACCTCCTTCACTATTTACTCCTTTGCCCCTTTGACAATATTAATCATTTTACCACCTTAACCATCTGCCAATGCCAACCAAACGTTCTTTTCTTAGCCCTTATCTCATTACCAAACCAAAACCACAACTTTGACCAAACCAACTTTAGCATTAGAATTAACAAACTATTGCTTTATTTAATCATCTTTTTTTGCAAAGCATTCTTGTACTTAATTTAAATAATTTGCTATTATTTAATGAAATTACCTTTCTTTATCATTTATAAACTTTATTGTTTAAATAAGGTGGATTGACAATCTCTTAGGAAGCTCTCACTTCTAGGATCTAGCTAACGCTAGGAAATCCACCCAATTACTTGTCTAATGAACAAGTTGTCTTGAAGTGTTTTCTTATTTACATATCATCCTCCCAAGACAAAGAAGAGTTACTCATAACTATCTAGATTCAATGCACTTAATTTTAACTAGGTATTCCTACCACACCCTTAATTAGTTTATTTCTTCCTAAAAATTAAGAAATGAGGAAAAATTCATAGAAACACTAGGACTTTCAACAAAAGTTGAAGATGCAGGTTTTTAACTCAAGCAAGTTAATATAGAAAGGTGTCAAACTCAATTATGATCCAAGAAGAACCAAAATAGACCTTACAGGGTCAAGGGTCACATTTAGGTCTCCATAAAAGATTAAAAAGGTCTTGTATACATAATATAGGGCAAAAGTTGACAATCATAAGAGTCAAAATTATAGAAAAACCAATATAAATTGATTTTGTCTATGGTGGACCCAATTTCAAGTTTCAAAATAAGGCCATAAAGGCAGACACATCAAGGTTTGTTATCGAATCCAATAACATGATTATGACCCTTTTCTCCACACTTTCATCACAAACAAACTAGTAATGGGAAATAACTACCAAAAAAAGAGCATAGTAAATTTATCCAGCTATTGTAACTGCATCAATGCTAGTACTCATCTTGAAAATGACTTGATCCTACCATTATAACTGAAAATAACATCAATGTATAAATAAGTGGGAAAAGGAATGAGTGACTATTGAAATCATTTGTCTAGATGACCATGACCAATTGAGAAATTTAAAGGAACATAAATGTAGGGTGGTTGTAACTATTATTGAGAGTGGAGTTGAGCTCAATAATGACCCCTTCAGTGACAAAAAACTTCCTTTTTCATTCCATTATTATATATATTTAGGCTTCTAAGCCTTGATTTTCATCCCTTAGGCTGGTACAACTAGACTTTATCAAAATTGTATTCTACACCTCTTATAGTAATGAGAAAGACAATCTATAGTATTTGTTAATAAATTCTTAGTATGTTGTGTTTGCTTAATAATTAAAGTGGTCTAATCTTCCCTTTTTAGGTCTAAGCTCAAACTGAATGCTAGAAATCTTCTTTGTAGGTCATATAGTGTGTCATAGCATTGATATCTCAAGGAAAGGATGGAATGTTGTTTATAAGTGTCTTTAACTAGACCTTATCTTTTTTGTCCTCTAGTATTAGTACATCAAACTAACCTCTATGTGAAATAATATTGCTTAAAAAGCATATCAATCATTGTATTAGTCTTATTCATGGTTGATTAGTGTGCTAAGGGTTCAAGCTTATGACTAGATATGATAAATTCATGGTACATCACCACATGTTAGAATAGGTCTTATTTTATGCAACTTCTTTACTCTTTTCATCCCAACTTGCTTAGGTTTTATAAAGTGAGATCCAAATTATCCTATCTAAAGAGCTAGCCTCATTATAAACCCTAGAGGTCTGACCCAAATACAGGTAACCCACAGTCTCGGGTCATTCTCATGTTGGACCAGGTTTGACAATAGGACTTGAATATTTTTTACTTTCAGTAAGGGTGTAACCTGAGTCTACAACAATTTTTTCACACTCGATGGGACTCTTTCTCTTTAGCATAGCCAAAATTAGGTGTTAAGGAGAAGTATCTATAGTATACAAGGACACCCAGCATCATCAAAAGCTAAATATTCTCCAAGCTGCATAGTTTATAACATCTTCCAAATAACACCTCTTATGTCAAAGGTCACTAGAAGGTCAGTTAGTAAAGGAATTCCCTTTAAATTTTTTGAGATACCTCCTTATTCATATAAAATAACAAGATTAAAGTGATAGGCCTTCATCCCCAAAATTAATACTCATCTCCAGGCCACCCTATTATTTTAATCAATACAATACCCACCTTGTAAATGGCATAGCCTAGATTTAAACCTTTTTTAGCCTTCAATGGTGGTATCCCTCTTAACCTTAATCAATATGATGACATCCTTATTTCCTCCTTGAAGAGTCTACCATAGTTTATAGGAGAAAACTCCACCACCCCTATAGAGCACATTGTTGATACTGCAAATCTTCATTCAATACATCATATTATGCAAGAAAATCTATCCATGAGACTATTAGCCACATCCTTGAAAGGCAAAGCCCTATAATGATATAGAGGTCTAGATCCTACCTTGATCAATAATTGGGATAATTTTGGTAAATGCCTATGTAAATATTTTGAAGATAGAAGTGACCATGTGTCACTTGTTGAGAAGTTCACCTCAATCAAGAGGGAACTCAAGAATCTATGGTTAATTTCAACTATATATTATATAATACTTGGGATAGGATCCTCATCATCATTAAACCCACACCTAATTATGCCTTCCTTTACTATTTGAAAGCATTGAATTTAGACAATATAGTCATGATCTAATCTATGGGTGGGACAACCTTATCAGGAGCTTATGTAATATCTATAAGGGTAGAAATTATTTGATACAAGTAGGGAAGTTTATGCCAAGACATATAATACCACTTTTCCCTAAGCTTTAGCCAATCCCACCTACCATTTCTCCATTACCCACCTCAAACAACCAAGCCCAAACTTTTGATGGTCAAGAGGATAAATTTTCAAGATTGAAAGCTTGTTGAAGTCTCAAAACAACAAGCTAGTGGCCCTAGAGAGACATAATAGACTTCAAATAGGCCATAACAAGGCCCCTTCCAAACCCAATATCCTAATCAATCCTACAATAGACCCCCTTATCTACCAAATAAAATAGCCCAAGGCCAAATTATTTAAGGGAGATCTCATAATAACTACAACCCACAGCTGCCATTAACTCAAGAGCCTTCGTCCCCACACAAAACAATCATGCACAAGAGGGTCAATGGCAGTCAATAGGATAGTCTAATGAGATGGTAATGGATACAAGTGTAAAAATGTATCAAGACCCTAGTTTTAAGCATGCTCCTTCATTTTAAGGCCATAGCATAATGCCTACTTTACCACAAGGTCCTCCAATAAATCAAGGTAATATGAATACCATGACTCCATCAAAAGTATAAATTCAATAGCAAGGGAACATGGGTAAGGCACTAGTTGATACTATGTGCAAAGACTTTTGAAAATGGGAGCATATGTTTGAGCATATAGTAGTAAACATGGGGTATACTACATAAAGATCAAATGGATCAGTTGTAGCCAACATGAGGGCTAAGAAGAGGATGGTAGATGATAAGGTGGGGAAACCTATGGCCTCTTTAGCATCTCCATAAGTTAGTCAATAATCTACCACTTCAAATGTACTTTTTAAAGCCCCTACAACTCAGTAAGTACCTCAACATCATGGGCAGCAATAGAAATATTCTTTTGTTACTCATGTCACACAAGTGTCAAGTGATGCTTCTACTTCTAGGATGCAACCCAAAAGTACTAATCTTCCTTTCAATACTATAGATCATATGAAGAAGGCTAATATTACTATGTCTATGTATCATTCCCTATATTTTATAAGATATAAAGAGATTCTTCAGCAAGAGCTCTCCAAGCCTTCCCATATGAATGAGACAGCTGATAAGGTTAACACTATTTTTATAAATAGTAATAAACATAACCCTAGTTAGGTTTCTAACCAACTGATTAATTAAATTGAAGCTCAAAATGTTGTTCATTCCCCCAGTATTATCAAGCCCCCTCCATTCTATTTGTTAGTCATCATAGGAGATTGCTTGGTACATAATTGTATGATATATTCAAGAGCTTCAAACTCAGTTATGCCTAAGGCCATAGCAGATAAGCTTAATCTTAAGTATGTACCTAATGAAAATGGGGTTCTCTAGTTGGATGGTTCCCCCACTAAAATAATAGGCATAGTGAAAGACCTTAATATCACATTGGTAGCTTGCCCAAACTATGTCATCACTCAAGATGTAATGGTTGTAGGCCTACCCCTATATTTTTCCCTATGCCTATCCATAGACTTTACTATAAAAATTGGGGAATATTTATCCTCTAATTGCTCATACATGGTTTTTAGGACTAGATATGGAACTAAAGTCACTATTAGGTTAGAACCTATTTCTAGGTTCCATCTAAAGCCCTATATGCCTAGCATTGCAAATGTCAACTATATCATATTTTAAGAAGATGAGAATGTTAGTGAACAGGAGCCTCATAATCATATTGAAGGCATATTAGATCTACACTTGGAGTAATGGGTAACTAGAAATCTTGGATTTGATCCCTATAGAAAAATTCAAGAAGCAGGCTTAGGGGTGTATTATATGCATGAGGAAGGTGTTGTTATACCTTGTTTAACTAACACCACTCAAGAGGAAGATAGTCTATAGACTTTATTCTTTGATGGCTCTAGGTCAAAGAATGGTAGTGAAGTTAGAGCCCTTCTAGTGTCACCCTTAAGTAAAAAGTACCATTCAGTTGCAAGATTGTAATTCAATTACACTTCAAACACAATTGAATATGAATCTCTTTTACTTGGTTTACAAGAGGTAAGAAGAAGAGGTGTCAAACTTATTTGATTCAAGGGTGATAGTGAGATTATGGTATAGTAAGTGAGAAGCCAAATTTAAATTAAGAAACATCATTTGAAAGCTTAAAATCATCATGTATGGGACCTCATGGAGGACTTCTTGGCATTCAACATCCAATCCATACCAAGAGAAGCAATTAGAGCTCAATATGATATTATAGGATTAAAAATAAACCAAATTCAAGATAAGATCAAGGTCATATGTAGGCCATTTGTACCTGATAATGATGTAAGTTAGAAATTGTTTGAAAATGATTATCAAATTATATGTTTTTTGATGCAAGAGGCAAAATTATGCCATAAGAATCAAGACAAATTCCAACATCAATATGATGATTAGATAGTAAAGTTGAGATCTAATAAGCTACTTGAATGGCTTGTGACATTAGAGAGCATATTCAATTAAGATGACCAAGTGAGGAAGGGCAAAGCATGTATCTTAACTAAGGAAGAACATTATAAAAGGATATAGATATTTAAGGGCAAGTTGTTGAAGTTAGGAAAATTCAACACAACAGAAGAGAGAACTAAATTTTTTGCCTTGTGCTAAGAATGTTTTGACATATTTTCATTAGAGTAAAAATATTTGAAGGGATAATCCCAAACTTGCATAACACACCATTGAACTAGAAGGCAATGCAAAGCCAGTCAGGCAGAAACAAAGGTCTATCAATATAAAATTGAAGGACCTAATGAGAAGGGAATTATTCAAATTAATTGAGTCAAAGATCATATTCCCCATCAAACATTCCTCATGGGTGGTAAACCTTGTGCTATTAAAGAATAATAATGGGGAGATATGTTTATGTGTTGACTTTAGGGACCTAAATAAGGTGTCCCTAAAAGATCACTACCCACTACCCTCAATGGATCAGATTCTTCAAAAGGTGGTAGGTTCTCAAAGGGTCTCACTGCTTGATGGATACTATGGCTATAATTAGATCATGGTCAAAGAAGAAGATAAACATAAGACTACCTCAACTACAAAGTGGGGTACTTATGCATACATGAGGATGCCCTTTGGACTATCCAATGTTGGGAAAACTTTCCAAAGGGTAATAGATGTCACCTTTGAAGGTTTGATAAATGACATGGTTCTTATCTACCTAGATGACATCACTATTTTCTCAAAGGACCCAACTAATCACATTATTCACTTGAGGTTAGTCTTTGAAAGATGCAAAAAATTTGGTGTGTCTTTGAATCCTAAAAAAAGAATACTTGGTGTTCATGAAGGCAGATTATTGGGTCATGTAGTGTCTAAATATGGTATTTCCATTGACCTTGAAATAGTTCAGTCCATATTCTCCTTAACCTCTCCCATGTATAGTAAAGGTCTATAGAGTTTCTTAGGAAAGATCAATTTCATAAGGAGGTTCATTCCAAGCTTTGCAAAGATGGTCAAACCTCTTACTCATATGTTGAGGAAGTGCAAAGAGTTTACATGGACCAAACAAGGTAATAGAAGTTTTGAGGTCATCAATGAGGCCATCTCTCATGCCCCCACATTGCTTAATCCTAATTTTAACAAGGAATTCTATTTGTATGCCTTCTCTACATTGGATGTAATATTTGCCATGTTGATGTAGTAGAATGACCAAGGTCTAGAATAACCTATTGCTTTATTTAGTCATGCCTTAGAGGGATATGAATAAACATACAACTTTGTAGAGAAGAATGTGCTTGAATTATTAAGATTCCATGAAGAATTTTAGGCACATGGTATCCAATAGTAAGATCATACTCATGGCAGTACACCCAAGTGTCAAAGAGTTCATACTCAACAGGGACCTCAATGAGAAAAGAGTTGGATGGGTGACAAAGTGCATGAAGTATGACCTTGATTTTAGATTTACAAATCTTGTAAAAGGTAAAGGATTATGTGAACACCTTGAAATAGAGGTAAATCATAATAATGATCAAGTGTTGGCAGTCCATGATAGCTAATAGGCAGCTACAAAAAACACATCTTTCAACTAGACACGTGACATAATTAGGTTTCTTAAGTCATGCCAATGTCTTATGGTATTAGATAGATCCAAGAGAAGATATTTTAGCTTTCAAATTATACCTTATGTCCTAATAGATTGATTATATTTCAATAGGGACATTGGAGGCATGCTTTTGAGGTGTGTGGAATTAGGTCAGATAAACAAGTCACTTGAGTAGTTCCATGATGGTCCAGCTAGTGGGCACTTTGTTACCAACACCATAGTCTCCAAGATCATTAGAGATGGGTAATTTTGGCCCACTATGTTTAGAGATGCATAATCTTGGGTAAGGAATTGCAAAAAATTTGCAATGTTTGTTGGAAAATAGAGATTAGTTTCCCTCCCCTTATAACCAATAAAAGTAGAGTAGCCTTTCATATAATGGGGCTTGGATTTCATAGGGATGATACACCCCACTTTAGGCAAAGAGAACAATTGGATCATTATAACTATAGAATACTTTATAAGATGGGTTGAAGTATTTGCCCTCAAAGATGCTAATGAAGTTTCTATTTTGGACTTTTATGATAGTCTTGTAACTAGGTTTGGTGTGCCTTCTACAGTCATTAATGACAATGCATTGGCTTTCAGTATCAACAAGGTGTTTGAGTGGGCCCTTTCACATGGTATTTATCCCAAATCATCCTCCAACTATTACCCATATGAAAATAGACTAGAAAAGTTCTTAAACAAGAACTTGTTGAAGATCATCAAGAAGACTATGGAGGATAGCCAAAGGGAGTGGCACACCAGATTGAGGACTAACCTATGGGAAGATAGAGTGGCATCCAAGAAAGCTACTAGATACTCCCTATATATTATTGTCTATGGGAAAGAATCTAAGCTCCCTATATCTCTTAAACTTCCTGCATTAGAGCTTGCACATCAGATTGAGCTCTTTGAAGATGATACTATGTAGGTGAGGCTAAATGAACTGAGATAGCTAGAAGAAACAAAAGACACTAGTATGCATAGTATATGTTCTAATCAACACTAAGTGAATAATTCATTTGACAAGAGAGCTTCCTTAAGGAATTTATAGCAAGGTCATATAGTCTTCAAATGGGATGAGGACCATGTAAAACCAAGAAAACACTCCAACTTTGATAGTCTTTGGAGTGGACCTTATGTCATCACAAGTTGTAATTAGAGAAATTACTTTAATCTTTCCAAATTTAATGAAGATATCCTTCCCATCCCTGTCAATGGGAGGTATCTCAAGTTTTGTTACTAGTTGTAACTCATGTTCTTTGTATATAGTTAGATAGGTCTATCTTTCCTCTAAGTGCTTTTGCACATGGCTCTTTTGTTGTTTAGTTACTTGTCTAGTCTATTTCATTAATTTATTATTTTTGTGGTGTCCCATTATTCTAAAAAAATTCTAGGAATGAAGTATATTCCTTTTATAAGCATGATTTATTTATTTAGCCATCATAAGCAAGCTTGATCAAAGTCTAGGTTCCATGACTAGTAGGTTGGTCAAGCTAGCTGAGTAGCCAAAAATGTTGGCCATTTTGGCCAACATACTGAGCTTCTACTTGATGTAGTGTAGTGTCCTAAAGATTAAAAAAATGGAGTAATATTTGAGCAAGTTTTGGATGTAATGAGTGGACCTAAGGGATCATGCAGCTTGCAAAGATTTTGAAACACTTTAAGTTCACTTAAAGTGTAATTTATCAATTTATAAGGATAGTACTAGAGTTAAAAGACCCTATGGGTGTCAAGAGTGCTTAGAATGAGTATGGAAGTATGTGGTATTCATCTATTTCTTCATTATGTTCATCAAAACACTTGGCTCTAGTGGCACAAATTCTAAGTAGGTAGTTTACTGATATTATCATTACCATGTGTGGATGAGTTAGGGATAATTGGTAATATGGTTATGATCACACTAGTCCCAAGTTACCACGTGCCAAATTTGAGGTCATGTGATGAAGCACAAAAAAATTTATGCATGTTCAAAGTTGGGCTCATAGGTAGTTTGACAACATTTTCCCATACTTAACTAAATGAACTAGATCTTCATCAAGGCATCATGCAAAATTACATAGATGAACTCACTTAGAAAAAATTTAAACACACTTAGAAATATTTTAATCCAGTGGATCAATTGGGCACAATGTTTTTGTCTCAAGAACATCTCTAGCAAATTTGGTCCCTCCATGATTCTTACACTTCAAATATAAAGCTTCAAAGTTGTCAAATAATGGGATATATTTATGCAAAATGTCAAATTTAAGCCACTAAAAAAATCCATTGGAGCTTAATTTTTATGGTCTTTGGGACATCAAATACGTCTATGAGGATGTTAAATGATGTCTATATGCATGTCAAATTTAAGACCCATAAAGTAGATGTTGGGGTTTAAATCTAAGCAAATCCAACGGTTGGTGTTCAGTCATACATCTACATCTGATGGTGCGAGGATTATGTGACAGTGTCAATGGGTCCCAAAATATCAATGGAGCACATTTAATCATACCAAAGAGATCGATATCACATGATTAAATTAAAGGGTTAGAGGATTCTGAGTGCAAATGTGAAGGTGCCAAGTGTTAAGACTACATTAGCTCAAGTTCAAGATCAATAATCATTGGGAATTCATGCAAATTACTATCAACAATGTGAGAGGATGTCAATAATTCAATGATTTGAGTCATCTTTTTATGACCAATCAAAGGCAAGCCCAGTACTTTTGACAAAAGTTGAAGATGCAAGTTTTCAACTCAGGCAAGTTAATATAGAAAGGTGTCAAGCTCAATAATGATCTAGGAATAACCATAATGAACCTTGTAGGATTGAGGATCACATTTATGAATCCATGAAAGATTAAAAGGGTCTTCTAGACCTAATATAGGGCAAAGGTTGAAAATAAGAAGTGTCAAAAAATTTCAAAAACCAATATAAATTGGTTTTGTCTATGGTGGAACCAATTTTAGGTTTCAAAACAAGGCCACAGAGGTAGACACATCAAGGTTCATTATCAAAGCCAATGATGTGATTATGACCCTTTTCTCCACTCTCTCATAATAAAAAAAATAGTAAGGGGCAATCAATACTAGAATAGGAGCATAAAAAATTGATCCAACTATTATAACTGCATCAACATCGGTACTCAACTTGAAAATGACTTGATCCTACCATTGTAACTAAAAAGAGCATCAATAAAAAAAGAAGTGGGAGAAGGAATGAGTGATTGTTGCAACCATTTGTTAAGGTGTATATGACCAATTAATGACTTTAAAGGAGCATAAATATAGGGTGGTTGTAATAGTTGTTGAGAGTGGATTTGAGTTCAATAATGACCCCTTTAGTGCTAAAAAACTTCCTCTCTTTCATTACAATCTTCTATATATTTAGGCTTCTAAGCCTTGATTTTCATCCCTCATGCTGGTATGACTAGACTCTATCAAAATTATATTTTTCACCTCCTGGAATAATGGGAAAGACATTCTACAGTGTTTGTCAATCTATACTTAGTATATTGTGTTTGCTTTATATATAAGGTGGTCTAATCTTCCCTTTGTAGGTCCAAGCTCAACTTGAATGTTAATAATATTCTTTGTAGGTCATGTAGTGTGTCATAACATTGATATATCAAGGATAAGATGTAATGTTGTATTAAAGTGTCTTCAACTAGACCTTATCTTCATTGTCCTCCAGTCTTAATACATCAAACTTACCTCTATGTGAAATATTATTGCTTAGAAATCACAATAAACATTGTATTATTTGTATTCATGGTCCATTAGTGTCTTAAAGGTTCAAGGTTATGAGTGGATATACAAAATTCATAGTGCATCACCACATGTTATAATAGGTCTTATTTTATATAAATTTTTTACTCTTTTCATCTCAACTTGCTTAGGTTTTATAAATTGAGATCCAAATTATCCTATCTAAGGAGCTAGTCTCATAAAAACCACTAGAGGTCTAACCCAAATATAGGTAACCCATAGCCTAAGGTCATTCCCATGTTGGACTAGGTTTGAGAGTAGGACTTGAATATTTCTACTTTCAGCTAGGGTGAAACCTGAGTCTACAATAGTTCCATACCTAAAATATTCCAAAAAAAAAAAATCAAACAAATTCAAAATTCAAAAATATTTTCAGGACTTACATATTTTATTTGCTCCTAGGCATCTATTTTATTAGTTCCATGTTGGTAGATATCATATCATTTCTTTCTGTGTGTGTGTGTGTGTGTGTGTTTCACACATCATTTGAGTGTGATACAAACATACATATATGCATGATCTATTCCTATATGGATGTTCAGCCTTCCCTCTACTCATGTCATATAGACATTGGGGGCATATGCTTCTTTGATCTCAATATACCCAATTTAAATTATTTTATAATCATTTTCCATTATCATGTTTAAGCTTATATACTTACACATTCCTTTATTAATTCTTATATCTTTCAAAATGTTATCAAGGGGCTAATATGTTATGTTTAAACTATGTAGGTTTCCATGATGTAGATCATTTAAAAGAGATACTTCTTGATGCATCATGTTGGATGAATTTAAAACTGATGTTTCAGACATCATATGTTATGTTTATATCAATTTTTTATGCTTTTCATTTATGCACTTCCTTGAATTTCTTGTCTTACTTAATTGTGCATTTGAACATGCTTCATTGTTTGTGGCCCATATGCCTCTGTTAGCTTATTTTAAAATTTGAGCATGTCATTATTCATTTTACATACATTTGAACATGTCATTTCTTACTTTGTGGACATGTACTAAGTCGTATCCCTTTGATTGTGTGGCATTTGAACATGCCCCTTCTTTAAGTTCTTCTTGGTCCATTACCATTTTATTTGATTTTGAGTGCTCTTGTCTATGTGCTTTATTGTTTATTGATCTTGTATTATTACTATATAGGTATTTCCATAATCTATATCATGTATCTTAAGAATTTATGTGATCGCATACTATGTACCTCATTGATATATCTACATGGATATGTTTTTCCTATATGTTACATGATACATTCACAATTTACATGGTTATATTATCCTTTTAAGGTGAGGTAACTATTGACACTTGGATTTACACCCCTGATGAGATGCCTAATTCTTCATTCAAATGGCACCATGGAGACATTTCTCTTGATATGGGTGACAATGTCGAGAAATGAATCTCTAGATGAGGGGCTAGCTCCCCTTGATGCACTCTTTAAAGTTCTTTTATACCTATAAATTATAGATGAAAAGGGATTATAAAAAGCAACTATTTAAACCAAATATGGTGATGCACTAGTATGTATTATCCTCCTGCTTGACTAAAAATCCACTACTTAAAGGTAAACAAGGATGTTTCACACAAACTCACAACATACTAAATATTGCTACATTTGTATTTCATAAGTTAGATTCAAGAAGGTACTTGAAACTTAGGAGGGTGATGAATAATTCCAAAAAATTAAATACAACATATACCACTTATAAGACACTCATACACTTAGTAAAGAATACTAACAAAGACCTGAAACAACATCCCTTTTGCACATTGGTAAGTGACCATAGATTGACATGCTAGAAAAGTAACTCTTTCACTAGACATTATCAACAAGATTCAAACCTATACTCAATAGTACCATATGTGAATGGAAAAATCACTTGTATATTTCTTCAATAGTCTTTCAAATACAAATTTGGCTAGATTTTTCCAATTAAGCAATGGATGCTACTCAAAAGAGCCAAGAGAATGCATATTTATAGCATTTGAGAGGAGGAGCAAGCAAAGGAAGTCCAAGGGTCACTTGGACATGTGTCACCTTGAAAGAATCAGTTACACTTGCATGTGGAAGAGATTTTAGGTGAGCTATGCCATGTCATAGGGGTCAACTTATCCAGAACAAGTCATAAGAATGGTGAAAAGTGGCACAAAACTTGTAATTCTAGCATAGGAAACTACCTTCATAATTTACCTTCTAAAATTATCTTATCTATTCATATGGTTAAATCTAATAGTTTTTCTAAGCAAGAGGGGTTAAAAAAAATTCCCCACATGTATTGGATTGATCCTTGACCATCCTTATTCTTGTGGACATGCAAAATCATCCTTGGAAATTTCAAAATGGCTCTTTTCCATGCACCTTCTACACTTGGCATTCAAAAACTCACAATTTTCTAGAATTATCCATGAAAAAAAGGTAATAACACTTTTCAAAGGTTCTCCTATCATCAGTTTTAATAAAAAACCTTTAAAAGGCTTCCCTAGTTGCTTTTCACCACTTTCCCTAAGTGTTCACTAGCTCATTCACTAGACTGGCTGAAATTAAGAGTCTTTTTTAGGCACATATTAGATAATTCATGAGATGAAATGAATTTTTGGATTTATCTCAAGTGTAAATATTCATCCCAAACTTTGTTTCATCTTCTAACTCCTCTTATACCCTGCACACCACACAAAATAGTCAAAATAAGCCATGTGTTGGCCTATTCTATACATGTCCAAACAAATGAATAAAATTTGTATAATCTCCATAGAGTCCTCTACATCATCTATGTGGTTTCATTTCCATTACCTCGCATCTAGATACCTCATTTTCTTCCTTTTTCTAATCGGGTCACTGTAGAGGTTTTACAAGGGTTTTAAGTGGTTTGAACTCTTAACCTTTGTTCATAAAGGTCAGACATTGAAACACCTTATAAATTCCATTGAAGGATATTTAAGGACCTTCCCTAACTTATCCAAATGTATCAGGGTCCCATGTAAACATTCATGAAAGATATGAATGATGGAAGTTGACCTTCGAATTGCTTTCATGCTTCCTATGAGGGTTTCAGTATGTCTAGGGTTAGATATGACTTATTTTTGAGTTTAATTTCAAACCAAAAGGTTCCTAACCTCTTTATATGACCTATAAACATTTTCCAGTCCTTTTTACATCTCACCAAGATCCCAAAATGAAGATGACCATTATTTTAGGACAAGACCTATGCCTTGCCAACAAGCCTATTTGCACTTTGTGAACTAAAAAATGATAATTTTCACTTTAAATGAATAAATATAGCATTAAAACATCATATATTCCCCCTTAGGCATCATAAAAAACACTATAGTTCTTAGATAATTCTATAACTTGGAATGACATCTCATTTGGGGTGGGGTTGCATGCTTTCCTTGTCCAAACTATATCATTGGAATTTAAAATTTATAGGCTGATTTATTTTTCTCTCCAATGTGTCCCTCAACTTTTCCAACCTTACCAACTGACTATATTGACATTTGCTTCACTATCTAACACTTTTCCCAAAAATTGTCATTCTTATGCATGAAGAGACTACCCCTGCTCTGAGACAAAAAAAGAGAGTATTAGGCCTATTTATTTGGGAAAAGTGAATATTTTTTTAGCTCCAAAATTTTCTAATTACCAAATTTACCAATTTTTTTTGTTTTATTCCATGGTTAGTGGGTCTAACCATCTCAATCTTCCCAAAAAAAGGGGGGGGGGACCCTATTTTTTGCATATTTTTGCTCAAATCTCCCTATAGTTGCTACCTCCACATAAATTTCATTATCATAGGTTGTTTAAACATGTTTCTCATTCTCAATTAAATATAATGGAGCTTGAGGAACCATATTATACCCCTTTTTTAGTGAAAACACTTATTTCCCTTTTGAGCCAAGGGTCTCCTAACCTACCTATACGAACTGAGACATACTTTGTATAAGTGAAAAGGAATTTGGGAATGTGGTGAGTGTTATATGCATGATATAACCTTAATTTTAATTGGAGTGTTAATTTTTTTCATAAATTAGGATGCACAAAAACAAAAACTCTTATTATGGATGTGAAGTAGACTCAGGTTACTATCCACCCCCAAGAGCATTTCCTCCAACTCAAACTATACGACCCATAGTGAGTGTTTGAAGTTGACCTTCCTTTGCATTCAAAGAGGAAATGGAAGAAAAATTAGTTTTAGATGCATATTTTTTCATTATCCTTAAAATAATATCATGGGTACCATACATGTAAATGGGTTTGGGGAGGTGAAGAGACATCCCACCCATGTTTTAGCTGGAGATAAAATCATGGGGACCATACAAGTGCTCAAAAAGGCCTAGAAACAAGGAGAAACTCCCATGACACACCTGAATCTGACATTATTTAACCTATCCCATGTTAACCATAGCTTGGTGACAGTTTATCACTTTAGCCATTTGTACAAGTCCTCTTTCTTAGCTCAAAAGTGGGCCCACAAGGCATTTTTTTCATATTGAATATGGTAAATACAATTATATGAATTATAAAGGTCCTAAATCACATTTAAAACCATATTAGGACTATAAAAACATATTTTATGCCTTTGACTAGGTTTGACCCTATTTGACTAGGGTTGACTTTCATTGACTTGACTAGTACAAAGGGCTAGACTTTTGACCAAAGCTAGGCTAGGGATAAGTGAACATATAGATCAAAAATACACCCTTAAGGACATGAATAAACTTCTAAAAAGTTTTTAAAATGTAAGGGTTTGACTCAAATTTGACCAAAGGTCAAACTTGGTCAACAATAACTACCAGTTGTTAATTCCCCTCACCTCAAAAGGGGGTCATATTAGTTGGGGCATGCCATAGAGGCATGGATTCCACATTATTCATATATTCATATTGAAATCAGGGCATGTTTAAGAAACATGTTATTCACACTCTTACCAATTCTTAGTTTCAGATATATAGTGAGGGCATGTTATGGAAACATGTTCTCCACACGTATATTAGTTATTAGTTTCAGATATATAGTGGAGGCATGTTATGGAAAAATGTTCTCACACTTATACCAGCTCTCAGGTTCAAATTTTAGTATGGGCATGTTTTGGAAACATATTCTCCACAATTACACAATTGTAAATTGGCTAAAATTCATAGTTATATGATTTAGATACATAATTATGTCATAATAATATACGTTGGTACCACTTTTATACCCGAGTTCTAGTATGAGTCATATATAATGTGAATATGCTATTGAAAAAGGCACATAAAATTACAAAATCAAAATAGTTTTAGATTTCAAAACACTTTGATGGACTATCATCACCCACCAGATTGGACTTTTATAGAATGTATTGAGCCAATCTATTGAAGTAGTTGGTTTTTTTTGGTATGGTTGAGGTGATTAAATCACTTAATATTTCCAAATTTATAGGTTGGAATTGATTATAATACCCAACCTCACCAAATATATAGTGTGTGTTGATTTTGGTTAACTCAGACTCACTAGGTTATAAGTATAATTGGGTTGCATGGTTGAACTAATCTCAACTGCCAAGTGGTAACTCACCTTTTTCTCTAATGTTGGGGGCATATGTCCCCCCCCCGCTCGCGCCCCCTGTGTGTGTGTGTGTGTCTGTGTCTCTATGTGTGTGTGTGTGTGTGTGTGTGTGTGTGTGTGTGTGTACACATACATACATACATATATATAGATAAATACACACACACACACACACACACACACACACACACAGATATATATATATATATATATATATATATATATATATATATATATATATATATATATATATATATATATATATATATATATGTATGTATGTATGTGTACATGTGTGTGTATATATGTGTGTGTGTGTGTGTGTGTGTGTGTGTGTGTGTGTGTGTGTGTGTGTGTGTGTGTGTGTGTATACATACATGCATACATACATAAGTATGTATGTATATGTATATGTATGTATGTAATTATATGTGCACTTCTTCAGGGTTTAATTTTTCCTAATCTTAACTCTATGATCATAATAAAACATTTTTTTCAAATCAAAGTGCCAAAAGGAAAGGTAGTTGCATCAAAACATAGGTGTACTCCTAAACCTTGATCTCTTTCTATTTCAATCATTTCAATGCTTTCAATTTTATATTATATGCACTGATTATATATTGTAACATGATCTTAGTTTCAAATCAACCACCAACAAAGCACTCAAGTTGGGCTTGAATGCAAAGGCAAGGTGTGTTATACACACCCCAAGTAAGATTTTTTCTCTTTTAAACTAACAATTTCATTAATAAATTAAAATGGGGAAATATAGACAATATTTTTGAATTATATAACACCTTAGTAATATACACTTGAGAAATAGAAACCTTGGTTGTTTCTCTTAGTTCTATAACTTTGTCTCTACCAAAAGACTCATAACTATTATCTCTCTTTGCCTATTTCTTATCTCTTAGTATGACCAATGTTATTTTGGTGACTCAGACCTTATATCATACCCAAAATGCTATAAACCTACTCATTATCCATTTTTGAGAGTTCTAGACTTGTACTTATTTTACAACATAACAAACACTTGTGTCCTAATGAGATGCCTATGTTGATGCTAGTGTCCTATTCCAATGCAAGTGTATAGTTCCATAAAGTCATCAAATATAAAAATTAAACATATAGCTATGGTCAACCTAAGTGTTTTAATGTAATTGTTCATGATCAATCTTCATTCATTCAGAACCTAGCATAGATCAAGCAACTCACATGGCAAATTACCAAAAGCATTCAAGTGAGAAAAAAATCTCTATTTTCTCTTATTTCTCTATCAGTCATAGGGACATCACATTTATAGGTTTAAAGTACTGAAGGAGCATGCCATGAGCCATATTTTCCAAGTTACAAGATAGGCCATTGTTGTATTTGCTTATCACATATTTCATCCTTATGCACACAAAAATCAACATGTAGGGGAGAACTACATAAGTATGAGACCCTCTTCAGAGTATTGGCTATGTAGGTAGCACTCATTGACAGAGGTTTCTTTAGGGAAACTCACCACTATGAGTCCACTAACCCATTTTTCTCATAGTCACTATGAAAATGAAGAGCTGGGGTTTTTTGTTTGACAAGGAGTGATAGCCCATTATCTGGATCTGAGTACATCAAAGTGAAGGTGACATAAAAACTATAATATTCTAAGTGGTCACATCCATATCTAGTAGGTATTTTGAACATTATACCTTCATCAAGGTTAGATATAAGTTTTGATCTGACCATCTGAGGTTGATACAAGTGTATGAGGCTATAAAGTGCTTAATCTAGAATTTGATGGTTGTTTCATAATATACTTCCAGTCTAATTCCTACCTATTCTAGATCTAGATCTATATTAGCATCAGATCTAGCTAAGTATTTTATTTTTATTATCATTATAATATCTAGCATAGTTGTACTTTTTTTTAGCATATCTCAGCATAATAAATTTAGTATATGTTTATCTAAATTTTATAATTAATTGGACTATTATAGAGATAGTTTATCACCCTTGTACCATAGGCTATTTGTATGCAAGTAGAATTTCATAATGCATAATGAATTAATCCTAGATCAGATAAGATAGAGCACACCTACACTTTAAATTGGGAATACACTTATTAAGTGAGATCATGACCAATATGGGGATCCACTAAACCCGATTAGGGGATCACTTGTATCATTTGTCACAACACATCATGTTAGGAAGGGTTCCAAAGCCTACAGTCTAACACAATCATAAAATAACCCTAAAAGAGTCCTATGATTTGATGTTCACTTATGTAATAAATAAGAAATTAAACTATTTTAATAACAAGAAAAGTAAACTAATCTAGTGCACACCAAAGCTTGTGGCACAAAGTAGGGGTTAGAATAAAGCAAATAAACAAAAACTAAAATAAACATGTATAGGAGACATATACTCACATCAATGTATATAGAATCCTAATACATGGAAGAGAAGAATACATATTACATTATCTATCTACTCTGATAAAGGAGAAATAAAGTTAGGAATACTTACCTTTGAAGATGAATCTATCGAGTCTCAACCTCTCCCTTGGTGAAGGTGCTTCACAAGAGATTATTGTGGCTTATAAGGATAACTAAGATAAATCAGATCTAGGCTACATGACCTACCTAATCATCTAAAGGACTTCTCCACAAAACAAGATCAGAGATCCAAAAGAAAGTATTGAACCTTAAATCTTTATTCCTCAAGTATAATGGTCAATAAGAAGACATTTGTTAGCACTTCTTTGCTTAATTATTCACTCTCTTTTGAATCTTATGAAATGGTAGTAAATAACCTTGTATATATATTGGTATCTTGCCTAAAAACTATTCAAACATGTCAGTTGTACTAGGTCGACCGGGTCAGCCTAGTACATTCTCAGGCTAATGCTTAAAGTTTGTGCTAGGTCGATCAGGATGCAAACAAGTTAAAATAGAAAAGATGACCCTAGAATACACTAGGTCAACTAGGTCAACCTAATTTAATGAATAGATAAGAAGTTAAATAAGGCAAGAAATGAAGGAATGAAGCATGATAATGACTGTAATGAATAGTAAAGATATTAACAAGCCTAGGGTTCATGGTTTTAGGGAGCTAGTGTGTAGATGACAAGTGGTAAAAGGAACAACAATCTTTTGAAGCACTAATGATCTACCCATCCCTTTCTCAGTGCACCCCTTAAGGCATGCACTCAGAGAGATTGAGACTTGATAGGTTTTGTTAAGATACAAAGTGTCAGTAATCAATAAAAATTTTAAAATGTTATGTGTATACATATGCCCTAGCCAAAGCTCATCATGTGTCACATAAGTGTAACACGATATGGTGCTTCAGAGATAGAAAATGATAACACATAATGTTGATGCTAAGTATAGTGTAGTATGAAGAAAATAAGATAAATTAAAGGATAGAATTTAAAAATACATGCCTTTAACTTACCTTAGTGTTGTAGCTAAAAAAGAAGATTGCAAGGAAGTGAAGGCATCCAATGTAAAGCACAATAGGCGAACCTATAAAAGTTAGTGCAAAAAATAGCCAAAAATCAAAAAAACTGGAAGATAAGAATATGATAGTGAAAAATAATCTCTATGTCACCATGAATCCAATGCATTTTATGGTTCGCAAAATAGATGAGCAAAAACAAAGATATGAGCAAAACAAGGAATCTAAAGGAAAAGAATTGAGACTTTTTATTTTTGAAAAAGTGGTTTTAAATAGGAAAAATGGGAATCATTTTGGTATTTTGATTTGTAAGAAAGGAGAAAAAGAGATCTGGAGATAAAATAAGCTAGGATGGTGAGGGAATGACATGCTAGGCAAGAGAGAACCCCAAGAGTGAGAGTAGGTGCACTACAGGTATGTAATTGAAAATCTCAAACCAATTTTTGAAATTTTCATTGATTTAAGTGAATTTTGAGTAAATTTTGATTTTAAGCATTTATACATATCAAAAATGAACAAATTTAGGTTTTAAGGGTAGTAGATAGGAAGATGGGAAATAAGTTGGAAGGAAATAGGGAGAAGCAAAAAAAAATTAAGCAAAATACACTAGGTCAGCACACTGAACCTACTAAGTTGACTAGGTTGACCTAGCAGGTTGACTCAGGGTAAAAATTCATATGGTTGACCTAGTAGGTGTAGGTCAACCTAGTGTATTTTGGCAGCTAAAACTAAGTGAAAAGGTGTTGAGTTAGTCTATAAGGCCCAAAATGAAACCTAAACACTGGGGAGAAGAAGATAAAAGTAAAATTAAGAAATTTAGGAAAAAATAAGACAAAAATAGAGAAATTTTGGTCAAATTAGGTTGACCAAGAAGATAAAATAAGCATAGAAAAGTGTGTGGAAAGACAAAAGAGGGATAAAATGGCCCAAAATGACTAAAGAAGGGCAAAAGGGACCAAAATAGGATAAAAATGAATAGAGTATGCTTGTTTTTTATTAAAGATAGAATGTATAAAGAATGTATTGTGATTATACATGACATGGAGAAATTAATACATCATTTTTTTTCTTGATTGCAGAGATGGCCATAGTTCTAGAGGTTGCTAGACATGTCATGGTTGACAGATTTGTTAGAAAGGTTGACAGATGGAGATAGAGCTAGACTAGTAGCCATAGGTCTAGGAAGTATAGCAAATATGTGCAAGATCCCCCTAAGTGCGGATGTGTTGGTGATGTTACCTGGTTATTAGGAATTATTGACCAACACCTTTAGATGGGAGGTGGATGGGGATGTGATAGAGGTGGCTATCACACTAGATGATGCCCATGTCATCCTTGAACTACCCATATTAAGAGCACTAGTGACCATAGGGATACTAGATAGCATAGAGGAGAGGGGAACCTTAGCCATGTAGGTTACAAGATTAAAGATGATATTTCTAGGGTAGAGAGTGACTATGGATGATGTGTATATATCATATATTATATATCTCTAAAAGGTAGTGATAAGCCTTATGACACAGTGAGTGCTCTATCACAAGTCAGATGGCAAGGTACCACTATATGTGATAGCCTTGAGTAGGATGATGCTAGATGGGGGAGTTTTACATGATCTGGGATTTATTATCTAGGTCTAGCTTTTTCATGATCTATTTGAGATGTATGTCAGAGGACATAAGACCATGGGACTGATAATACTATTGATAACATGGATATATGAGAGATTTCATATGTATCAACCAATTGGGTTGCCCCATATGATCAATAATAGGTCACCTCAGGTGAGGAAATGGAGGAAGGACAAGGTATCATAAGTTATGCCCCACATGCCAGCATTATAAATGGTGAGACACAATAACATAGTATAGTGACCATATGAGCAACTAGTGACTACTTGGGAGAGCTAACACGTAGTTAGATAAGTATTAGAGATGAGAGAGGTGATAGGGCACTATACATGATGGAGAAAGCCACATCTAGTGGCATAGGTGCTAGGGTAGATGGGTCTACCTCATCAATGACACTGATACTCATGCTCAATCAGTGGACTTAGCATGTGAGAGACCCACAAGGGAAGAGGGGAATTAGACCATTGATAGTGAGAGCAACATTGAAGCCATGCTAGGAGAAACCATAGATTGGTTGGCTATGATGAGGGGTAGAGTAGGAAGAGATGGAGGTAGGGGTGGATATATCAGATGTACCACCACTAACTCCATAAAGAGATGAGATTTGGTCATTAAGGACATGACAGTGACAGAGGTAGGAGGAGAAAGTGGAGACCATCATCATCCTTGGTGATTTAGCAGAGGAGCTAGAGGAAAGGATAGAGAGACCAATCAAATGGAGGCTAAGATAGACACAATCCATGATAGCCAGGTTTGAGCTAAGGAGGTAACCATAGATGATGTACTAGGAAGCTACACAAATGAGGAGATTGTGTTATATGGTCATGCAGATGACAAGACCATAGGAGCTAAGACACAGATAGGTAAGAAAAATTATGATTAATTTATTGCTTAAGTTGTTATTTGGTAGATAGATAGATATTATGAGATATGATAGTGATCTAATATCCATCTGGTGTGATGTTGCAAGCATACCTAAGGATGAGGTGGAGATATGGGGTTCTTAGTTAGCGGAGCACTCTATGACATCCTAGATGAGACTCTATAGCCATATGACCCCATGACACTAGAGGATCTGAGTGTACCATCTGCTCTAGCTCAAGTGAGTTGGTTTAGACTAGTGGGATAGGTTGTGAGGTAGATAAAAATGCAAAGAGAGAGGGCACAGCGACTAGTAGAGATGGGTGCAGGGGATATGTAGGCCTAGCAAGGCCTAGTGGATGAGATAGTTACACATTAAGATATAGTGACATAGATGATGTAGGTATATACTATGAAGCAAACCCAGTTGATGCAATCACATGTAATGACCCAGACTGAGTTGGTATAGGTACAAGTACAGATAGCACATCTTTAGGGATAAGTAGAGGGATTGAGATCTTAGACTACCTCATTATAATGTACTATTGGAAGGAGTCAGACCAAGGCCTCAATAGGCAATGTGTCTAGGCCATGAGATAGACATGATGGAGCTCAATCCTAGTGCTAAGGCATTATATATGTTGTATCAAACTCTTGAGATATATATATATATATATATATATATATATATATATATATATATATATATATATATATATATATATCATTTTGGCATATTGGTGTTGGTTGTGTATGTTGTCTTTATGATGGTTGTATTTTTTCATTATGGTTGAGGTTATGGATGCTTTGGATATATTTATTTCTAGCACATGTATTTAGCTTTGTTGTATATGATATAGGAAATATATGTGATGTGGTTTCTTTTCTAGCATTATGGATAACACATGCATGGTTAAAAATAAACAGTCAAAAAGACTTGGAAAAATATAATCAATCAAAAATGTACTACACATTAATTCAAGATGGAAAATGTGTAATAACATGAAAATTGACTAAGTATAAATAACCAATAAAAAGGAAAACAAGATGGTAAAAAGAGGATTTATTTTTAAACCAATGTGAAATATTTTTGGCACCAAATTAAAACAAGTAAAATCATACTAAATATCACATTGGGAAGTATGAAAAACAAAGTAATAAAATTGAAGGGATGAAAAGGGCATGAATGGTAATAAAAACTAATCAAAATTAAGTCAATCAATTATACTATTTCATGCTGGGAAGTATAAAAGAGAAACAAAATTTACAAAAAATTGGTCTTAAATTGATCATACTAATTCAAGCTAGGAAGTATGAGAAATTCAAAAAATGGTTGTAATCTTACATGCACTCGAAAAATAAGAATATAAAAGGTAGAATAAAAATAAAGTAAGCATAAAACATAGTAAATATTTAAATGGGAATTATGTCAAATGACGTGTAACCTCATAAGCAATTAAATCTTATCTCTTACTTGACACATGTAATTTAGATGGTGACTTGTTTATTAGAAAATTTTTGTTTATTTTTTTGTGAGGAGGGTCGAGTCCTATATGCGGTCTTACACTAAAACTCATAAAAAAAAGCCCAAGGGGTACCAAAATAGCATTGGTAAGTAGAAATATTAGGACTGATAAATCAAGGATGTGGGTAACAGGGTGGAAAAGATGGTAAATTATGAGGAATTTTAGGTCCTCTTCATGGTCTTACAAAGCAAATCATAAATGAAATCCCATGGGGAGTGATAAAAAAGTTAAACAATATTTCCCAAGAGGAAATATGAGGAAAGGGAATGAAAAAGGGAGTGTAAAAATCAAAATACTTGGGCATCTTATGAGAAGACCTTAGGAGGCAAGAGGCATACTAAGGACATAAGAAGACACTAAGTGACTAGTGGTTATCTATGTATGAAGGAAACCTATTCCCTACAGACACAAATCTTTATAGGCAAATAGGTATTCTACTAAGATCAACTCATGATGGTAGATTGGTACAAATAAAATTAAAATATACCTACATCCCCATGACGTGTTTCCCATTATTCAAGACCCCTTACAGAGCCATCAGTCTACTATGAAGATTGGGTACTTGCATGAGAAAGTAGGTTGCACTAAAAGATTTTTTTTTTTTAATTCTCTTCTTCTAATCTACTAGCCTACCACACCCCAAAGGACCTCAAATCTACTATAAGGCCAACTGTGAAGTTTCAGCTTTGAATATAAGGAGATGTGCTTTGAATCACGTCTTTTAGTGTGATTATACTTTTGAGAATGTTTTTGCCTTTTTGATATCATTACCTTTTGTTTAAATGATTTGGATTTTAACTTTATTTTGAAGGCTTTTTAAGATTCTTCCTCCATATGGATTTGGAATGACCAAACATGAGAGAGATAGTGATACACATGAATGAGCTATAAGATAAGGCTAAAGGAAGCTACGTAACCCAAGACAGAAGATTGAATAGGACACTTAGGTTTGGCAATGAACAAGTATGTGATCTCAAGTCTCAACTGTGTATATGCTTAGTTTGTAGAAAAGGAAGAAGGAAAAAGGAGATCTAAAGGAGGACCGATGAAAGGAAATAGCAATGAGAAAGATTTTTTGCCAGCTGATCAAATGGTAAAAGGAGATAATAACCAAAGGGAATAGGGTATATATAACCAAGTCACCATGATAACTATTTATGAAAAATAAAGATAAGAAAACAAAAAATCATGAAGATACTAGGGAAGAATTTTAAGAAAAAATCTAAAGGGAAAAAAAATAAGTGAAAAATAGAAATGATAAGGAAAAGACAAGGCAATGCTAAAGACAAAGAATTGAAACTAACTATAGTACAACAAAAAATGACAACATGATATAAGATAATAAATAATTTGACATAATGTCAAATGATATAATCAAAAATAGATTAAAAAAATAAGATTGAAGAACATGTCCAATCTAAATTTAAATGATAAATCACCATGCATGTGCTCATAAATACTGCTAAATATATCCACACACATTATCTAAGACATCGGATAAATCTCTATGAAGCTAGATATGAACTATTGCTAATTTCTCATCAATCTTTGTTGAATACTAGGCAAATAATTCTTTTTTGATATCCTTATCTAAAAAAGTAGGAATACTCATTGGATCATGTTGAGGAGGGGAATTGGGTGAAGGATGGTCAAGAGAATTTTTGGGAACAATATCTATGGGAGATGCAAGAATCATTGGTGGAGAAGAATCCATAGGTGAAGGAGGGTCCACGGGTGGAGAGGGAACCATACGTGGAGGTAAAAAATGTGGTGAATGGACCATAGGAGGTGTAGTTGTGGGATAAGAAGAAGGAGCCTTATTTCAATAATGACCTATGGGAGGAATGGTAAAAGGTCCAAGAATAGCTATAAGATGATCCTTACGATGCTACTGAAGGATACAACAATGATTAGTTTGATGTGTGCCACATTGGTGCCATAGATTATAATTAGCACCATACTTAGGTAAATGTTTAGAAAGAATCTTTGAAGGATATATGGTAGTGTCTATTGATGGGGAAGAAGGATGCAAGGTATCAATATATTATCGTAACTTATGATAATGGGTAAAAGAGTGATTGTTTATCCCATATAAGTAACAGATATTCTTGTGAGTATTATTAGGATAAACACTCATGGGAGAAGGTGTAATAGGTGTGTATGAAGAAGGAGATGGATCAACAATCCATTTGGTAGGCAAAGGATCCATCTTGGGCAAAGGAAGCAAGCCATCATCAAGAGAAGGTGTTGAGGGAGAAGGAATAGAAGTAGGTTGAATAGAGGGAGTACTAATGGAAGAAGTAAAATTAGGCTCATCAATAATGGAATAAGTAATAGTAACTAGTTCTGATATAGATTCCACTATGGGAGGAGCAAGATCAAAAAAGGTTCTAAAGAGGGATACACTAACCTCAGGAGTGAACCAATGACGGGAGTCTAGGAACCTAGAAAAATGGTAAGGTCCAGTTATATCATAGTCCCATGGGGCTCATCATAAATTAGAGGCATTGGGACCATTTGTACTCTGTAGTAAAGAGGGAAAAATGCAATAATAAATAACTATAAATGTTGGATCATGAGAAGATGTACAAAAAGACTCAAATAAAAAAGAATGATAATGCACAATCTCGCCATCACAAGCTTGGACAAAGTTGCATAATAAAGGATCATCTAAATAATAACCATCATCATAATCTATCATATGAATATCAATGACACCAATTGGAATAACTTTATCATCAAAAGAAGCATGGTGAATAGAATGCCTAGTCTTGAATAAGACTACAGGAATGTCATCGTAAGGTGGTTTGCAAGAATGATCTTACAATGAGGTTAAAATTTATGAGATGAGATGAGGCATGATATTTGAAGTTTTGATCTTTAATTTAATCTCATCAGGTTCATGATTATTAGATTCTAAAAGGTTAGGAGGAATGTTACCATTGAGTTCAAGATGCCCATTGTAACCTCTAGTTGAGTTGATAGGAAAGTTAAAAAGTTGTGATTCATGAAATGGAGTACTAGGTAAAGGCTCAAGAGTAGGAATATAAAAAACACCATGATATTTGAATTAATCAAAATTCCAAGGGTTAGTATCTCCTTGAATCCTATAAATGACTCCATTATAAGGGAATTTAACACATTAACAAGTGGAGGAAGTGATAGCTCGCATACGATGAGTCCATAGCCTACCAAATAAGATGTTATAAGAAAGAGGGAAATTAAATATCATCACCTTTACATGAATGGTAGTTTGTGGGATAGTAATGGGAAGACACACACACCCAAGAGAAGGCATTTACCTTCTATCATATCCTTTGTAGGTGCTACGTGTAGACTTAAGATTGCATTCTGAATATCTAAGGGTTTTAATGAAATCAGAAGAAGCAAAACAAGAGCTAGAACCTTCATTAATCAATGCTCACTTGACTTGGATATCACCTATTTGGATATTAAATAATAAGGGAGGATCATATGCATGAAGCAGAATCTCGTCAGGAATCATAGATGCGATGGGAAATTTCAAAGAAAGAGAAGTATGAATAGTTTCATCAACATTGATGGACATATCTACACATTATTTCAAGATACTATCTTTGGAACAATATAAGGATGCCTCCCATTCTGCTAAGGGAGGAAAAGGGACATTCATCTCAAATAATAGTTTCATAAGATGGTTCTTATGTTTGGGAGATGTCCTCATAAGCTTGAGAAATGGAATTTAATATGGGAGATTAGTGAGCTCTGCAATGGGATCCCACTCATCATAACCCATGAGAAGATTGTTAGATATAGGTGCATAATGGTTAAGGAGGTATTTGGAAGGAGGAATCAAAGAGCATTATAATTTGTGTTGATAAGAATGAGAAGGTTTATAAGAAGGTTTTAGATCATTTGGTGATGAAGAAGTAGTTGTTTTAGATTGATCATGACAAGTAGAAGTGTTAATATAAGGTTGATTATCATTGGAAGTTTGATTATCATTGTTATTAGAAGATGATGGAAGAAGAGTAGAAATGAAATGAGATGTGTTATCTAAGGGAGAATCATGAATTTGATCATCATCAAAGGTTATAAGATCTTCTTGCCCCAACTCATTCAAATGAGTTGGATAATAATCTTGGATAACACGAAATGTCTTAGAAGGAGGTGGGGTGTAGATAAGTTGGGAATCGATGAAATCCACCACCCTTCACATATTAGTCATGCTAACCACATTTTCATTAGAAGTGGGTTCAATAGGACTTTCTACATTATTGGTGGAGGATGTGGGCTTGTCTTGGTTTTCTTGAATAGGTTGATGATTAGGTAAAATATCTTTGTAGATATCTAAATGACCATTTGCTTGATTCAAGGCTTGGGTTTTATCATGAGCTTTGTAATCTTTGAAAGCAACTTCATAATATTGTTGAAGCTTATGAGTGATATCATCATGATCAAAATTAGGACCAAAAATAAAGTCCATAGATAAATTATGAAGTTGCCTACATGTCTCATGAGAGTGACCCAACCTAACATGAAACCAACAAAATTTTCTAGGATCATACCAAGTTTTCATAAGATGAGTAGGGTCAATATCTCGAGGGAAAGGCCTAGGTAGATGCTAAAGCAATTCAAATAAGGAAAGAGGTTTATGGACATTAATGATGTTTAGTGATGATAAATGAGGATTAGTATATTTTTGAGGAGTTGGTTCCGAAAAAAGGGTAGGAATGATAGCTTGAACATTGTGAATGGTATCATATGAATCGGTAACACCATGATTGGTAATATTTTGGTTTTTATTTTTAAGTAAATAATGAGGACCCATGGAAGGTTGGGGTGGCTTGAATTGATTCATAAAGAAATCTTATCTTTTATCTTGGTCAATGGCCTCCTCTAAGGTACATGGAGAAAGGGTACAGACTCGATATTGTAATTTAGGAAATAAAGCATTTGTAAAGAGATGAAAGAGATTGTCATTTTCCATGTTATGTTCACATTTGTTTGACAAAGTCTTCCATCATTTGACAAAGGCTTGAGTGGTTTCATTTTCACTTTTTTTTCAATTTATGAAATGGCCAAAGTGTTTTTAAGAAGATCACTAGTTTGAATTCTTGTACTAAATCATTTACTAAATCTTCCAAACTAGTAATGGAATGAGATCTAAATTGATTATACCAATCCAAGGAATCACTTGTGAGGGTTTTGGCAAGGATTTTTGTAGCATAAAAGGTGTTTAATTTGACCCAATCTTTATAAATATTTCTAAATGTTTTAAGATGAAGGATAGGATTAGTTGATCTATTATAACATATGGTAGGTGTTATACCTCCAATATCAATGTTAGTAATTTTGGTAGTAAGTTGTTCATTTTTTAAATTATTGATAAATTTTTTGAATAATGGAGGTTGAAGAGTGAGATTAACTTGATAATATCGAAGAGGGGGAGGAGGAACACTTTGGTTATGCATGCCCCAAGCCATTGGTTGCGGTTGTGTTTGAAGATTAAGAAGGTGGTTTTGTATTCTCATCATTTGATTCATATTATGATCTTGAAATGTGTTAATTTGATTGACATTTTGTAATAATAATTGATTAATTTGATTAGTGTTATTATAAGTAGTGTTGGTGTTTGATTTAGTATTAGTGGCTTGGGTACCACTATGAGTATTGACATGAGTTTGAGAAGAACTATGAGAATTTGAAGCACTAGTGGTAAAATTTGCTTGTGAAGAAAAAGATGGATTATTAAATGGTTGAGATGAAGAATCACTATAAGTATTATTACCTTTGGTAATAAACAATGAACTAGTAGATGGATTAAGGATAGTGGATCCTATGAGAGGCCCACTAGATGTAGAACTAGCCATATTAGTCAAGATATTAGGCATGGAGGTAGAAGAATTTAAATAAGAAGATGTCATACCATAAGGATTCAATATTGAAGGAAGAGGTTGAGAAGAAAATTAGTACCCCCAAATCCAATTGAGAAATTGGAATTAGGAGAATGAGGTTCTTTAACTTGACAGCTAATCATGAGATTATAGATGGTAGAAGGTTCTTTCCCTCTATGTTGAGGGAATTTCATAATAGAGAAAAACATTTTAGAATTATATTATAACTGATATTTATCTTCTAATAAGAGAGAGTTATGATAAAAATATGTATTATGAGGATTCTCATAATTCGTTATACAGGTTGCAATATGGACATTACTAGCATTCCCGAAAGGAATCATACTTTGTCTATGGGAGACCCTATTAGGATTGGTGAATTCTATAATATCTGATGATTTATTTTTAGTATTATCACCAAATAGATATTCCATGATTAAAGGAGGAAATTTAAGATGAGATAAACAAGGAATCAGAAAGTGACTGTAACTGAACTAGGTTGACCTAATCGACCTAGTGTAAAAACTAGGTCTATGAAATTGAACTAGGTCCACAGGATCGACCCGATATAGAGAATAAAGACTGGTAAAAAATGGGATTTTTTTTAAAATATTACTTATAGTTTGAACAAGTTTAACTAGTGCAGTGTACAGGGGCTATAAAATATGCTAGGTCGACCCAGTCGACCTAGCATAGTAAACAGGGAAAAGAAAGAGCTGATAATCAATTTGTAAAAATAAAATGAGATAATTTGTAGTTAATATAAGAAAGTAAATTCTAAAATTAAGTAAAAAATCAATTGAATTGATGTTAGTCAATCCAATTCATGCACCCAAAGCAAAAATCTTGTACCAATATGAGCTAGTGTAAGTTCTTGCATACACAATTTGAGCAAAGAGCAAGCAAATAATTTCGAAAGTAAAGCTAGCTAATTGGTCAACCTAGAATGTTAGATTATTAAGAATGATTTTAAATGATATAAATTTGGCTATAAATAAGGTAATAAATATCAATATATGGATGGTTTTAAGTGAGTTTAGGATGAAAGGGATTGTAGTGGTAATGATACGGGCTTGGTATTGGGGCCTACCCCCTCACTTCACATACCATATAAATAAAAGTGTTGGGTGATTAACCAAAATATACCATTAACCATGATTTATACTTGACCAAAGTATCAATTTGGATTCCCCCTTGGTGATGAAATCCAAATAAGTTGGCCTGGGTAGTCAAATGTTAAATGCTTTTTGATGTTAAGTGATTTGGTCGTGTGTGCATAAAATAGAAATAGTGCAACTAAGTGGTTAATTAAAAATATCCTAATTAGACTATGTGAAATATTATAAGCATGCAAACAATTGAAATGAAATATGTGATTATCATATAAGGTGAATTCTAACTTTGAAACAAGATATAATGAAAACACTATCTGCATAACAAACAGAACTAGGTCGAGACTGTCGAGCTAGCACTAATGAAAACATGGTCTAAAAAACCTACTATGTTGACCTAGTTGTTTTAGACAAAAAATAGGACACATAACTAAGTCAACTAGGTTGATCTAGTTGGTTGTGCAGAGGCAGTTTTGAAGGCTACAAAATTGAAAGGAAAATATAGAAAGATACAAAAGAATATAAACTCACCTTGATGGTTCATAGATAGAATTTTTTGATCTGAAACCTAAAAAATGGGTCAAGCTAGTCGACTAAGCAATACAAAAATCTAATAAAAAAGTGATAAAAATACACTATGTCAATTTGGTCAACCTAGTTAATTGGACTGAAATTCTATAAATGTACTAGGTCAAGCTGGTCGACCTAGTAGGATGATCTGAAAGTCTAGAAACTAGAATATGTATTGGGTTGAGCTAATTGATCAGGTTATATAGAGACTAATAAAAAGTGACTATAAATACACTAGGTCAATTGGGTTGACCTAGTAGGTTGAACTGGTATTCCAAAAAGTGTTAAAAACCTATACTAGGTCGAGCTAGTTGATCTAGTTCCCTGTACACAAAAAAAATAAAATTGAGTCGACAGAATCAAACTAGTATGTCAAATTATATGATATAAATGATGACAAAGTAATGAAATAAAAGAAATAAAAGTGATAAAATCCAACAAGGATTTGATTCACATTAGGTTCACTAGAATGTATGCAATTGGAATTTCATGATGCATAATGAATTAATCTTGGATCAAATAAGATAGAGCACACCTACTCTTTCGATTGGGCATACACTTGTTAAGCGGGAGCATGACCAATATGGGGATCCACTAGTACCAATTAGGGGATCACTTGTATCATTTATCACAACACATCATGTTAGGAAGGGTTCCAAAGCCTACAGTCTAACATAATCATACAACAACCCTAAAAGAGTCCTATGATTTAATGTTCACTTATGTAATAAATAAGAAATTAAACTATTTCAATAAAAAGAAAAGTAAACTATTCTAATGCACACAAAAGCTTGTGGCACAAAGTGGGGGTTAGAACAAAGTAAATAAACAACAACTAAACTAAACATGTATATAAGACATATACTCACATCAATGTATGTAGAATCCTAATACATGGAAGAGAAAAATACATACTACATTATCTATCTACTCTTACAAAGGAAAAATAAAGTTAGGAATACTTACCTTTGAAGATGAACCTGTTGAGTCTCAACCTCTCCCTTGGCCAAGGTGCTTCACAAGAGATTGTTGTGGCTTGTAAGGATAACCAAGATAAATTAGCTCTAGGATACATGACATACCTAAGCATCCAAAGGACCTCTCCACAAGATAAGACCGGAGCTCTAAAAGAAATTATTGAACCCTAAAGCTTTATTCTTCAAGTAAAATGGTCAATAAGCAGATGTTTGTTAGTAGTACTTCACTTAACTCTATGCTCTCTTTTGACTCTTATAAAATGGTGGTAATTAACCTTATATAGTATAGTATTATCTTGCCTAAAAACTATTTAGACATGTCAGCTATACTAAGTCGACTAGGTTAACCTAGTACATTCTCGGGCTAATGCCTAGAGTCTATGTTAGGTCGGTTGGGATGCAAATAAGTCAAAATAGTAAAGATGACCCCAAAATACACTAGATTGACCAGGTTGACCTGGTGTACTGAATAGGTAAGAAGGTAAATAAGGAAATAAATGAAGGAATGAAGCATGATAATGACTGGAATGAATAGAAAAGAGAAGAACAAGCCTAGGGTTCATGGTTTTAGGGAGCCAATATGTAGATAGAAAGTGGTAAAAGGAACAACAATCTTATGAAGCACCGATGGTGTGCCCACCACTTTCCTAGTGCACCCCTTAAGGAACACACTCAAATATATTGAGACTCAATAGATTCCTACAAGATACGAAGTGTGAGTAATCAATAAAATTTTGAAAATATTATGTGTATACACTATCTCTATTCCCTTTAACCTTATATTCCTTAATCTATGTCTTAGGGTTAAACACTTGCATTGAATACTAATCTTACCAAGTTAGTCCAACCTACATTCATGATAAGCTCTATTTTTAATTATTTCATGCTTAGATTTATAAACTTTACACAAACATTTTTTGTGAGGGTTTCCATGGAATTCAATCGAATGAATATTTTTAGTGACCAAATATGAATAGTGAAGTATTTCCATATTCAATTCAAAATCTTTAAATGACCATTAATTTACTTTTATATGTAAGCATCTTTGAATCTAGGTTCTTACAACTACCATAGATCTAGTGAGATAAACTAGGTCTTCCCCATCAATGGCAGTTGTGGTTAATTTTTTTTCCTCTACATAATGAGATGATAAGTGTTATGTTCCCTCATCATTGTCTTTCGATGTATTTACTATGAAAATGTGCCCTAAGTTTAAAGTTTAATAAATTTTAAAATAAATGTATGAAAAAGGTAAAATATCACTAATGTTTAAGGCTACATTCATAATATAAATAAATTGTACCTAGTTACACAAGATACAAAATGTAGTCAAAGTCAATTTTTTATGCCATTTCATGATTCCATAGTGGTTGTAAGGAATCACTAGTATCCATAGGCTATAGAGGTATATAAGACCATTCTTCAATGCATTTTTTTATTCGCATTCATTCCAATCAAATTCCATATAGCCCCAACAAAAACATGTCATGTACCTAGTATAAATAGTCTATGAAATAAAATTTGTGCTTTGGAATGAATGGAAATCATTCAATCCAAGTATTATAATAAAATATTCATACATTGTCTTAGTTTCTTCCTCCATTTACCAAAATAATCTTCGTAAGTGAGAATTTTTATCTAATCCATGATAAATTGTTTCATTACACCAAGACATAATAATTTTAGCGTCAATCAAATCAATACCATCCTTTTACTTCTTCTACACTTTTTTAGGGTCTCTTTTTACACATGTATTGAAACCATCATTCTCTCATTTTTTATGCCTAGCCTCAAATAAACTCTAGATATATTATATTCCACTCTTATTTTGCATCTAGCTCAACCAATAAAACATTGAAAATCATTAACTTTTCTTGCACAATTGTCTAACCAAATTTAATGTGCATTGAACATAATTTCTCTTACATTCATATTTCTATATAATTTCTCAAAACAACCTTTGACAAACTCTGGAGAATGTGATATGTAATTGTTCATGTAAAATTTATACTCCCTCAAAATATTTATACTATCCTCTACCATATCAGGTGTGTGTCTAAATGAAATATGCATAAGATTTTAAACTTAAATTAAATTATAGTAATGGGATTGAACCTCATTTTGTGGTTGTAGTGTGTGGTTTTTAAAAAATTCCACAACTGAAATAATGATCCCAAGTGGGAAGTTATCCTTTCATAAATTCAATTGATCATATAACCATTTTTATTGTTGTGTGTGTCTTGCATATTGGTAAATAATATTATTCTTGAATTAAACCATGAATTTAGATAAAAATACATGGGTCATAACTAGCTCACATTTTGATTAATCTTTTCCATATTTTAATGCATACATTATAGATTTATACTTCTTAAATTCTACTAGTTATTTTCTAAATTCATGTGAAATTTTCTCATGTATGTAGTTGGTCAAATGTGACAAACAACCAAAAGTGTTATATATTCCATCTAAACATTCTTTGGTGAAAAAAATTTCCCCTCGGGGATTTGACATGAATGACTTTAAATTAACTCTCTTTATGTTTTAGGTGGAAAAGCCACCGCACATTTTTGCATACTCTTGTCAATATGTAAATTATAATGTATATAACCAAAAACATCAAATTTCATAGAAAATTCAATGTAGATCCTACAACAATAAGTGGTGCATGTTTGGTTGATTTTAATGTAGTAAGGCTTGCACATCTCAAATGACCTTTGGCTTATTAACAATTGTGCATTAAATTTTTCAATAAACGTCTTACATAATTTTGTTTAGGTCGTGTCCAAGATGTGTTTCACATGTGGCTCATAGTTTTTTGAAGTTTTTATTCTTTTAAAAATGTCATTTATATTAGATGAGACCCTTGTGTTGTCATTCCAAAAAAGTTTAATCAAATGTCTTCTTACTTTAACTAGTACCTTGGCTTTTTGTGGGATTCTACCTCTAAATGTCAAACAATCTATTGGAAAAGGGTCATCAATTCTTGTTCTTCTTCTTAAAGCTTTAATTAAATTTTTCCTATTCAATTTTAGGGTTATACTTATTTGACCAAGAAATCAGCCTCTAGATGTTATCTTACTCATTATAGACTCTGTTATCACTCATATTTCCACATTACTATCTTTTTTTAAGTTTTCTTACCCATTGTATTAAAATTATGCATTACTTAGGTTCTTTACTCTTCCATTTTTTCTTCATTTTGGATGGTTTGTTCTTAAGGCAAATGCAAGATAATGGGGGACAAAATGGGGGGTATAAATCAACACTTTTTTTTCTTAAAAGAACAATAGTTAAAATTGGAGAGAATGTTAGAGATACTTCAAAAAAAAATTGACAATGGCATAAGAACATGATTTTTATAATTTTGAATTCATTTTCTCAATATATAATTTTTTTCAATACCCAGATGATAAAATTGCATGAAATAGATGCATTTATGACAATAGGTTTGTCATTTTTGTGAAAAGATAGGGAGATTGCATGTGTACGAACATAATTTTTTGAGTAAACAAATGAATTTTTGTATGAAACTTTATATATGGATAGGTGAAATTTTGAATATTATTGAGAATATTTTTTATTATATATAATTTTTAAATAATTTTACGAGTCAAGACAGTTGGAAAATTAAAACTACAAGTGTATGAACATGACTTTTTGAACTTAACTTCATGAAAGTCAATTTTTTAAGCATAGTTGAGAATGTGTAAATTATTGAGATATAAATTTTATAAATGATCGATTAATATTCAAAAATATATAAGATAATTTATGATGATATGTATAGATTCCATAATGAGTTATGTCATGTATAAATTAAGTAATAATTATAAATAATATTCTAACATTAAAAAATTATATATTCTAAAACTAATATTTCCCCTCTACAAACCCATATATATATATATATATATATATATATATATATATATACTAAAATTTGCCTAATCAGATGTGTTGATATAGATGAAAAAACTCCTAAATTTCTTAGAAACAAATTGGGTTACTCCATGGTTGGTTTCAAGCTAGGTTCGGACCTCCCCAATCCTGTACCCAAGGAAAATTTGGATGGAAGACGCAAAACAATATTGAAATGTTGAAATAGCATATTCCCTTTGAAAAGACATGTATATTTATTTTTGTTTTGTGCAATTTGAGTTTGTTTTTATGTGTAAAGACATGTATGTGTTTTTTTATTGTGTTTTTGTTTCTATGCACAGTCTGAGATGGGTTTTTTTATTGTATTATTTTTTTATTTGTGTGTGCAAGTTTATACTTAGTAGAATAAATGTAATAAGTATAATAATATAAAATGTAATACAAGTTTATATTTAATTTATATTACATTTTATATTCTTATACTTTAAATTTATTTTAATATATATAACAAGTTAGTACCACTCTGCATCTTATGAAATCGATTCTATAGCTATAAGAGTTAGCATTTAGAAGTTATTTTTTAAAAATCTAATCTAGTCAATACTTAGTTTTCAGAATTTAGAGATTTGAAGATAGAATGAGAAATAAGGTTTCAAATTGTGTTATGTATGTAATAGATCTATACCATTACATATGCCCCATATTTTACCTAATTGAGTATGCCCTACCTACTTTATCTACTTGAGTATGCCCTACCTAATTGAATACCTGATCTTGAAAGTGGATTCCTAAATAATTTGTGGGCTTTTCAATCAATGGGTCTATCAATATGCATAAATGACTACCCTATAGCATGTAACTTGTAAAAAACTTATATTCATGATATGGTCACTCATACATGACATCTACGACATACCTATTATAACATGTATGTATGTAGTCACTCATACATGACATTTACTTGTAGTCATGATACAACAACTTATACCAAACATGAATGTAGATAGTCACTTGAATAGACTCCATTCATAATAGAATGAATCAAAACACCATTCTAAAGTCATTCTAAAAAGATAATATTCACTCTAAAATAAATGTCAGATAGATGGTTAATCTATGCATTCTTAAATTCCAATATCATACATTATTCCAAAATCATATAGAATAAAACCATATTATATCAATCCAAATTCACATAAGACAATCCTTCATTTACCCTCATCATCCCTAATCACTCCCTCATTGACCCTCATATTCAATTATCATCCATATTCATTCCCTCATAAGTTATCATTGTCCCTAATTATCCCTAATCACTCCCTCATTGGCTATCATCATCCTTCATTGTCAATAATCACTCCCTCATCAACCCTTATCATCCCTAGTCACTCCCTCATCATCCCTCGTCATCCCTCATTATCCTTGATCATCCCTAAACACTCCCTCATCAACCCTCATCATCTCTAATCATATCTAATCACTCTCTCATCATCCTTAATCATCCCTCATCATCCATAGTCACACTCTCATCATCCTTAATAACTCTCTCATTAACCATCATCATTTCTTATCATTCGTAGTCAATGCTTCATCATCTTTCATTGTCTATCATCATCCCTAATCACTCACTCATCAACCATCATCATCCTTAATCATCCCGAATCACTCCCTCCTCATTCATCCTCATCCCTCATTATCCCTAACCATTCCTTCATTGACCCTCATCATCCCTAGTCACTAGTGTATTCCAATCCAGTAGTCAATAAAAATTTGTTTCATACTGAACAATATCTTTTTTAGATGAATCTTAAATGGTGTCTTTTAATTCAGTCAATTTGTTTCAGGTAGGTTGATGTTTGGGTCTTTTGAGTTAGTCTAATATTTATCCTCAGGACATTATAAAGGTTGTTGATACCTTGTTCCCAACTCACCCACCTATCAATAGATTTGATGACATGTGTTTTGGGATTCTTGATGGTTTAATATATTTGACCTTTAGAACTATTGGATTTCACCCCCTTCTCACCTCTGCTCTATAGATGTTGATGATTATAGTGCTTATGTCATTTCCTCATTGGTATTCATATTTTGATGAGGAGGAGGTGAAATCCTTCTTTTAGACATAGTTATTTGTTTTCTATTTGGGTTATAAACATTGAGTAAAAGGGCTAGAGCATTTTGGATCTTCTCATGTTTATGAGTTATTCTCAAATAATGATGTGGGTCATGAGTATAAATTATTATCATTTATGCCACTAAATTTGTTATGGCATGTTTTCTCTTTGCATTGAAATCTTTGCTCTTGTATAGGAATTATGATAGGAAAGTGGAGGGGGGTTGAGCAGAACTACCAATGCTTGCATCATTCCTCTATGGTGTGGTATCCATAATGTATGTTTATTGTTTATCATTTAGGTTTAGTTTTTCATTTAGGTTTCAGTTTTTGGGTTTTAGCTCAAGGGTTTAGGGTTCAAATTTTATAGTTCAATGTTTGGAGTTGATTGTTTAGGTTTTGGCATTTAGGTTTTAAGGTTTAGGGTTTATCTAGTTTTAGGATTTAAGTTCTATGGTTTTGGGTTTGAGGTTTTATGGTTCTGGGTTTGTAGTTTAGAGTTTAACTTTCAAGGTATAGGGTTTAGTGCTTAGGTTTTTAGGATTAGGGTTTAGTGTTAAGAGCTTAGGGGTCAATGTTTTGGGTTTAGGGTTTAGGGTTTGGGGTTCAATGTTTAAAGTTTAAGGTTCGTGATTTTCAATTTTATGTTTAGGGTTTAGTGTTTAATATTGAGGGTATAAGGTTAAGGTTTTATGGTATAGTGTTTAGGTTTTAGGATTTTAGGCTTGTGGTTTGGGCTTTAGGATTAAGGGATTAATGTTTAGGTTTTAGGGCTTATGGTCTAGGGTATAAAGTCTAGGGTTTCAAGTTTTAAGGTTATATGTTTAGGGTATAGGTTTTAGGGTTAGGTATTATTATTTTGGTTTCAGGGTTAAGCATTTAAGGTTTATTGAATTTAGGGTTTAGTTTTAGGGTTTGGGGTTAGCGGTTTAGGATTAAAGGTTTAGGTGGAAATAGAGTGTACTAAGGTGATTAGCTACATGTGTATCTAGTATGAGTGACTATGTCATGACTACAAGAATATGTCATGTATGAGTGACAACATACCTACATGTAGTACTAGGTATGGGTTAGATGTAATGTATGAATGATTTTATCATTACTACATGTATGTTATAGGTTGCATGCTACAGTCTAGCCATTTATTCATATTGATATACCCATTGATTAAAAACCCCAAAAAAAATTAGGAATTCATCTTGAATCCACCTTCAAGCCTTTTACATGAATGTCCCTAGTCACTCCTCTCTATATAGGTGAGAATGACCCCTATACTTTCAAGATATGGGGATTATGTTATATGTGAGAATGACCCCTAGTCACAATTTAGGGTTCAGGGTATATGGATTAGCATTTAGGCTTCAAGTTTTAGTATTATGGCTAAGGGATTAAGATTTAGGTCTTATGATTTATATTTTATGCTTAAAATTTTGGGATTTATGGTTTTTGGCTCAAAAGACCAAGGGTTTAGCTTTTAGGGTTTGATGTTTGGGATTAGAGTTTTGGGTTTCTAGTTTCACACTTAAGGTTTAGGGTTTAGGGTGTAAGGTTTAGGGTTTTAATCTTGGGGGTTTAATTGAGGGTTTGGGGTTTAGAACTTAGTGTTTAGTAATTAGGGTTTAGGGCATAGGGTTTAGGATTTGGGGTTTAGTGTTTATGGTTTAGATTTTATAGTTTAGGATTTGTGGTTTTAGGATTAGGGTTAAAGGTTAAGGGTTTAGGGTTTACGGATTTAGGTTTAGTCTTTAAGGTTTTGGGTTTTCAGTTTGGGTTTAGAATTTTTGGTTTAGGAGTTAATGTTTAGGGTTTATGACTTATGGTTTACAGTTTTAGGCTTGGAGTTAAGAGTTTAAGGATTAAGTGTAAGGGTTCAGGAATTAGGTTTGGAGTTTAGGATTTTGGATTTACATTTTAGGGCTTATGTTTTGGAATTTAGGTTTAGGGGTTAAAGGTTTAGGGTTTAGTTGTTAGGGTTTTGGTTTTAAGGTTAGGGGTTTAGGGTTTAGTTTTTATAGATTAGGGTTTGTGGTGTAGAGCCTACAATTTCAATTTAGGGTTTATTATTCAAGGTTTGGGGTTTAAATATTATGATTTAAGGTTTTGGGTTTGGTATCAAGTTTTGGTGTTTAGGGTTTAGGGTTTAATGGATTGAGGTTTAGAGTTTAGGATTTGGGATTTAAGGTTTAAGGTTTACGATTTAGGGTTTAGGGTTTATTTTTTAGGCTTAGTGTTCATGGTTTAGGGTTCATTTTTTAGGGTTTGGGATGAAGGGATTTAGTTTCAAAGTTTATTTTTTAGTGTTTGGGGTTGGTTGTTTGGGTTTCAACTTTTAGGTGTTAAGGCTTAGGGGTTATGGTTTTAAGATTTAGGGTTTATGGTTTGAGTTTGAAGTTTTATGGTTATGGTTTTGTGGTTTAGGGTTTAAATTTCAAGTTTTAGGGTTTAGTTCTTAGGAGTTCAAGTTTGGAGTTTAGGGTTAGGAGTTTAGGGGTCAAGCTTTAGGGTTTGGGGTTTGGGGTTTAGGGTTTGGGGTTCAGTGTTCAGGGTTTAACAATCTTGATTTTTTAATATTTTTACTATTTAGTGTTTAAAATTGAGGTTAAAAGGTTAAGGGTTTATGGTTTAATGTTTAAAAGTTAGGATTTTAGGTTTATGGTTTGGGGTTTAGGGTTAAGGTCTTCCATTTAGGTTTTAGGGTTTAGAGTCTAGGGTATAAAGTCTAGGGTTTAATGTTTTAAGGTTCTATATTTAAGGTGTATGATTTAGGTTTTATAGATAATTATTTTGGGTTTAATCAAGGTTCATTTTAAGAGGCCATATCTTAAACCCCATTAGATTAATTTAATCAAATCTGATTCATAGCTTTGGTGAATCAACATGTCTAAAATGTTCTTCAAATCACTAATAGCTCTTTTTAATATAGCTCAATTATTTTTGATATAGGGCTATTCTTATTTGGGTAGAGATGAACGGCTCTAGAGTCTACCCTAGGTAAAGCTAAAGGGCTCTATTGATGGTAGATTAGAATGACTCTACCTATGACAGAGCTAAATGATACTACCATGTTTGGATCTACCATCAATGGAACTATTGGGCTCAGCCATCAGCTGTGATGTGAGGCTCTATCATCTAGTTGAGCCATTTGGCTCTATCAAGGGTAGAGATATTTAGATCAGCTACTGGTAGAGCTAAATGACTTGGTTGAATGGTAGAGATAAATAGATATGCCATTTGGTGGAGCCATTTGGCTATACCATTTAGCTAAGTCACCTAGCTCTACCATTTAGTTCAATTATTTGTCTAAGTTGTTTGACTCTACCATTCAGTCAGGTCATTCAACTCTATCATTCAATCTAGTCATTCAGATCTATCATTCGAAAGAGCAATTTATCCAAGTCATTTGGCTCTATCGATGAGTCTTGTGTAGGTGAGACGTATCCTTTTAGATGAGTTGTATGTATGACCATTGTACTAGGTTTATGCCCTTGAGAGTTAGGCCTTAGGCTTTAGCATTCCAAAATCCATCTGGAGCATACAGGCTCACCAAAAAAAGGTCATTGAAAAATATAAAACCCTTGGTGACATAAAAATTGAACTATTACATGGGTTCAATTTTTATGTCACCAAGGGTTTCCCCCTTTTTAATGTGGCCTACTTTTTTAGCTAGTTGTATGTTTCTATATGCATTCTAAAGTTATCCAATTGATCAATGACATGTTTGCTAGAGACAACTTCACTAGTTATTGATTCAAAGGTGCACATGTTGGGTTTTGTTTATCTTTCAAGGTTTGAAATTTTGGTTTCTTTATTCTTTTCCTAGCTCAATAGCATCATTCTATAATGTCATTCAGCCATGTTGTTTGACCATGTCATTCGTCATGGTCATTCAACTATGCCATTTAGTTAATTGTCATTCAAAATTATTTTGTTGTTTGATATGGAGATTGAGGGGTATATATATGTGATGAATTAAACTATTTTTGAAGATAATATTGTAAAGGGTTGGTGAGCCAACCCCTAAAATAATATATATCAGTAAAATTTTAGTGATCTAGTCCCATCTGTTGACCCTAAAAAATCACCAAAACTAACATCTAAAAATTGGAATATTCATGAATTAACGAATATTCATCACTAAAAAAACCCCTTGGTTTAAGGCTAATGTATCAGGGTCAAGGGTTCAAGTTTTAGGTCTTAGGCTCTAGGGTTTAGGTATATTATTTAGTGTTCATGGTTCAAGGTTTATGGCTTAGGGTTTAGGTTTAAATGTTTAGGGTTTAAGGTTTAGGGTTTAGGGTTAATGGTTTAGGTGAAAATGGAGTGTACTCTAGGGTGATTAGTTGTATTCATGTCCAATATGAGTGACTATATCATGACTATAAGAATATGTCATGTATGAGTGACAACATTCATATATGTAGTATTATGTATGTGGTAGATGTATTTTATGAATGATTGTATCATTACTATATACATGCTATAAGTTGCATGTTATAGGTTATTCATTTATGCATATTAATAGACCCATTAATTAAAGTTCATTTTCTAAGTTGAGAACAAGGTTGTTAAGAAGATTTCAAGACAAAGATATAAAACTTGAAGTATAGTACATATCAAAAAAATTGATCAACTTCAAACCTATAAAAAATAAGTAATTGAAGGTGAGAACAAGCTTAAAAGTGAATAAATACATGATTTCAAGTAGAGTTGATAATCTACCAAGATAGAATAGGGATTTATGTAGTCAAAATAATCATTTTCTTGTGAATAAAAGGTGTGTTTTTACTTAATTTATTGTATTCAAAAATTTATTACATGTGTGAATGAAATACAACTTCATTTGAAGAGAATTTATACTTGATCCAAGGGTCATGTCATTGAAACCTTATAAATCCTATTTTTTGTGTATATATAGTCACTTGTATCACATAGAAAAAGTTTCATGAGTTTGTTTAGAATATTTGATAATTTGAGGGAGGTATTCAAGACTATGTTCCAAGTGTTAGGTCTTGAAAATAGTCTTTATGATGTGTGAATAATCAATTTGAAACTATTAGGCTCTATGTGCATAGTCAAACCTCAGAATAAGGTTTTTGATACAAAAAGAACTATAACCTGCATATGAAATTATGGAATCTCCTCAAACTCTTATGGAAGTTGTTAGATAAGGTTTATAAGGTATTCCAATAGGTATCATTCTCAAACTCACCTTGTTCTTACAAATACATAGGACTATTTTTTGATATGCCTGTAGATAGTTGGAGGAAAGCTTAGTCAAGAGAAACTTCAAGTGTTTTACTTTGCTGATTGATTATAAGCCTTTTATGAAGGTCCAATGTTATTATTTAAACACTATAAAATATTTAAAGTGATTCAAATCATTTGGTAGTTAGTCCAAGTCAATATCCTTCCAAGTAGGCAAATTAGGCCATCTATATCTAAAGAGAAGAGTTGCCATTGAAGTCCAATTCTTAAGAAAGCCATAAAGGAAATTAGTTTTTCATCCTTAGAGTTAGTCTCCAAACATATTAAGAAATATTTATATTAATCCTTTGATGATATTATATTAAGAACACTTTTTCAAGACCAAACATGCCTATACATAGTATTAAACATTTATTAGGACTTAATCAACTTTTTGGGCACTTTGGTGATCTAATTGGTATTATGAGATTGTGTAAAGACACCTATGAGTCTTGTATCATTTTCATGTGATTTTCATTGATTTTTTTAAGTGAATGAGTCCAAAAAACAAGTTAGTTGTATACCTCTTTGTAGCAAGTCCTTAAAATGTAGAATTTGGCCTAATAGGCCTATAAAGGGTAGAGTTGTTGTCATCTAAGTTTTGAGTTAAATTTATTCATGCACTAAGAAGATTGACTCAAAGAAGGGTTTTTTTAAGGTATATTACTCTATTGGGATTGAGTACCCTATTTTAAGTCATTAAAAGTGTATTTTGATCTAAATACATATGCTAAGAAGTCAATAGATAATACTAAAGAATAAGGTCATTAGTATTTCAATATCAATACTCCAAAGACCTTTTGTGATAGACCAATAGATAATTTATGGTTAGGAAGAGACCTAATTTCAAGATATATTATAGAAGACCTTAAAGTATACTAGGTTGAGTAAGTGGATCACTTACTTTGACACCAATAGGGAATAGTAAAGATCAAGATATGGCTTGTGTATTTAGGTAGGGTATACTCATTGAGATCAAGATATGGCTCGATTATTTAATCAGGTAGTGTATACTCAAGTAGATAAAGTAGGTAGGTAATAATTAAGTAGGTAAATTATGCATGTAATCCTCAATGGTATAGATCTATCACACACATAACATGATTTAAAATCTCATTTCTCATTCTATCTTTCGATCCTAAAATTATGAAAACTATGTATTGACCAAAATGGAATTTGAAAAACTAACTTCTAAACATGGTAACTCCTATAGCTCTATAATCAATTTTATAAGATGTAAAGTGGAAATAAATTTAAAGTATAATAATATAAAATTTAATATAAAATTAAGTGTAAACTTTGCTAAATATATCCTTGATCACACAAAAAAAATAGCTCAGACTGCACATAGAAACAAAAACACAACAAAAAATACATACACATCTTCAAATGCAAAACAAAATACTCAAATATTACAAAACAAAAAAAATATATACATGTCTTTGAAAAGGGCAGATGTCCTTTGCAGTCTAAAGGGCATATACCCTTTAGGGTCATGACTGACACTTCTGGGATTTGCATTAGTTTTTTTTTTTAAATGGCATAAGTCCTTTATAAAAAAGGTTTTGTATTTTTCATTGTGTCACATTTTTTTCCCCTAACGTTTTACATCCACCCCTTAACCCTAAATTATGCATCACAAGTTTCATTATTTGCATTTTCATCAATTAATCATATAATTGGCATATTTTTGTATGGGTTTTCGTATCAACTACATATTCTCATACAAGTTGAATATGGCATTTAACTATACATTTTGACATTTTTCCTTGCATAGGTTATAATTTTCTCATTTATTTCAATCAAATACCTTGGTTTTCTTCGGATTATCCTTGGATGTGTGAGCACAAGATCTACATTATTTATTAAATTTGATGGTGTTATCACTTCAACCATAGAAGGGATATTGAGTCATATATTAATATTAGACTCTATAGGGAAATTAAATTCCTTTTCATGTGGAGAGAGTTCAAATGGGGTCATTAAGTGATGTAAATTCTCATCATACTCAAAAACATCATTATAGATAGATTTGTTTCATTATATTGTGACTCTCTGTGTGTTTCATCACTCAATACAAATTCATTAATTGTAGACAAATTAAATGAATAATTTGCATGTTGTCAGCTATAAAAGCTAGTTTAAATCTTGTCAAATGTGAAATGGTGGAGTAAAAATTGTGGAGATAGGAGTTTGTATGAGATTTTAAGGAAATACCAAGGACGTGCGCCCTTTTAAATACCATGCACACCCTTTATAATAGTAATTGACAATGGCACAATACATTTAAGTGTAATTATCATTGTAAGAAGAGTGTATTCCCTTTACAAAAAGGGTGTGTGCCTTTTACAAATGGTGTATGTGATTCTAGTAACTATAAGTTTCAACCTTCACAAATTTCCCTCAAAAATTCTCTTATTTTTATGCTTGGAGCATTTGAACCTAGTCCAAAAACTTGTCATAGACCGACCAACATGACTTTTTCTAAAGTTATATGTTATTTTCATCTTTGTAAACACATTTGAATAGGTATTTTTGTGTGTGTGTGTGTGTGTGTGTGTGTGTAAGCATAGCCAAGGATGTATAGATTGTTGAGATAGAAGTTTTACAAAAAAATTATCAACGATCAAAATTTTATTAAATTATTTTTAACAATATATGGATGAACCATACTGATTTATGCTATGTATAAATTAAGTAATAATTAAAAAATAACAATTTAATTGTAACAATTATATATATATATATATATATATATATATATATATATATATATATATATATATATATATATATATATATATATATACACACACACACATACACACACACATTACTTTTAATTATTATGTAGTTTCTACATAGCATATCTCATTATGGTTCATGCATATATCATTACAAATAGTTTAATAACTTTTTGACCATTGATAAATTTTTTGTAAAATTTATATCTCAACAATCTACACATCCTTGGCTATGCTTTGAAATATCTACATGCACGCGCTCACACACACACACACACAAATTTAAAGTCAAAAAGTTGTGTTCGTACACTTGGAGTTTTAAATTTTTAGCTTTCTTGACTTATAAAATTAATTAAAGAAAAATATATTAATTGAAAAATTAAGAAATAATATTTGACATTTTCTCTATCTATATATACAATTTCATACAAAATATTATTCACGTACCCATAAAAAGGTATGTTCATACACATGCAATATAGTTATTTTTTATAAAAAATACTTACTTTAAGGAAAAAGTGGCATTTAAAACCCCCTTTTGTCCCTCATTACCCTACACTATCCCTAATATAGAATAGAACTACCATATAAACACTTTTGTTTGACTATCGAATTCATGAATGTTTCTTCTTTTGATACTTCTTCAATTTGATCAATAAGCATTTTTCATCTTGGAACATGTTTTTGCCTTGACCATTCTTTCATAACTTTTCTATATCAACGAGTAGTGTTAACTTGTCCATTCATATGTTTGGCTATGTTGAATTCAAGAGTAGTAATTATTTGATTTTTTCAGATATTCTCTTACATAAATTAGGGCTAATCTTATTATTTTGACATGATAGTTTTTGTTGGCTAGAGTTATTTTCACTTTCTTTCTTTACTTTGTTCCTTAACATTTTGTTATTTCCATTCTAGGCTTCATCAGATTCACCAATTATATTCAACACAACAGTCATCTTATTTTCATCTTTCATTGTACATGGGCACTTCGTTAGGATTTGTTGTCGAAACTCATCATTATGAGATTAAGACTTATTTATCTTTTACTAGAACACCAAAGTTAATATTCAAAGGGAATATTGTTGTGTGATATTCACACTTGATGTGAATTCCACTTCAAATAGATTTTTTATCTAGGTGAGACATATATATATGCACAATATTATTAATATATACATTTAATGTGGTAGTTATCCTCATGTATGAGAAGGGTTAGTTGTACCTATAGAGAATTATTACACCCTCTAATAATAAAAATCTCCCACTCACCCCTTGCACTTATTATATAAGGAATCTTTGTGTTCTTTATGGGTAATCTTGGAGAATATTGTAAAGTGAGTTAGAAGAGATGTCATTTAGGAGAAGCAAGGATCACTCCTTATCCTTAGTGTTATTCTGAAACATCCTACTTGTTACACACTTATTCTTCATATATCCCTTTATGTGCTTTAATATATTTATATTGTTGAAATCTCTTGTTTGAGTAATTATTTATGGATGGTGTCTTTAAATATTAAGTTTCCTAGGTCCTCATATTTCTTGAGGAGTTGGAATCTAAAATTGGTATTATGAAAAACTAATATCAACATTTTTGAATTATGCTTCAAACTATCTAGTAAGTCTAGATTATTAAAATATTTGATCTATTTATTGTGGGTCAAGAGTTTCAAAATGAATTTAAAGTATCTATTGTGCATTCCAAACTTGTTGGTCCTACTCATTCACTACAAATTTAAAGTGAGTTTCTAACATCTCTTAAAATTGGAAAAATGATGATAACGAAAGTCAAATAAAAGATAATTAACATGGTTATATGAATATTTTAGAGAAGGAAACTCATATATTGTGGTATTTATCCTCATGTATGAGAAAGGTTAGTTGTACCTATAGAAAATGATTCCACCCTCTACTAATAAAAATTCCTCACTAACCCCTTGCACTTCTTATATAAATAGTATTTGTGTTCTTTATGGGCAATCTTGGAGCATATTGTAAATTGAGTTATAAGAGATGTCATTTATGAGAAGAAAGGATCACTCCTTATCCTTAGTGTTATTATGCAACATTCTACTTGTTGCACACTTATTCTTCGTATATCCCTTTATGTGCTTTAATATATTTATATTATTAATGAAATCTCTTGTTTGATTGATTATTTATGGATGGTGTCTTTACATAATGAGTTTCCTAGGTCCTCATATTTATTGAGGAATTGGAATCTAAAATTGGTATCATGAAAAACTAATATCAACATTTTTGAATTATGCTTCAGACTATCTAGTAAGTCCAGATTATTAAAAGATTTGATCTATTTGTTGTAGGTCAAAACCTTCTAAATGAATTCAAAGTATCTATTATGTAATCCAAACTTGTTGGTCCTTTTCATTTGCTAAAAATTTAAAATGAGTTTCTAACATCTCTTAAATTTTGAAAAATGATGATAGAGAAAGTCAAGCAAAAGATAATTAACATGGTTATATGAAGATTTTAGAGAAGGAAAATCATATATTGTGGTAGTTATCCTCATGTATGAGAAGGGTTAGTTGTACCTATAGAGAATGATTATTCCACCCTCTACTAATAAAAACCCCCGACTCACCCCTTGCACTTCTTATATAAGGAATATTTGTGCTCTTTATGGGTAATCTTGGAGAATTTTGTAAAGTGAGTTAGAAGAGATGTCATTTAGGAGAAGCAAGGATCACTCCTTATCCTTAGTGTTATTGTGCAACATTCTACTTGGTTCACACTTATTCTTCGTATATCCCTTTGTCTGCTTTAATAGATTTATATTATTGATGAAATATCTTGTTTGAGTAATTGTTTATGGTTGATGTTTTTACATATTGCATTTCCTAGGTTCTCATATTTCTTGAGGAGTTGGAATCTAAAATTGGTATTATGAAAAAATAATATCAACATTTTTGAATTATGTTTCAGACTATCTAGTAAGTCTAAATTATTAAAATATTTGATCTATTTGTTTTAGGTCAAGACCTTCTAAATGAATTCAAAGTATCTATTGTACAATCCAAACTTGTTGGTCATGCTCGTTCTCTACAAATTTAAAGTGAGTTTTTAAAATCTCTCACTTTAAAAAAAATGATGATCGAGAAAGCAAATAAAATATAACTAACATGGTTATATGAAGATTTTAGAGAATGAAACTCATATATTGTGTTAGTTATCCTTGTGTATGAGAAGGGTTAGTTGTACCTATAGAGAATGATTCCACCCTCTACTAATAACCTTGCACTTCTTATGTAAGGAATCTTTGTGTTCTTTATGAGTAATCTTTGAGCATATTGTAAAGTGAGTTAGAAGAGATGTCATTTAGGAGAAGCAAGGATCACTCCTTGTCTTTAGTGTTATTGTGCAACATCCTACTTGTTGCACATTTATTCTTAGTATATCCCTTTATGTGATTTAATATTGATGAAACCTCTTGTTTGAGTAATTATTTATCGATGGTGTTGTTACATATTGTGTTTCTTAGGTTCTCATATTTTTTGAGGAGTTGGAATCTAAAATTGGTAGTATGAAAAACTAATATCAACTTTTTTGAATTATGCTTCAGACTATCTAGTAAGTCTAGATTATTAAAATATTTTATCTATTTATTGTGGGTCAAGAGTTTCAAAAAGAATTTAAAGTATCTATTGTGCATTCCAAACTTGTTGGTCCTGCTCATTCACTACAAATTTAAAGTGAGTTTCTAACATCTCTTAAAATTGGAAAAATGATGATAAATAAATTGAAATAAAAGATAATTAACATGGTTATATGAATATTTTAGAGAAGGAAACTCATATATTGTGGTATTTATCCTCATGTATGAGAAAGGTTAGTTGTACCTATAGAGAATGATTCCACCCTCTACTAATAAAAATTCCCCACTAACCCCTTGCACTTCTTATATAATAGTATTTGTGTTCTTTATGGGTAATCTTGGAGCATATTGTAAAGTGAGTTATAAGAGATGTCATTTATGAGAAGCAAGGATCACTCCTTATCCTTAGTGTTATTATGCAACATTCTACTTGTTGCACACTTATTCTTCGTATATCCCTTTATGTGCTTTAATATATTTATATTATTAATGAAATCTCTTGTTTGATTAATTATTTATGGATGGTGTCTTTACATAATGAGTTTCCTAGGTCCTCATATTTATTGAGGAGTTGGAATCTAAAATTGGTATCATGAAAAACTAATATCAACATTTTTGAATTATGCTTCAGACTATCTAGTAAGTCCAGATTATTAAAAGATTTGATCTATTTGTTATAGGTCAAAACCTTCTAAATGAATTCAAAGTATCTATTATGTAATCCAAACTTGTTGGTCCTTTTCATTTGCTAAAAATTTAAAATGAGTTTCTAACATCTCTTAAATTTTGAAAAATGATGATAGAGAAAGTCAAGCAATGAGTTTCCTAGGTCCTCATATTTATTGAGGAGTTGGAATCTAAAATTGGTATCATGAAAAACTAATATCAACATTTTTGAATTATGCTTCAGACTATCTAGTAAGTCCAGATTATTAAAAGATTTGATCTATTTGTTATAGGTCAAAACCTTCTAAATGAATTCAAAGTATCTATTATGTAATCCAAACTTGTTGGTCCTTTTCATTTGCTAAAAATTTAAAATGAGTTTCTAACATCTCTTAAATTTTGAAAAATGATGATAGAGAAAGTCAAGCAAAAGATAATTAACATGGTTATATGAAGATTTTAGAGAAGGAAAATCATATATTGTGGTAGTTACCCTCGTGTATGAGAAGGGTTAGTTGTACCTATAGAGAATGATTATTCCACCCTCTACTAATAAAAATCCCTCACTCACACCTTGCACTTCTTATATAAGGAATATTTTTGTTCTTTACGGGTAATCTTGGAGCATTTTGTATAGTGAGTTAGAAGAGATGTCATTTAGGAGAAGCAAGGATCACTCCTTATCCTTAGTGTTATTGTGCAACATTCTACTTGGTTCACACTTATTCTTTATATATCCCTTTGTCTGCTTTAATAGATTTATATTATTGATGAAATATCTTGTTTGAGTAATTGTTTATGGTTGATGTTTTTACATATTGCATTTCCTAGGTTCTCATATTTCTTGAGGAGTTGGAATCTAAAATTGGTATTGTGAAAAAATAATATCAACATTTTTGAATTATGTTTCAGACTATCTAGTAAGTCTAAATTATTAAAATATTTGATCTATTTGTTTTAGGTTAAGACCTTCTAAATGAATTCAAAGTATCTATTGTGCAATCCAAACTTGTTGGTCACGCTCATTCGCTACAAATTTAAAGTGAGTTTTTAACATCTCTCACTTTTTTTAAAAATGATGATCAAGAAAGCAAATAAAATATAATTAACATGGCTATATGAAGATTTTAGAGAATGAAACTCATATATTGTGTTAGTTATCCTTGTGTGTGAAAAGGGTTAGTTGTACCTATAGAGAATGATTCCACCCTCTACTAATAAAAATCCCCCACTCACCCCTTGCACTTCTTATGTAAGGAATCTTTGTGTTCTTTATGAGTAATCTTTGAGCATATTGTAAAGTGAGTTAGAAGAGATGTCATTTAGGAGAAGCAAGGATCACTCCTTATCCTTAGTGTTATTGTGCAACATCCTACTTGTTGCACATTTATTCTTCGTATATCCCTTTATGTGCTTTAATATATTTATATTATTGATGAAACCTCTTGTTTGAGTAATTATTTATCGATGGTGTCTTTACATATTGTGTTTCCTAGATTCTCATATTTTTTGAGGAGTTGGAATCTAAAATTGGTATTATGAAAAAGTAATATCAACATTTTTGAATTATGCTTTAGACTATCTAGTAAGTCTAGATTATTAAAATATTTGATCTATTTATTGTGGGTCAAGAGTTTCAAAATGAATTTAAAGTATCTATTGTGCATTCTGAACCTGTTGGTCCTACTCATTCACTACAAATTTAAAGTGAGTTTCTAACATCTCTTAAAATTGGAAAAATGATGATAAATAAATTCAAATAAAAGATAATTAACATGGTTATATGAATATTTTAGAGAAGGAAACTCATATATTGTGGTATTTATCCTCATGTATGAGAAAGGTTAGTTGTACCTATAGAGAATGATTCCACGCTCTACTAATAAAAATTCCCCACTAACCCCTTGCACTTCTTATATAAATAGTATTTGTGTTCTTTATGGGTAATCTTGGAGCATATTGTAAAGTGAGTTATAAGAGATGTCATTTATGAGAAGCAAGGATCACTCCTTATCCTTAGTGTTATTGTGCAACATTCTACTTGTTGCACACTTATTCTTCGTATATCCCTTTATGTGCTTTAATATATTTATATTATTAATGAAATCTCTTGTTTTATTAATTATTTATGGATGGTGTCTTTACATAATGAGTTTCCTAGGTCCTCATATTTATTGAGGAGTTGGAATCTAAAATTGGTATCATGAAAAACTAATATCAACATTTTTGAATTATGCTTCAGACTATCTAGTAAGTCCAGATTATTAAAAGATTTGATCTATTTGTTGTAGGTCAAAACCTTCTAAATGAATTCAAAGTATCTATTATGTAATCCAAACTTGTTGGTCCTTTTCATTTGCTAAAAATTTAAAATGAGTTTCTAACATCTCTTAAATTTTGAAAAATGATGATAGAGAAAGTCAAGCAAAAGATAATTAACATGGTTAAATGAAGATTTTAGAGAAGGAAAATCATATATTGTGGTAGTTATCCTCATGTATGAGAAGGGTTAGTTGTACCTATAGAGAATGATTATTCTACCCTCTACTAATAAAAACCCCCGACTCACCCCTTGCACTTCTTATATAAGGAATATTTGTGCTCTTTATGGGTAATCTTGGAGAATTTTGTAAAGTGAGTTAGAAGAGATGTCATTTAGGAGAAGCAAGGATCACTCCTTATCCTTAGTGTTATTGTGAAACATTCTACTTGGTTCACACTTATTCTTCGTATATCCCTTTGTCTGCTTTAATAGATTTATATTATTGATGAAATATCTTGTTTGAGTAATTGTTTATGGTTGATGTTTTTACACATTGCATTTCCTAGGTTCTCGTATTTCTTGAGGAGTTGGAATCTAAAATTGGTATTATGAAAAAATAATATCAACATTTTTGAATTATGTTTCAGACTATCTAGTAAGTCTAAATTATTAAAATATTTGATCTATTTGTTTTAGGTCAAGACCTTCTAAATGAATTCAAAGTATCTATTGTGCAATCCAAACTTGTTGGTCATGCTCGTTCGCTACAAATTTAAAGTGAGTTTTTAACATCTCTCACTTTAAAAAAAATGATGATCGAGAAAGCAAATAAAATATAATTAACATGGTTATATGAAGATTTTAGAGAATGAAACTCATATATTGTGTTAGTTATCCTTGTGTATGAAAAGGGTTAGTTGTACCTAAAGAGAATGATTCCACCCTCTACTAATAAAAATCCCCCACTCACCCCTTTCACTTCTTATGTAAGGAATCTTTGTGTTCTTTATGAGTAATCTTTGAGCATATTGTAAAGTGAGTTAGAAGAGATGTCATTTAGGAGAAGTAAGGATCACTCCTTATCTTTAGTGTTATTGTGCAACATCCTACTTGTTGCACATTTATTCTTTGTATATCCCTTTATGTGCTTTAATATATTTATATTATTGATGAAACCTCTTGTTTGAGTAATTATTTATCGATGGTGTCTTTACATATTGTGTTTCCTAGGTTCTCGTATGTTTTGAGAAGTTGGAATCTAAAATTGGTATTATGAAAAACTAATATCAACATTTTTGAATTATGCTTCAAACTATCTAGTAAGTCTAGATTATTAAAATATTTGATCTATTTATTGTGGGTCAAGAGTTTCAAAATGAATTTAAAGTATCTATTGTGCATTCCAAACTTGTTGGTCTTGCTCATTCACTACAAATTTAAAGCGAGTTTCTAACACCTCTTAAAATTGGAAAAATGATGATAAAGAAATTCAAATAAAAGATAACTAACATGGTTATATGAAGATTTTAGAGAAGGAAACTCATTTATTGTGGTATTTATCCTCATGTATGAGAAAGGTTAGTTGTACCTATAGAGAATGATTCCACCCTCTACTAATAAAAACTCCCCACTAAACCCTTGCACTTCTTATATAAATAGTATTTGTGTTCTTTATGGGTAATCTTGGAGCATATTGTAAAGTGAGTTATAAGAGATGTCATTTATGAGAAGCAAGGATCACTCCTTATCCTTAGTGTTATTATGCAACATTCTACTTGTTGCACACTTATTCTTCGTATATCCCTTTATGTTCTTTAATATATTTATATTATTAATGAAATAGCTTGTTTGATTAATTATTTATGGATGGTGTCTTTACATAATGAGTTTCCTAGGTCCTCATATTTATTGAGGAGTTGGAATCTAAAATTGGTATCATGAAAAACTAATATCAACATTTTTGAATTATGCTTCAGACTACTAGTAAGTCCAGATTATTAAAAGATTTGATCTATTTGTTGTAGGTCAAAACCTTCTAAATGAATTCAAAGTATCTATTATGTAATCCAAACTTGTTGGTCCTTTTCATTTTCTAAAAATTTAAAATGAGTTTCTAACATCTCTTAAATTTTGAAAAATGATGATAGAGAAAGTCAAGCAAAAGATAATTAACATGGTTAAATGAAGATTTTAGAGAAGGAAAATCATATATTGTGGTAGTTATCCTCGTGTATGAGAAGGGTTAGTTGTACCTATAGAGAATGATTATTCCACCCTCTACTAATAAAAATCCCCCACTCACCCCTTGCACTTCTTATATAAGGAATATTTGTGCTCTTTATGGGTAATCTTGGAGCATTTTGTAAAGTGAGTTAGAAGAAATGTCGTTTAGGAGAAGCAAGGATCACTCCTTATCCTTAGTGTTATTGTGAAACATTCTACTTGGTTCACACTTATTCTTCGTATATCCCTTTGTCTGCTTTAATAGATTTATATTATTGATGAAATATCTTGTTTGAGGAATTGTTTATGGTTGATGTTTTTACATATTGCATTTCCTAGGTTCTCTTATTTCTTGAGGAGTTGGAATCTAAAATTGATATTATGAAAAAATAATACCAACATTTTTGAATTATGTTTCAGACTATCTAGTAAGTCTAAATTATTAAAATATTTGATCTATTTGTTTTAGGTCAAGACCTTCTAAATGAATTCAAAGTATCTATTGTGCAATCCAAACTTGTTGGTCATGCTCGTTCGCTACAAATTTAAAGCAAGTTTTGAACACCTCTCACTTTTAATAAAATGATGATGGAGAAAGCAAATAAAATATAATTAACATGGTTATATGAAGATTTTAGAGAATGAAACTCATATATTGTGTTAGTTATCCTTGTGTATGAGAAGGGTTAGTCGTACCTATAGAGAATGATTCCACACTCTACTAATAAAAATCCCCCACTCACCCCTTGCACTTCTTATGTAAGGAATCTTTGTGTTCTTTATGAGTAATCTTTGAGCATATTGTAAAGTGAGTTAGAAGAGATGTCATTTAGGAGAAGCAAGGATCACTCCTTATCCTTAGTGTTATTGTGCAACATCCTACTTGTTGCACATTTATTCTTCGTATATCCCTTTATGTGCTTTAATATATTTATATTATTGATGAAACCTCTTGTTTGAGTAATTATTTATCGATGTTGTCTTTACATATTGTGTTTCCTAGGTTCTCATATTTTTTGAGCAGTTGGAATATAAAATTGGTATTATGAAAAACTAATATCAACATTTTTGAATTATCTAGTAAGTCTAGATTATTAAAATATTTGATCTATTTATTGTGGGTCAAGAGTTTCAAAATGAATTTAAAGTATCTATTTTGCATTCCAAACTTGTTGGTCCTGCTCATTCATTACAGATTTAAAGTGAGTTTCTAACATCTCTTAAAATTGGAAAAATGATGATAAAGAAAGTCAAATAAAAAATAATTAACATGGTTATATGAATATTTTAGAGAATGAAACTCATTTATTGTGTTAGTTATCCTTGTGTATGAGAAGGGTTAGTTTTACCTATAGAGAATGATTCCACCCTCTACTAATAAAAATCCCCCACTCACCCCTTGCACTTCTTATATAAGGAATCTTTGTGTTCTTTATGAGTAATCTTGGAGTATATTTTAAAGTGACTTAGAAGAGATGGCATTTAGGAGAAGCAAGGATCACTCCTTATCCTTAGTGTTATTATGCAACATTCTATGTGTTGCACACTTATTCTTTGTATATCCCTTTGTGTGCTTTAATATATTCATATTATTGATGAAACCTCTTGTTTGAGTAATTCTTTATTGATGGTGTCTTTACATATTTTGTTTCTTAGGTTCTCATATTTCTTGAGGAGTTGGAATCTAAAATTGGTATTATGAAAAACTATATTCAACAATTTTGAATTATGCTTCAGATTATCTAGTAAGTCTAGATTATTAAAATATTTGATATGTTTATTGTGGGTCAAGTGCTTCTAAATAAATTCAAAGTATCTACTGTGCATTCCGAACTTGTTGGCCCTGCTAGTTCATTAAAAATTTAAAGTGAGTTTCTAACATCTCTTAAAATTTGAAAAATAATGATAGAGAAAGTCAAACAAAAGATAATTAACATGGTTATATGAAAATTTTAGAGAAGGAAACTCATATATTGTGAATAATGCTTGATTTTTAGGTGAGATGGATGAGTGTGTGTGTGTGTGTGTGTGTGTATATATATATATATATATATATATATATATATATATATATATATATATATATATATATATATATATATATATATATATGAATTGTACAAACAATTTCATCTATCTCATCCATATATATATAAAGTGTAGGATCTATATAAATTGGAGAAATGATGATATGGAAAGTCGAACAAAAGATAATTAATATAGTTAAATTAAAATTTTAAAGATGGAAATTTATATATTATGAATAATGTTTGATTTTTGAGTGAGATGGATGAATTTATTTGTATGATTTATAAATTTTATATATATGTTTGTTTGTGTCTGGTAAATTATTCATATTATACCAATAAACATAATAATATATGAAAAAACTTCTCCAAATTAAACATAATAAATTTTTTGTATTTAATTTAATTATAACAAATTATTTATATTATGCAATAAATAAAATAATATATTAAAAAAACTTCTCAAAATTATTATTATAATAAAAAATAACAATAAATGTAAAAAAAAATGTTTAATACAATTATAACAAAATATTTATGTTATCCCAATAAACATAATAATATATTAAAAATAAATTCTCAAAATTAAACATAATAAAAAATAATGGTAGATACAAACAAATACAACCACATGTGAAAGAGACACTTTTTCTCAAAATCAAACCCTTTTCTAAAAAATCATATAATAAAGAAGAATAATGATGATACAAACACAATCATATGTAAAAGAGACTTCTCAAATTTTAAATATATTAAAAAAATTAAAAATAAAGTTCTGGACTTTCATTGGACAAACTGAATAGACGAATGTCTGTCTTTAAACACCTCATGAATGAAGCTAGCTTGGATTGCTAATGATAATGCATAGAAATTTGTAAGCGTATGAAATTTGTAAAGCCTCTTCCCTTAGAGAGATTCATCCATTACAAAATAATGTAATAAATTTTGACAAATTAAGTAAATGGAAATATAATTTTTTTAATATTTATTTTTTATTGTTGAATATTGGATTTGATTAATTATTATTATTGTTAAATATTAAATTTAATTATATTTATTTAATTAATAATATTTATATTAATATATTTTAATAATAAATTTGTGTTTAACAATATTTAAAATTTTATAATTGAAAGAAACATTTTATTTTGAATTCGAAATTAAATTTGACAACCAATTTTATTAAATTTGATAATCAACCTTACAAAAAAAGTTTAATAACAGTTTATTTATTTGTTAAAAAAAATAAAAATTTATATATAAATAACCTTGAACAGTTATGACGATCTAACACTCCCCTTGGCTTTCAAATTAGGAATAGCCGTTCATATGCACTACAATAAATGAAGCACAGTACGCAAGCAGTGGTCCAATTTGAAGCCAAGCAGAAATTTTTAATTTTCTCTTAATGCAAGAAGGTTTTGTTTTTGTTTTTGTTTGTTTTTGGTTTTTTTGTTTTTCTTTTCTTTTTTCTCTTTCATGTGAGGTATGTTTAAGTTTGAACAAAATTTAATTTTTTTTTTAAATTAAAGACGTTTTTTTTCCCAACTTTTATGTTTGAATAAATATTTGTTTTAATTTAATTTATTGTATCATTTATTTTTATTTTATTCTTGAGTAATTTGAAGATAAACGGTATTGAACTTGAGTAATTTGAGAGAATCTAAGTTGATCATTTAGTATCGAACGTATTATTTTAATATAAAAATGATGTGAAGGGTGCACTCACCTTCCATTATAATTTAAATCAAAAGTAGAGCCCACTACCAAAATTACCTTTATATTAATATGTTATGTTATATTATATCTATAAAACACGTAAAATTTAAACAAAAATTGTATAAAGATTAGTCCTCGTATTTACTATGTCAATTGTATATATTGAAAATTAAATTACAATATCACTAGGACAAAGATTACATATTAACAAAGGAAGTCTTTAAAATTGACTTATAATAAACATAAAATGATAAAATATATATAATTTGAGAAGATATATCTCAAAATATCTTCTCCAACTATATAAATATATTTTTAGTTTAAGAAAATATTTTGATATATATTTAAAAGATTTGATTAATTTTTTATTTTATTTTTTTTTAGTAAATTATAACATTTAAAATTATTTTATATTTTATATATATTTATCAATATTTATCTAGCAATATAAAAAAAAATTAAATTGTTATTTTCATAAACCTTAAATTAAAAAATATTAAAAAAAATAGAGTATATGTGTGTGTATGTAGAAAGGAATGAGAAATTTTAGAAAGTAGGAAAAGAATTACTATTCAAACTTGTCAATTTCATTTTAAAAAATGATCCAATTATTTTTTTTTAAATTAAAAAAAATGTCATTCTTTTTTATAGATAAATAAAAAATTAAAAGTAGAATAGATAAATAAAAAAAGTAAAAATAAAAGAAGAACGGGTAATGAGACATGTTATAAATAAAGTGTATATACAAAATTTTATTGTTATTAAAATAATATGTAATTATAAAAATATGTTAATTCAAATATTTTGATTAGTTAAAATGAAAAATTATTTATTTTTGAAGAAAGTTATAAAGAAAAGGCCCCACAAATTAAACATGTTCCAATAATAAAACATAAACGTATTCAACTAAACTTTATTGAATAAACATATTTATATTAATATATTTTTTATTTATTTAAATAATAAACAAATTTAATTATATTTTTATATAAAAATATATTATTAATAATATATTAACATTTAATAATAAATATTATGTTTAAAAATATATTAAATTAAAAAAATAAATATATTTTAAAATATTAAAATTTAAAAATATATATTTAATAATTGTAAATTGTAAAAAATAAATATCAACCTTCATTAATAAAATATATTACTTTTTATAATATTAGACACTTTCCACATAAAAAAGTAATTGTTAGTAGCTTCTTCTTGTAATAATGATGTCCCATAAATTTGTCGCATTGTACACAATTTCTCATCCAATAAAAAATAAGTAATATCAAATTTTAAAAATTTAATATTTTTCAAATAAGTAACAATGTAATTGATACTTAAACTTGTAAATCACTATAAAAAGTTATCATAATTAAACATTAATAGTATTATAAATATTTAATATAATAAAATAAGTGAAAAAATTAAGATAAAGGATTTATAAAATCCAAAGACTATCAAACAATTTCAAATCATGTTAATATTATAATATTATTCATTCTCATTTACGAGAATATTATTCTTCATGAAATACTGGCAGAGTCTCCCAAATTATCTATTCAATTTATATTGAGAAAATGTTAATATTTACTAATTAAACTCTTATCAAAATATACATCTTAATAATTAATAATATGTGATTTCACATATATTATGAGACTACCCTTATGAATGCCTTCTAAATTTGTATGTTACAAAGTCAAACTATTAATATAAGTGATACCCATCAATAATTTGAAATGCTCCTCAGATGACTTTTAAGATCCTTTAAACCAAATTGTTATGTCTTACCTATCAAACGGTATAGTCAAATTGATTCAAGTCTAGCCACCCTTTTCAAATGTTATCCTATTTTTTGTTAATTTTTATATCATGAAAATATATTTGTGTTGGGAATGTGGACTATATTAACTTCTTTTAAGGTTGAGGCCAATATTCTCCCATTTGGTTATGATCATAGGCATAGCTCTTGATTCATTTCTGTTCCATAAAATTAGAATCACATGATTGTTGGATAAAGGGCCTGCCCACCCTTGCATAAGTTATTTGAATCATGCTTTTAAGGTGCAACACATAGAAATAAAATCATACATATCCTAAAATATTTATAAGAATCAATTCATATGTGATGAACATGAATATTTTAAGATTATTACATTTGGTCATTTTTCTACCTTGTACTTTTAATGGGTCCGCAAAGATTGTCAAAATATAGGATCATAAGTTCATTCTTTTTTTTTAGTTCATATGGTTGTTTACAATGATGACGATTTGATATACCCTATTTAAATTAGTATAGATTTGTAGATATCTACTTCAAAAGAGTTTTAATTGGACAAGTATCTTTGTCTCAAATAGAAACATCAATTCTACATTAAGCATCTCAAAAATTGAAAAAATATTTGCATTTAAAAAGTCAAGTAAGATGAAAATATGTTTTTGCATTTCCATGACGACATTGAGAAGGCTCCAGGAACATTGTGCACACCCAAGTTCACAACCTCAAGGTATCATAAATGATATAGAAATAGATCTTGCCTTCTTTATTCACCCTAATGGTGCATGCCTAAGAAATTTGGGAATGAAGGAATATAAAAAATACAACAATACACTCAATATTTTTGTTGTAAATCCACACCATGCTCAAGGTTGATGTTGAAAATAAATTTAGAAGCTTACACATTGTGCCAAATACATCATCTCCATGGAAAATTCCTATTGAACTATATTTGTCTACAAACTATACTTGGTATCATGCTTGCCTTATTTAAACTTCTTTGTTTCCTCCTCTTCCTAATCAAGTTGACAACCAAGAAATCTCAAAGAAGAATTCAATGCAAACAATCTACAATCATGCTCAACACTAAATGCATAAATGAACAAGGGCATTAAAAAATACAACAATATGCTCAATATTTTTGTTGCAAATCCACATCATGCTCAGGGCCATTGTTGAAAACAAATTTGGGAGCTTATCCATTGTGTTGGAGGCATCATTGCCATGGAGTATTCCTATCAAATTGATGTTGTATGCGAACTATGCTAGGTAGCATGGCGGCCATAGAAAATTTGAGCGTTGCATGACAAGCATGGCAACCAATGTTGGCTCCTTGAATGCGCAGAGGTGTGGCTAAAATGAGCCCTAAATGTTTGTTTTTAGGGTTTTTTGTGTTATATTCAAGGGATTAAAGAATATATTTAGGGTTTCATATGTTATAATGGGGTGAATAGAGAATGTTAAAGAGTTTTTTAAATATGAATATATTTACTACTTACTTATGATTGGGTTTTTTAGTGTTTTAAAAATTATGAATTGGTACTCAAAAAGTTAAATTTTAATCTCAGATTTAAAAAGTACATAAAATAACCTCTCGTGATAAAATTGGTTATATCATAAATGTATAATGACTTAACTTTCAAATCTTAATTATAAATAATTTAAACAACATATTAACATAAATAAGATCTAATATAATACCATAACAAATCTACATAATGACTAAGTTAAGACACTCGGAATTCTAAAACCTTTCCCCTAGCACCATGTAAAATTAATAGCACAACACAACGGGCACCATCAATAGAAAATGCTAATTAATATGTCACCATTATTATATGCTAATGATGATCCTAACGTGACGATGCACCGGATCGACTCTGCTCCAGTGTTCTTCACTTCCAAGATTAGCTGTCTGAGCATAGTGGAGAGAAGCGGCGTGCAGAGTCCAGTGCATGTGCATCTCAATGCTTACTCTGTTGTAGCTGAGGGACTCCGCACAAATCAAAGGAAAGCCCTGAAAAACAGCGCTACATGTGACGTCAACGGGCATTTTTCATTGGTTTACGCACATGACATGGAGGGTCAACTAAAATAACCCTATCTATGTACACTATCACTTGTAGTGAGGGGTTACACTTTATTATGAATTAATAAATTTTAAAAGTATATACTTTTTAATATTAAATAACATTAACAATAAATATTATTTACAAACTTTAATATTAAATAAAATTAACGATAAATATTATTTGTAAATATTTTTTAATTGTATATAAAATTAATATGTCGTACTTTGTATTCAAAGATAAAGGAGGCTTTTATTACATTAGAGTAATGAAACTAACACAACAATTTATTTGTAATAACAAGTAGAAAGCTCTTAAAATTGTATGGACGGTAGATGCAACAATAAATGTAGAAAGATTATTCCACTAGGAGGAGGCGACAGCGGTGATAGAGCGATTATTACAAGAGGAGAAGGCGATGAAGGTAGCAAAGATATTATTCCAGTAAGAGGAGGCTTGGAGGTGTTGCCACAAAAGGACATGGCCTTAGTGGGGTAGAAAAAAGAGACTCCACCGAATATGCCTCCATGTTGAACAACCTCCACTCGAGATTGAGCAACTTTGCATCGCTACCCACTATATTGGATCCAGATTTGGATGACTCTCAAAGATTCTAGCCAGACACCCAGTCAAATCGAGAGTGTCATGAATTTTATCAATGAAAATTTTAAGGAGAAATATTCTCAACAATATTTGACATTTTCTTTATTCATATATGCGATTTCATACAAAAATTAATTCATTTACTCAAAAAAAGTATATTTGTATACATGGAGTCTAGTTATTTTTCATCAACAATTACTAGTCATTCATAGACATGCATCAATTTTACATATCTATCTATCTATCTATACTACATTTAAAAAGTCGCAATTCATCTTCTTATGTCACCATAAAAAAATTGTCCAACTTTCTCTTAAAGTCTCTCCAAATTTAAATATTGTTATTTTTAGGGGAGGAATGGAAGGGGGATGACACTTTAAGTCTCCGCTTTTGTCCTCTATTACCCTTCATCCAACCTGAGATAAAACAATTGCCATATAGATACTCTTGTTCAACTATCCATCACATGAAAGTTTCTTCTTTTGATACTTCTTTGGTTTGATCAATGAACATTTTGCATCTTGGACCATGTTGTTGCCTTGACTATGCTTTCAAATCTTTGCTATATCAACAAGTAGTGTTAATCTATCCACGCATCTATTTGGCTATGTTGAATTCAAGAGTAGTAATTGTTTGAGCTTTTTCAAATAATCTCATATGCAAATGAGATTTATTCTTAGTATTTTGGCATGATGGTTTTTGTTGACCAAAGCTATAATTTTCACTTTTTGTCTTTACTTTGTTCCTCAAAATTTGATTATTTTCATTCGAGGCTTCATCAAATTCATCAATTATCTTCAACACAATAGTGATCTTCTTTTTCTCTTTCATTGTACATGGGTATTTCATTAGGATTTGTTGTTGAGACCCATCATTATGAGTTTAAGACATCTTTCTCCTTTACCAGACCACTGAAGTTGATCTTTAAGGAGAATGTTGGTGTGTCATATTCACACTTGTGATGCGAAGTCCACCTTAAATAGTTTTGCTATCTAGGGGAGACACTTATATGTGCACAATATTATTAATATACACATTTATTGTGGTAGTTATCCTTGCATGTGAGAAGGATGAGTTGTACCGAGAGAATGATTCCACCTTTCTCTCGACTACTAAACTTCTCCCACTCACCCCTTGCATTTCTTATATAAGGAATCTTTATGTTCTTTCTAAGTAATCTTCGAACATATTGTAAAGTGAGTTAGAAGAGATGTTGTCATTTAGGAGAACCAAGGATCACTCCTTATCCTTGGTTTTATTGAGCAACATTCTACTTGTTGCACACTTCTTCGTTGTATATCCCTTTATGTGCTTTAATACATTTATATTATTGGTGAAATATCTTATCCGAGTACTTATTTGTGGATGGTGACTTTACTTATTGAGATTCCTAGGTCCTCTTATTTCTCGAGGAGTTGGAATCTAAAATTGTTATTATGAAAAACCAATATCAACATTTTCAAATTATGCTTCAAACTCGCATAAGTCCAGATTTATTAAAAATTTTGTGAACTGTTTGTTGTGGATCAAGAGCTTCTAAATGAATTTGAAGTATTTATTGTGCATTCTAAACTTGTTGGTCCTACTCATTCGCCATAAATTTAAAGTGAGTTTCTGTTTGAATTGTCTGATAATGAGATGTCCAAGATCAAATACTGTAAGATCAAATACACAACTTTGTTGAAGCAATAAATCACAAAGCGAGTAGAAACTGCAATAGCAAGTATTAGTGAATAAGGTTGCTATACAAAGCTTACAAAACCCTGTTGGTATGCACCCAAGCACAATAGCTTAACGGGCTCTCTGATGCAACAATAAATGGCCTACAAGCTAAACAACCTACTGAACTCTACACTAGATAAACTGTTATATTACAATACTCTACACAATCCACTATGAATGCCTTCGAGGAGAGGTCCTTATATAGGCATAGAAGAGGTATTGAGCCACATCCAATTGGCAATGAGAACACAATTTAGTTACCAAGTGAATAGTAAACCCATATACAACATGTCAAGCCCCACATGTCAACATTGGTTGCCAAATGAATAGTGCAACCATGTTGACTACAAATAAGCATGTGAATAAAGAAAGTTGAATATAAGATAATTAGCATGGTTATATTAAAAAATTAATAATAGACACTTATATATTGTGAATAATACTTGATTTTTGGGTGAGATGGATGAATTTATTTGTACAACTCATATATATGAAATGTATAGTCTATCTAATTTTAAAAAATAATGATAAAGAATCAAACAAAAGATAATTAATATGATTATATAATAATTTCAAAGATAGAAACTTGTATATTGTGAATAATATTTAATTTTTAAGTGAGATAGATGAATTTATTTATATCATTCATAATATATATATTTAAAAGTAAACACAATAATAAATAACGATAATTTTTTTTAGTCAATATTTAACTATGATAAATTATTTATATTATATCAATAAAACATAATAATGTATTAAAAAAACTTCTCAAATTTAAATATAAAAAATAATAATATATTTGAAATATTTTTATATTTAATATACTTATAACAAACTATTTATATTAAACCAATAAACACAATAATATATTTAAAAAAATTCAAAATTTTAAACATAATTAAAAAATAATGATAAAATTCCATAAACACAACTATATGTAAGAGAGACTTCTAAACCTATTAAAAACAAAACTTCAAAATTTTAAACATAATAAAAAATAATGATAAATGCCATAAACACAACGATATGAAAAAGAGACTTCTCAAAATTAAATACATTAAAAACAAAATAGATTTAGACTTTCATCGCATAAATTAATTAGGGGAATGTTTGTCTTTATACACCTCATGAATGAGGTAAGCTTGGATTGCTAATTTTAATGCATAGAAGCATATGAAATTTGTAAAGTCTCTCCTCTTAAAGAGATTCATCCATCAAATGATACTCTAATAAATTTTAGCAAATAAGTTTTAAATGAAAATATAACTTTTCTATAATTTTTTTAAAAAATAAAATAAATGAAAATATATATTTTATATATTTATTGTTATTGTTAATATCAGATTTGATTAGTTATGGATTATTAATTATAATGCATAGAAATATATGGAATTTTGTAAAGCTGTTTTTTAAAGGAGATTCATCTGTCAAATGATAGTTTAGCAAATTTTGATAAATAAGTTTAAATAAAAATATATTTTTTCTATCATTTTTTGAAAAATAAAATAAATAGAAAAATATATATATTATATTTATTTTTATTGTTGAATATTAGATTTGATTAGTTATTTTTATTTTTATATTTGATAGATTAAAATATTTTTGATGGGAATTATGAATTGATATAAAAACCTAGTTCTTTCATAGAAGAGATGAGAACAACAAACAAAGACCAAGACATACAAAACACCTTTCAAAAGAAAACACATTCCAACAAAGAGAGAAGAACATTGACAAGGTTCATATCTTCTTCCATAAGTCAACAACACCACCGAAAACACAAACAATTCAGCAAATCTTCTACCAAATTGCAATAGGATAAGCAAAGAAAAACAAAACGAAAACGAACACCAATCGAAAGAAGCCCAAGCAAGAATGTCTCAATGCTCAACCATAGGGAAGGACCTCTTCTTTCTCCCTTAGAGAGGAGGTCTTTCATCGCTATTGAGAGCCATTTCATACCAAATCTTTTCAACCTGCAATCTGTCTTTCCGACTCAACGTGCCTACATTTTTCTTCGCAATAGTGCTAACATCAATTTTAAATTTACCAAGCTGCAAATGAAAGGAAAACACAACACAAATAGGAGAGAGGGGGCGGTGGAAAGGAAGAGAAGGACCGCAAAGGAAGAACATCCCAAAAAAACAAAAAGCTCCATAAACGAATTAATTAATAATAACTATATATATATATATATTTCAATAATAAATTTGATTTTACCAAAAGTAAATATATTAACTATTTATTAAACCTTTAAAACTAGAAAATACATTTCGTCTTTGAACCGGGAACTGAATTTCATGGTCAACCCTGCCATGAGATTTTAAAGACGATTTGTTTGTTCAAAAACATTATATTTGTCATTTGCTAAAATGGTTTATAAAAATAGAAATAAACATAAAATAACAAAATATACATAAATAACCCTGTACAGTTTATGACGATATAACTAAAATTTTATCGTGCATCTGATTATATTTGAAATCAGTAAGCATAGATACGGCCATACGGCCTCAAATTTAACGCTCGTAATTAGACCTACCTATCCTCTGAAATTGAAATTACGAATACACAGTGTTATAAATTCAAGAGAAAGCATGTGATCACTTCACATGCACTACAATAAATGAAGCAAAGTACACCAACAGTGGTCCAATTTGCAGCTTACAGCTGTCACTGCCGTGTAAAATAAGCATACATTTTATTCTCTCGAATATAATTTATTTATTTTTTCAAAATATTAGGTAAGTTTAAATATTTATTTATTTTATTTTATTTTTATTTTTAAATTTAAATTAAGTGAATAAAAATTGTATTTGTGAAAAGAAGGGTTACAAATTAAAATCTTGCAAGAAGTAAAATATATATATTTAAAATACAGTTAAACATCATTTCTATATTATAAATATATATTGTAAATATATTGCATATTTACTTCCAAATAATAAATTATTATTTGTACATACTAATTAATATAAATATTATTATAATAAATTACAGTCTCAAATTAATATTATCAATTATATAGAGGATTGTATTATAAATTTTATGTTTTCACAATTTTTATGAATTGAAACTTGTTTTTAAAATAATTATGTTTTTTATCTTGACATTTAAGATTACTTCCTGTAACTTTTTGGAAAAAAATTACAAAAAATGATCTAAAACTTAAGTAAAAAATCTAACATTATTATAATAAACTTAAGTCTCAAAAATTAATACTACTAATTATATAAGATTAAATTTTGTACATATTAATTAATATAAATATTATTATATTATTACCAATAATCTAATACATATTATTATCAATAATTTTTTTTAAAGAAAAAAGACAAACTATATATATTTATGTTAAAAAAACAGTTCCAATATATTATAAATTACTTGACAAATCATAATTAAAATAATTAATATTGTAAACTTTAAAAAAACATAATTAAAACATATATAAAATTTAAATAACAAAACACAGTTGAAAGTGGCACAATTAATAAATTGTATTTCATACATATTAATTAATATAAATATTAATATATTATAATATCATCTAAATAATAACACACTATAAATTAATGTCTTAAAAATAATTTCCTGTAAGGTATTTTGGAGACTATACCAAAACCTTAATACTATGGACTTATTGACCATAGCCAAAGCCTCGTAACATTATCTAGATCTTAAAAGGATTCCATATTCCATCCCATTTTGATAAAAGTAAAATTATAATAAACGTAAAAATTGAAATGAACTCTAAAAGGATTCCATTCCATATGATAAAATGAAGCTAAAACAGTGTGAAATATAAATATCAACACAGGGAGCACTGGCACAATCCATGGATTGTATTTTGCACGTGCTAATTAATATAAGTATTATTATATTATATATCACTAATAGATTTCTCTTGTAGAAGAGAAGCCGTTCTAGATTTTTGTCTCAAAAACATTGTGTCTACCAGTGATGACATATAAATAATTGACCGTTACCCAATACGGTGGAATATGAATGGTATAATTTTAAAATATGCTAATGATAATTTTTAATGTGAAAATGCACCGGATCCACTGTAATCCAGTCTTCTTCACTTGCAGAGCGTGAGCAGGCATTTGGCGTTTCCCTTTCCTCCGAAACCTCCACCAATTCCAAGATTGGCTTTCTTGAAAGACATAGCTTGTATGAGAGCATAGTGGGGAGAAGCGGCGTGCAGAGTCCAGTGCATATGCATCAAAACGCTTACACTGTTGTAGCGGAAGCCGAGGGTGTTGTAAGAATTAAGAAGCGACGCGGTCGCTTCCCTTAACAGGGTTCTGTACACGTCCCCTCGCCCTTGCAAGCCTTGCCACAGGGTCAAACTGTGCCCGTACCTCTTGCCCGCCTCCTCCCCAAACACAATGCTCACCTTCGTCTCAGGCCGCACGAACTTCCAATGGCACAGGTATTCCTTCTTCACCCAATAACTGCATTCACCAACCATTACCATTACTAACTATTTCTTTTCACTACATTACAGCTAACGAAACCATAAGCATAACAACTTACTCGTAAGAGCAGGCAGAAGGTTCCAAAAATGGTATCGGCGGCAGATGAGGCAACGGCGGGAGAGAGATTATTCCACCGGAAGGAGAAGGCGGCGGCGGCGGAGAGATTATTGCAACAGGAGGCAGCGGCGACGGAGGAATGATTGCCACAGGAGGAGGCGGCGGCGGAGGGAGTATTGCCACAGGAGGCGGCGGCGGCAGAGATATTATCGGAGGCGGCAGCTTGGGGGTGTTGCCACAGAAGGACATGGGCTTAGCGGGGTAGAAGAAAAGAGACTCCACCGAATATACCTCCATGCTGAACAGCCTCCAGTCGAGATTGAGTGGCTTTGCAGGGCTGCCCACTAAATCGCACCCAGAATTTGGAGGACTCTCAATGACTCTAGCCGAACACCCAGACAAATCAGGAGTATCATCGAGTTTTATCATGTAATTTCCGATGAAATTAGACGTACCAGTAATTGCCGCTTGCCCCTGGCATTCTATTGCTACTTTCGCTCCTGCAATTCAAGATTCACAGACCTTAATATACAATAGGCATCTCCACTTTGCAGTTCAAATAGAAAGGAAAATTAAAGCAAATGGCTTACCATCAACGGGAACATCAAACAGAGTAAGGTGGCCGTCTCGGCACTGATCACAGAAAACATTACCCGTAACTATGGCATCTGCATCGGCGCGTCCCGCAGCCGCAAGCACAACTAGTACCCCGATGCAACTGAAGTACCATCCTCCAAATCGGCCCATTGTTCTGCTCGTTACCGTTTTCGTTCCCTTTATTTCCTGGATTCCAAATGCTTCCATGCCGCTTTTAAATAGATGTGTATTTCACCCGAACAGTAGAGTCAGTCATCAATACAAATAAATGAGAGCAGGTGGATTACTCACACCGACTCAACGATATGGCGAGGCAACTCAATTAATTTCTGACAGGAGCAAACTCGTCACAGAGATGGGCACCGTTTACACTGGAGAACCACCTACCATGAGAAGAATTCGAATGCCTAATAAATTGTCAAAAAGAAATCGTCAACAACAATAGTGAAATTTGCGGCGGACATAAATACTTGCAGAGATCTAACGTGTGGATTCGGGCGGATTTGTTTGCAACAGTTTGGAATGAAGCGACACCCGTTTCTTTTTTATCATAACGCTCTATAATAATGACCTATTGCAAATGTTGACTCTTACATACGGCGTGAAACGATAAATACAGGCTACAGATCCTAAACCTATGTCTACTTTTAATTAAACATCATACAAACACTAAATGTGACATAGATTTATAAACTAAAAATGTGACATAGATTTATAAACTAAAATTGTTGTAGAGATTTTTAAACTACCATTTGTTTTAATGGTGAAATGAATATTGAAAGGAATATAATTTTTTATTTTTCGGGTGTTAATATATTGATGAATGGAAGGACAAGATAGATTTTAGGATCTCAATGTTTTGTCTTCATATTAACGACATTGTATCTTTGATTCGAGTCGTACATCGATCTAGAGTCCTATTTCAATCAAATCAACTCTCATGAAATAGATTTATGTTTTCAAATGTTGACTCTAACATATGACTTGAAACGATAAATACATGGTACAGAGTGTAAATTTCGAGGGTATGTCTACTTCTAATTAAGCATCATACAAACACAAATTATGACATAGATTTATAAACTAATAGTTGCCTCAATGGTACAAAGAACGTTGGAAGGGATGTAATTTTTTATTTTCCAAATATCAATATATTTTGGTAACAATGACAAATGAAAGCAACAAGATAGACTCTAGAGCTTCAATGTCTTGTCCCCACATTAGTGACAATGCATTTTTTATTTGCATCGCACGCTAGACATGGAGTCCTATTTCAATCAAATCAATTCTCATGACATCTTGTTCCACTCTCAACAATAGAAAATGACAAATCAAAAATGTCGCCATCTTGCAAACTACGAACCCCTTTGCAATGGGTGATGCAAGTCATGTGTATCTAATAGTTGCCTTGAATCCAACGCTATGTACGATATGGCCCCCTAGTGTATGATTTCCCCTAAAATACCTTGTCCTTGTCCCCTCACCATCACACCACTAATCTAAACTTGAAATATTTCACTATTTGCATGTTTTGTATGGCCTTGCCCTTTCTTCAAGGGGTTTGAGTATGGTGTTTCTATATGTTCTTAATCCTGATGTAATTGTTATAGGTATCAATATACTGGCAACATGGATTAATGGAAATTACAAATTTGACTATGAGACGTCAATATCTTGTCCCTGCATCAACGATAATGTAACATTGATTCAAGCCATATATCAGACATGGAGTCGTATCACAATCAAATTAGCTCTCATGACGTCCACTTGTTAAGTGATTTTATAGTTATAATTTTGGTATAATAAAAAATATATTTATTAGCTCTATGAGGATTAGGATCTCAATTGTTTACAGTAGGTAAGAGCCCACCAATTCTTTTTTAAAAAAACTTTAGAAGTATCTCTGATTTTTATTGGGATATTGCAACTCCGCCCATTGACCTTCATTAGGGTGAGCGGAGGCGAGACTAATCCTTTGGGGGCTACCGATGGAATCCACACATACTGGACAACTTTGAAAATCTAGGTGATGAGATTCGACCTCGAGACTTATAAAACGAACCCAAAACCTTTAGCCAATTATATCACCAATCCTTGTTAATCAATAATAATAATTGTTATTTGTGAAATTACTTATCAATAACAAACTTATTTAAAAATTATGTTAAGAAACAACTTAATTAAAAAGTAAGAAAAACACTTGGACTGGATTGAAAATGAAAAGCATATCAATAAGATTTTGTTTTCATTTCACTAATAAGTTTGTTTAAAGATTACATTGAAAAATAATTTGGTAAAAAATTAAGAGAAACATTATGACCAAATTGATTGTGAAAATCCTATCCTTAAGATTTTATTTGAAACTCATATCGTTAAGATTTCATTTGAAAATCTTATAAACAAGATTTTTTTTTCATTGTTATTTTTTTTATAATTGTTAGTGTCATGTCTTGGAATGAAATGATTTGTTGGTGAAAGAATAAATTTTTTAAAAGATATATCATTATAAGATTTTTTAAAATTTATTATTGAAAAATAAGTTGGAATTGAAAGTGAAAATCTTATCAACAAGATTCTATTTTCTTTTATTATCATTTTTGATACTCATATATGTCACATATTAGAATGGAACTATTTATAAATGAAAGTAATAAATTAAAAAAAAAAAAATTGTTATTTGGTTTTTTTTTTTATATTATAAAAGTTATATTATTATTTTCGAGGCATTTTTCGTTGTGAAGCATTGAGCAAAGATTTGTTTAATATTTGTTTTGATTTCGGTCATGTGTAGGGTGGTTTTATATACTACATGTTTGCTTAAAGTTTTTTTCTAGTTATTTAGACAATGACATGTAGTGTTAGGCATTACCTAGAAAACGTTAGAGCAACAAACAAAAATACATGTTTTTCTCACACCAAAATTCATTAAAAGATCTTAGCATACATTAGCATTGGTGGCACACTGCATCCCATACCTAAATGTTATGAATTATGTGCATCTTCAGCTGCGCACTCTCCCTTCCATTGAAATTGATGGAAATGAGGTAAAAACAAATAGAATCACAAGTGAGATGAAAGTAGAAGAAGAACATGCCATATTAAGTCTAGTGAACAAAAATTCACTGGTTGTTTAAGATTTACCTTTGATAGGTGTCATTTCTTATTTAAAAGGGAAAATGGGGATAACTCTTCAGATAGAAGCACATGGCATGTGTTGCACAACTCCCTCAGTTTTATGATACCAACAAATATGACTCTTTATATCAAAGAAGTGTTGATTTTTTCTTGTGGACTATAAATCAAAACTCGTGAAACCTCTCCACTTAATAAAGGCTCATTAAACAATGGACTTAAAAAAAATGATTAATCAACTTCCACTACAACTCCTAATGTTCTTGTGAGATAAAGATAGATAAATTTTATCAACATCCATGAGACAAAAACAATCCATATAACTACCCAAATAAAACTAAACTCTAGAGTTAATAACAAAGGGGTACGTAACTTTAACTTTAGATTTCAGGGCTCTTTGTTTGTTGGAATGGATATTCTTTGCTCTTTTTTTATCAAGCTTTGTATCAACAAGATATATACTTGCATCAATTTTTTATGCAGACCTCTTTCCTGTGTGTGTGTGTGTGTGTGTATGTAATATAATAATTATATATAGTTGTATAAAAATATGACTATGCCATGCTTAATACAGTACATAAAGTATTATTAATTTCAAACAAATTATATGTTTTTCAACACCTCAAAATTGCAATGACAATTTACTCACCAACATGTATAACAAAATTCATTTGGATTCCTGTAGTTCTTTCACACTTCTCCATTGGTGCTGGTGAGAGAGCTCATGTTTCCCATACACACCATGACAGTTTCAAAATCATTGAATAAAGTCTTTTGATTGGTAGAATAGGTAGTCACCTGATAATTAGTAAATCCTCCATTGGAGAGCTCTTGGTCAGAGTGAAGTGTCATTTCTAGCTTTTAATTTTTTATAGTAGTAGTTGTCAAAGGTAGTGGGAGATTGAACATATAAGGGCGACATGTTTTTTCCACCACTAGTGCTAGGATAGTTATCCTTCACAAAAGTGGCAAACACAATGTTTATATTGGTTTCATTGTAGTTGTGGATCTCGAAGGTGGTGCACCATGCTTGATCAATTGTATGAGCACCTAAAAGTAATCAAGCATCCATTCTATTAAACATTGATATCTTAAAATTTTAACCCTGAAAAATCATATAACTCATATCTAGAAAAAATAGAAATACCTATAAGGGCTACCGTATATTTTGTAGAAAGTCCCTGATTACTAAAAGATGTGATGAGTGTGCTGAGGTTGGATATGGAGTAGGAATTTTACTATTTGCACCTCTTAGATTTTCAACTCTGGCATCCATGTTGTCCTCCTAACTACATTTACAAATATCATTAGCATGTCAAATAAAATTCTAGGTTTACATGGTTTTATGTTAGTATGAGCAGAAAATAGGTTATTACTTCAACCAAAACATTATGAGCTACAATGGCCAAAAATGTCGGCATAAGACACAACTCCACTAGAAGTTGCCTTCACTTGAGTCTTGATGGTGTCTATCATGTTGAATTCTCTTGCAAAGTTGGCATTTGGCATGACAGTTTTTTTATCCAATTATAGTAGATGAGTCATCTAACAGTATCAACCCATCACACCCCTACCAATCCAAACTATTATTATAAAATAATAATTAGAGCTTGATGCTTTCATTAACCATATCTGCATCCATTGTTGACCATCTCCAGTGTAATAAATGCTCACAATATTGGCATCCAAAGATCCACAAATGAATTTAGGGTGGCTTTCTACAAGTATAATGCCTCCAAAGTAATAATTAAGTGTAATAAAGTAAACTCTCATAATTGGTGGGAATAAGATGTATAAACTTGAGGAAAGAGGAAAGAATAAAGTGTGTTAGTTAAGCTATTGATTTATGTGATTATAAAGTTTCTCATGATAAAAATGAAGCATGGGAACATAATGAAATTAATAACACCTCATTGCTACTAACATGCATGTTAGCCGATAAGATTGTGATTTACTTATAATTATTAAAATAATTAGTTATTATTATTATAAATAATTAAATTATTGATTATGATAAAAAAACATATTAGGGCTATCCTCTCTAAGTAAGATATAGTTTTCAATAAGATATAATTGTTAATTATGATTGTTTCAATTTGTAGTAACGACATTTATATTCAAACATGGTTTTATTATGAAACAATTTTTTGATCAATGAAATTTTCAACTTAACATTAAAGAGTAAGGGATATCCATGTCAAATTCACTTTGGAAATAGACCCCATATTGTATAATATGAGATATTTGTATTTAGCAAAGAAACATATATACTTTTTTATTAATGATTTGGAACACACTTCATGACCTATCATCAAGGCGAGGGAAAAAATAATGCACAAAAAGAGTAAGACTACACATTATAAATGTTACATGGGTATATTTGTTTTTTTTAATTCTTAAAATTAGACCTCAACTAAATTACCAACAAGGGTGAAGGAAGAGTTTAGAGGGGTGTCATGTTAGTGAGCATAAATACCTAGTATTTGTAGGTACGAATGTGATGGTCATACTTATCACCCCACATGTCTTTAAATTCCCTCAACACATTTTCATTGAAAAGGTCGATGCCTTTATCCCTCACTGACATCATGATAGACCATGATCTAAATAATGCCATGTATGCCTCCAATAACACCTCCCTCTTCCATCTCACTTACCACCAGATTCCCTTTGCAACCACCTCCACTTGGTATCACACCCTTGAAGTGAAAGAGCATAGTCATGTACCCTTCTAGAAGGTAGCTTATTTTGGGGTTCCAGTGTCCCATTGTGGACTCCATGAATTTATTATAAATTGCATCTATGGTGGCACTGACCCTTGGACTGTGGTATCCCTACATGATGATCACCCCTAGTTTATGTAGGAGGTGCTTCACTTGGGAGTAGAAGGTTTCTAGGTTGCACTAGTGGACTACCATGGCCATTGTTACCCGTTCCACTAACCTTTACAACCCCACTATCAATTACAATGCTTTATTTGTGAGCATGTGTATAGTGAGAACATATGTGACTCTAGGATGGTGGTGTGCCTAATCCAACTACTTGCTTATGTTTATGGAAATTACCCTCTGTAATGCTCTATAATCTGTAATTGAATTGTTAGTTTAACTTTATATACACAAAATTATAATAAATAAATAAATGCAAGAAGAGATAGTAAATAACTGCAAGAGAGGCTTGGTCATTGTCGGCACCCACATCTTAGGTGAGGGAGTTATTTTTAGTAAGAGACATCAATTTAGAGAATTAGGAAGGCGGATAAGTTGGCCTCACATATGCATAGTCCTTTATTTATTTTTCAAAGAGCCTCACCATTTTTAGTTTACTCTTCAATTTGCTCTCCACTAAAATCAACTTAAGCTTTATGAGGCCAAAGTCTCAATCATTTATGGCCTTACTTTATTATTGACAATGTAATCACTTATATTCAATATGAATTGGTTCATCATATTTGAATAACTACTAATAGAATTGGCATCCAAAGATCCAAAAATGAATCTTTGGAGGCTTCTTTCCAGTATAATGTATATGGCATAATTACATATATATATATATATATGAAGAAGAGTGCACATGAAGTGCAAAACCCTTATTCTTATAGACATTATTTATGAATTATATAGCACCTTCATCTTGTACACTTGGAAAACACATATCATGGATGTACCTTCAGCTTCTATACCTTTTCCACTACCAAAAGTCTCACATACACTATCTCATTGTGCCTAATCACTTATCTCTTATTCTAAATAATGTTACTCTAATGATTTAGACCTTCTATCTTGCCTAGAATGTTATAAACTTGTTTATCTTCCATCTTTACAAGTTTTGGCCCTGCACCTATTTTCTAACTACCTAGATACTTGTGTCCTAGTTAGATTCTTGTGTTGATGCAAGTGTCCTATTCCAACAAAAGTGTCTAGTCTCTAAAGTCATCTAATTTTCAAACTAAATGTATTCTTATGGTTAGCCTAAGTTCTTTAATTTGATATATTCTCCAAAGGGATTGGTATAAATATAAGATCAAGCCTCATTTATTTTTCACGTAACATAGGCAAAAAATACTCAATCAAGCACCCAAGTGAACAAAGCTTCCCTATTTTCTCATATTTCCATATTAGTCATAGGAACAACACATCTACATGTCTAAAGTACTAAAAGAACATCCCAAGAGCTATATTTTCCTAGTCACAATCTAGGTCACCATCGTAAGTTAGGTCACCATTATACTTGCTTATCACACATGACATGATTATCACACAAACCAACTCATAGGGGATAACTACATAAGTTTGAAGCCCTCTTCAGAGCATTGGCTATGTAGGCAATGCTCATTGATATAGGGACCTTTTGGTAAACTTGACACCATGTGCCCATTAACCCATTTTTCTCATATAATTGAAAATGAGTAATGGTACATAACCTAAATTTGAATGCACCAAAGTAAAGGAGACATATAACCCAAAAGCATCTAGGTGGTTGCATCTAATTTTAGTAAGTATTTTGTATTAGACACCTACATTCAAGTGAAATAGTAGCATCGATGTAGCCATCTTAAGTCGGCGTAAGTGTATGTAGCTACAAAGATTAAATTTATAAAATAAAGTGACTGTTATAGAATCTAGATCCAAGATACTTTTTGATTGTTCCAAATCCAAATTTGTATTAGCATCAAAACTAATTAAGTATCTTGTTTTCATTGTTATTGCAATATCTAACATAATTTTACTTTCTATCTTTAGCATCTTAGCATAATAAATTCAATATATGTTTTATCAAAGTTTATTAAATAATTGACCTACTTTAGAGATAGTCTACCATACTTATGCCCTAGGCCATCTCTACCCCTTTAACCCTAGATTCCTTAATCTATATTTTAGTGTTAAACATTTGGTGAACCTGATCATATGAATGCAATTTTTTTTATTCTTAGTGTTTTCAGTTAACCAGGGTTTCAGTTTGATGTTCGAATTTTGTAATTTTTTATTTCTAAGCAATGGAAAATAGTAATAAAAAAACCCAAATTCAAATGAAAGATAAAGAATCATTGATTAATGATCTCAATAATAACAAAGGCTTAATAGATGCATTTTTTTATGTTACAAAAGATGAAATTAGTAAGTATGATAAGGCCATGGCTTCCTCACCTAGTGATGGTGACTCCTTAGAAGGTACTACAACTCATTCCATACCAATCTATCTACCTATTTATAATGGGGACATGTGATATGTATTTCAATCTATATTTATTGAAAATACTATTGCTACATCTACTATGGGAAACCTAAATCCTTCAACTCAAATACTAGTTTCAATGCCTATATCTACCCAACCTATGAGTACACCTCTTTTGGTGACTTTTCAAATTTCCAACCTAAAATTCCAAGAGGTGCAAGGTGTTATCCAAACTATAATTTTTTTCAAACTAAGGTTACAAATATTGAACAAAATGCTATGAAATCTCCTTATGCTATTAATTCACAAGAGGTGTTGCATAATCCTCTTGCACTAGAGATATCTTTGTATCCCTTACCAATCAGTTTTGTTACACCTAAGTTCACATTTTATGATGGCAAGGGTGATCCTGAACAACATCTCCAATCTCTTTATGTGGCATGCCTTGATTATGCCTCCAAAGATAAAATTTTGAACAAATTATTTCTAAGGATCTTAAAAGACTATGCTTTAATGTGGTTTTATGATTTACCAACTCAATCAATAAATGAATTTAAATCACTTTTGGATCAATTTTTGTCACATTTTTCTATTAACATTATCAAAAAGGTTTCCTAAGCCCAAATTACAAAAATCAAATAAGGAACCAATGAGTATGTTTTGAGGTATAACATAGTGTTAGTTAAAATGACCAACCTTATGATAGATAAAGAGCTTCAAGATATTTTCAAGAAAATTTTACTTGCTCCTTTACATGAGTCCATTGTGTTCAAAATTTTCAAATCTCTCAATGACTTATGCCAAATTATTTGCGATCATGAAATGAAAGTTATCTCATTGAAAAAACTTAAGTATGTAGCAAATACACCAAATACATCTATGTCTAATACCAAGTTTTATATTAAACCAAGTTATAAGGTCAAACCTCCTGAGCCTAAAAAATAAATAAGCACCACGGTTAATGTGGTGTCATAACAACCTAATTGGTTGGCTTATCTAGTGCACCAAAGAGACAATATACACTCTTACCCAAGTCTCCTAATTAATTAATCCCAAAACTTGTAAAGTGTCATCTTACATCTCTCCCTCATCTTATAGAGGTTAATATGAACATAAAACTACCCAAAAGGTATGATGTGAATGCTTATTGTGACTATCACCAAGGCCCTGAGCATTCTACAAATAGATGTTTTACCTTGAAACATAAGATCCAAGACCTCATTGATGAATAAAAGATTACATTTTATCATCCTCCAAAGGAATTAGGTTCACAACTTGGTGACCACCAGAAACATAAAATACTTAACAATCTTTTGAAATATAATTCAAAAAAGGATCTAGAAGTGTAAATGGTATTTCACATGCAGACCCTCACCTATCTCATCATAAGCACCCATTAAATGGTATTATTGGTACATATATGCGACATAGACCTCATAAGGTTAAAAGACTCTCCATTAATGTTGATGACAGTGAGATTAGGGATGATGACTTAGATATTCATTCCTTATTCACTCGAGCATACCTTGACCACCAACTTGTATATAGTGTTATGATTTACAATGGTGCAAGAGATAATGTTTGTACCATGACATTAATTATGCATATGGGTTATACAAATCATGATTTATATACTTCAACCAGATTAGTTATAGCATTTTATGTGACCTCACAATAGGTTCTTAATGAGATTAACTTAAATCTATAGGTGGGTCCTGCACATGTGGTTACTACCTTCTCAGTTATACCTTCCATGGGTGTCTTTGATATGTTATTAGGATGAACTTAAATACTTTCACTTTGAGTAATACCTTTTACAATGCATGGGTGTGTTAAACACATTCATCTCAATTGGGTGATTACAATTTCTATAATTCCATATGAACATCCTCTTGAGCAAGAGAAATTTATACCGAGATAGTTAATTATCAAACCTCCTATGGTTAATCCTGCATAAAAGGGTAAAAAATAAGCAAATCCATTTACCAAGTGGACAATAATTTAAAGACCATTGCATCAGAGATATATAGTGGGTTCTAAAACAATCCTTACCTATTATGCACCATATTCATATATATAGAGCATCTACAAATTTTCTTATTACTGTTATTCTAAAGAAATTGCAAAACATTTAGTAATGGGTTCCATGAATCCTTAATCCTACTATGTATGTTTCATAACCAAATAGTCCTATTTTACATATGTAGAACATCACAGATACTATAATGACAAATATTACACATACATGCTCCTTGCCAGTGAATTTTTTTTATTAAACCATGTTCATAGTGTGAATATATTTATGACCATCCTTGGATGTGATCATAGGATATTCATTTTATTTTGCTTATTAAAAAAATACCAAAAAAAATCAAAAATCCAAAAATATGTTCAACATTTAAATGTCCTATTAGATCTTTGGTAGATATGCTATTTATTCCATTTTGGTAGATGACATATCAATATTTTATATATACACATATGTTTCACACATCTTTTGAGTGTGATTCAGGCATACATAAATAGATGCTCTATGCACTTTTGGATGTGGGGCTTTCCCTCTTCTCACATCACTAGGACATTGGGGGCATCCACCTCTATGATAATGATACATTTAGGTTATATCATTTTATGATAACTTTGAATTATCATGTTTGAGCCCACATAGGTACTTACACATGCCTTTATCCATGCTTATATCTTCTACAGTGTACTTGATATGCTATGTACTTAACCTTTTTTGCTAGCAAATATATCCAAGGACTAGTATGATATGTTTATGTTGATTGATTATAATTTCATTTATGCACTTCATTGAGTGTCTTGAATTTATATTGTCTTACTTTTTTGAGCATTTTAATATGCTCCATTATTTTCAGCCCTCGTGCCTTTGTTTGCCTCTTTGACATTTGAATATGTCATTGATTGTTTTATGTTGACATTTGAATGTCATTCTTACTTTTGTGAAAATTTGATTAAGTCATGTCCCTTTGATTGTGAGACATTTTAACATGCCCTTATTTTCAACCTCTTTGGACTACCATGATCTACATCATGCATCTTAGGACTTGGTGTGATCACATTATTCATGTTTCAATGATATATCTACCTAGACATGTTTACTCAGTATGCTATATGGCCCATTCATAGTTTATGTAGTTATCTTATCCTTTTAAAGTAAGGTAACTACCATTTGATACTTCCCCTTACCTAAAAGGGGGGTATATCAATGGAGGCATGCCATAGAGTCATGACTTCCACATTACTTCACAAATTCAAATTATAGTGGGGGTATGTTTTAGAAACATGTTCTTCACATTTGTCATAGTTTCAAATTCAATGGGAACATGTTTTGGAAACATGTTTTCCATTTTTATTCAATATTCAACATGCCTAGATTATAGTGGAGGAATTTTTTAGAAACATGTGCTCCATATTGACACTTATATCAATTGTCATATTATAGTGGGGGCATGTTTTGGAAACATGTTCTTCACACTTACATAGTTTCAAATTAGACAAATTATATAGTTATATGATTTATATACACATTTTTAGCATAATTATATACACTGGTACCATTTTTATACATAATTATAGCATAAAACATATCTAAGGTGCATATATTATGAAATGTGCACCTAATATTGAAAAAACAAATCAATTTAAAATTATAAACACTTTCACCACCTACCAAGTTGGATTGTTATGGACTGTATTGAGCCACTCTAATGTATTAGTTGGTTCATTATTTGGTATGGTTAAGGTGATTAAATCACTCAACATTGACAATTTTATATGTTGGGATTGATTACATCATCTATCCTCACCAATTTTATAGTGTGAGTTGACTTGGTTCACTCACACTCACCGGGTTATAAGTATGATTAGGTTGCACAATTGATCTAATCTCAACTGTTGAGTGGAAACTCATCTTTATTCTAAAGTTAGGGGCATGTGTCCTTTAATATCTCTCTCTATCTCTTTATATATATTCACTTTCTAGATTTATATTTGTCATAATCTTAGTTTTAGTCATTCATAATGATACATATTTTAAATCAAATTTCCAAAAGGCAAGATGGTTGCATCGATACAAATGTACTCTTAAGCCTTGCTCTATTTCAATTTAAATCATTTAAATGCTTTTAAATTTAGATTATATGCACTATTTATATACTGTAACATGCTCTTGGTTTCAGAATAGTAACTAACAAAGCACTCAAGTTAGACTCAAGTAAAGACAAGGTGTGTTATACACACCTAGGTATGCATTTCTTCTCCTTTAAACCAATAATTTCATTGCTAGACTAAGGGGGGAAATATAGACTCTATTTTTAAATTATATATCACCTTAGTCTTGTACACATGGCAAATACATATCATAGATGTATCCTCAACTTTTAGACCTTTTTCGCTATCAAAAGGATTGCACACACTATCTCTCTATGCCTAATTGCTTATCTCTTAGTCTGACCAATATTATTTTGATGACTTATACCTTCTATCTTACCCAAAATGTTATAAACCTGCTTATCTTCTTGTTATCATCAAAATTTACACCCTTGAGGAGGTTATTCAAACATCCTCACTTAAGTGATAACATGAGAACACTCCTAGGTTTTGGGTGATCTAAAGAGTGGATTGAACCTCTAGATTATGGATAGCTCCCTTGATGCATCACTTAAGAACTACAAACTAAGCTACTAACTTCCAAGGAAAAGGGAGAGAGAACTGAAAGCAAACTAAACTAAAGAGGTTTTGCACCAAATTTGTTGACCTCTACCACATAATTGAATATGCACAATGAACATGAAGTTAATCTATGCATACACTACTCTTAATCTATTCCTCTTACAGTAATATTTCAATATGAAGGTGGTAGATGATGATTAGACAAGGAGGGTGGATTTTCAATAGGTCTAAAAGACATTAAAAGAAAATTGCCTCACTTAACCTTCACAAGACTACTTAAACACTTTATATGACCTGTAAGAGTGAGTTCAAATTGCATATAGATGAGATAATGAGACAACATGTCAAGGAGAACTAGATCAACACTACACAATATCAATTATTCATGCATAAACAATAAAATTTTACACAATAGGTAATTCCATTTACCAGGTGGCCAATACTTTAAATACCATTGCATCATAGATATATAGTGGGTTCTGAAAAATCCTTACCTATTATGCACCATATTTAGATATACAAATCACCTACACATGTTCTTATTACTATTGTTCCAAAGAAACTATAGAACATTTAGTAATGCGCTCCATGAATCCTTAATCCTACCATTTATGCTTCACGACCACATAATCCTATTTTACATATATAGAACATCATAAATACTATAATGACAAATAATGCACATAGACATGCTCCTTACCAGTGTCAATGGTTTATTAAACCAGGTTCATAGTGGGGATACATTTATGACCATCCTTTGGATGTAATCATAGGGTAATCATTTTATTTTGCATATTCAAAAATACAAATAAAAATCAAAAATTCAAAAATATGTTCATCATTTACATGTCCTATTAGCTCCCTAGTAGATATGCTATTCATTCCATTTTGGTAGATGGCACATCAGTATTTTATATATACACATGTGTTTCACACATCTTTTAAGTGTGATTCAGGAATACATAAATCGATGATCTATGCACTTTTGGATGTGGGGATTTCCCTCTACTCACGTCACTAGGATATTGGGGGCATCCACATCTATGATAATGATACATCTAGGTTATATGATTCTATGGTAACTTTGCATTATCATGTTTGAGCCCATATATGTACTTACACATGCCTTTATCCATGCTTATATCTTTTGTGTACTTGATATGCTATGTACTTAACCTTTTTTGCTAACACATATATCTAAAGACTAGTATGATATGTTTATGTTGGTTTCTTATAAGTTCATTTATGCACTTCCTTGACTGTATCACCTTGTTATTGTCTTGCTTGTTTGAGAATTTGAATATGCTCTATTATTTTTAGCCCCATGCCTTTGTTTGACTCTTTGACATTTGAATATGTCATTGATTGTTCTATGTTGACATTTGAATGTCATTCTTACTTTTATGGGCATTTTATTAAGTCATGTCCCTCTGATTGTGTGACATTTGAACATGTCCCTATTTTCAACCTCTTTGGACTACCATGATCTACATCATGCATCTTAGGACTTGGTGTGATCACACTCTTCATGTTTTAATGATATATTTACCTAGATATGTTTTCTCGGTATGATACATGACCCATTTATAGTTTATGTGGTTATTTTATCCTTTTAAAGTAAGGTAAATACTAGTTGATACTTCCCCTCATCTAAAAATGTGGGCATATCAATGGGGGAATGCCATAAAGGCATGAATTCTACATTACTTCACAAATTCAAATTACAGTGGGGGCATGTTTTAGAAACATGTTCTTCACATTTATCATAGTTTCAAATTAAATAGGGGAATGTTTTAGAAATATGTTCTCCACACTTACATAGTTTCAAATATACCAAATTACATAATTATATGATTCATATACACATTTTTAGTAGAATTCTATACATTGGTACCATTTTTATACATAATTCCAGCATGAGACATATCTAAGGTGCATATATTATGTAATGTGCACATGATATTATAAAATCAAATAAATTTAAAATTTAAAACACTTTCAAGGATCATCACCACCCACCAAGTTGGACTGTATCGATCCAATCTAATGCAGTAGTTGGTTTAATTTTTGGTATGGTTAAGGTGCTTAAATCACTCAACCTTAACAATTTTATAAATTGGACTTGATTACATTATCTAGCCTCACCAATTTTATAGTGTGAGTTGACTTGGTTCACTCAGACTCACTAGGTTATAAGTATGATTAGGTTGCATAGTTGAGCTAATCTCAATTGTTGGGTGGAAACTCAAATTTACTCTAAAGTTAGGGGCATGTGTCCTCTAATATCTCTCTTTATCTCTTTAGATATATGCACTTTTAAAATTTATGTTTGTCATAATCTCAGTTTCAGTGATTCATAATGATACATATTTCAAATCAAATTATTAAAAGGCAAGATGGTTGCATCGATACACATGTACTCCTTAGCCTTGCTCTCTTTCAATTTTAATCATTTCAATGCTTTTAATTTTATAATATATGTACTGATCATATACTATAACATGCTCTTGGTTGTAGGTCAGTAACTAGCAAAACACTCAAGTTAGACTCAAGTAAAGACAAGGTGTGTTATACACACTCAAGTATGCATTTTTTCTCCTTTAAACCAATAATTTCATTACTAGATTAAGGGGAAAATGTAGCCTCTATTTTTAAATTATATAGCACCTCAGTCTTGTACATATGGAAAATACATATCATAGATGTATCTTCAACTTCTAGACCTTTCTCACTATCAAAAGGCTTGCACACACTATCTCTTTGTGCCTAATTTCTTATCTCTTAGTTTGACCAATGTTATTTTGATGACTCAGACCTTCTATCATACCCAAAATGTTATAAACCTGCTTATCTTCCTGTTATCATCAAAAGTTACACTCTTCAGGAGGTTTTTTAAGCCTCCTCACTTAAATCAATGCATGAGAACACTCATAGGTTTTAGGTGACCTAAATAATGGATTGAACCTCTAGATTAGGGCTAGCTCCCTTGATGCATCACTTAAGATCTAAAAACTAAGCTACTAAATTGCAAGGAAAAGGGAGAGAGAAATGAAATAAACTAAACTAAGGAGGTGATGCACCAAATTTGTTGACCTCTACCACACATTTGAAGATGCACAATGAGCATGAAACTGATCTATTCATACACTAATCCTAATCTACTCCTCTTACACTAATATTTTAATATGAAGGTGGTAGATGATGATTAGGCAAGGAGGGCTAATTTAAAATAGGTCTAAAAGACACTAAAGGAAAATTTCATCACTTAACCTTCATAAGACTACTTAAAAACTTCATATGACCTGTAAGAGTGAGTTTAAACTGCATATAGGTGAGAGAACGAGACATGTTAAAGAGAACTAAATCAACACTAGACAAGATCAATCATTCATGCATAAACACTAATATATAATCATAATATAAGGTTAAACCAACATGTTTATTACTTTAATGGATTGAAAAAGGAGTAGGGCTTAGCCATACTCAAGTGGAGGATACATTCAATGCCTCTCAAGGCTTAATTTATAGATGAATTGGAAGAATAAAAAAGGATAGGACAAGAAGAAAACTCATGAGTTGCCTATCATGATTAGATCAGTTAAAAAATAGAGAAAGAGTGACACCAATATTTCAAATAATGTGTTGTCATCTTTCCTCTTAACCTTATATGACATGTGTTGGTTTAACTCTTCATAAGGGTGGTATATGAAGCCTTATAAATTTTAATGCCTTATTGATCATAACTCCTCCTTATGGATTTACCTATCTACTTCTTGGGATAGTTAAAAGCTTCTCAATTGACACTTGGAACCCTTAAATATCATCTATGCTAGCCTTGGTCTCTTTTAATTCTTCCCCTTCTTCTTTGTGAGATTGGTATCGAACTTCATGACTTATTCTCTCTTTATTGTCAAGGCATAACTTCTAAAGGAAGGTCTGGTTTTATGCCATGAGAGGCCTCTATCAGGACTTATTGATTCTATTGGGTAGATTCAAGATAATGAGGGAAAAAATGGGGGAGGTATAAAATGACGTGTTTTTTCCAAAAATAATAATATTTAAACTTGGAGAGAATGTTAGAGACATTTTGAAAAGGAATTTGACAATGACATAAGAACATAAATTATGGAATTTTGAATGTAGATTATAAATATATAATTTTTTTGTTATAATTATAGATACTAAGAGGGGGATTGAATCATTTCCCTTAAAATAATCATTCAATTTCACCTATCATCCATGAAGCATTCATTCACATACATTTATCAACCAATGCATAAGCAAGCATCTACAAAAACATATAACATAAGAACATAAGAGATATGTGGGAAACCCTCAAGGAGTAAAAATACATTGAAAAATATTGTAATATAGTCCTATAAGTAATTAATCAAAAGTTTTTGAGGCATAAACCCCACAAGGATCACCAACCCGTCACTAATCAAGCACCAACTCAACTAGTCCTTTAACAAGCACCAACTTGTAAGGAGGCACCAACCCCCTAGGTAAATCAAAATAAAAAAGATACCTTAAATATATAATCACATTTTGACACATATTTATTACTCAATTGATGATGATCCCCTTCTTTTGTTCTTCTATCTCTCTCAAATAGCTTATTAGGCCTCTTTGCTCAACTAACCCTTTTCTTGGCAGAATTAGGTCACATCACCTTGATCATCATATAAAAAATATATATTAAAACTTCATTACATGATAAAAATGCTTCTCTTATGGTCTTAAATCCATCTACCTAGTTTCCAAACTTCTATTCCATTTGCTTATATCCTCAATTTTCTAACTACTCAAATTAGGCCTATTAGAACTTATTTTTATACTTGACTCTTGCTCTCACCCACTTTGGTTGAAAAAAAACCTCACCATATTGGATAAACCTTGGAATATATCAAAAAACATTTTTCAAAATTGAAAAAACTATTAAATGGGTCTTTCATTACCCATAAGGACCAAAACCACCATTAGGCATAATAGAGACCTAATACAATTAGACCTTATTAAAGCACACGTTTCACCTTGGGCACATTAGAATAAATTGATCCTAAAAAAATAGATTAAATACTTAATAAATTATTAAATTATACATATTATAATCTCACCTTAGGTCTCCAAAACCATTTATCTTATTTCACTCCTTGAACTACACCATTAGGTCTACTCGCAATTAAGCCTTCTCACTGCCAAAAAGTCTACCTTGAGTATATGAAGTATACACTAAACTTTTACACATAACCACATTAAAAAATAAAATTTATATAACATCAATGAGCTCAGGGTCATCACCAAGCCAATTATATTTTACCACATAGGTCAAAATACTTCAAACTGATCATTTTCATATGCTCACTTAGAAGTGCATATAGACTTCAAAACCCAGTCAAGAACCTTTGACTTTTCACACCTTCATATGAATTTATTATGAGTATAAATGAATTAAAATTAACCTATGAGACACATAAAACAACTTAATTTTCATTTTATTCTTCAAATCTATGCATAATGACTTAAGAACATCATTCTCACTCACACACAGAAAACTTCCTGTAGATCCAAAACACAGTCATGGAAACCAAGACTTAGAACACATATGTGAAATTTTTTATGAAATTAAAATGGGTCATATTATATTTCATAGTATTTAAAACATATTTAAATAGATATATTACAACGTTCAATATCAATATTGGTCTTACAGACAAATCTCATATCTTCACCCTACACAGACCTCACTGTGTTAGACAAGTTACTTTGATAACAACTTTATGATTGTTTATAAGCATAAAAAAATATTATATTTAAGGGTAAAATTAATATAGGTATTTGAAAATGAATCCTTGCATATGTATCCATCCCCAATCCACTATAACCCATCCCTAATCTCATTTTCACTTCTGCCTGGTTTTCTCCGTCTTCCTCACTAGGCTTGTTAATAAATAAGCCAACTTACATGACCATTTTAACATATTTTAGGTATAAAAATTAATTATAAACCACCATGTACATAATATATATGTTTCAACCTTAAACCTCTAATTACTTTCATGCTTTGACCTGGTCAACTTTGCATGCTACATCAAAAATTTGAGAAATAAGGGGTTTCCTATAGCTTCCATTCACTCTTATATTAGACCAATGCCACTTGAACGAACTTGGGAGAGTCATATATATGATCCAATAATCAATTCATATCATCTAATCCATTATGAGAAATTTCTAGGAAGATATTCCCTATCGGGTCATTATGAGGGTTTTAGGAGGGTTTAGACTGCCTTCCATTCTTAACAATCATTCATAAAGGATTGCCTCTCAACTAAAAAAATAATGATAGTAAATTTAAGCTATAATCATTACCAAAATTCCATGAAATTATGAGGATCTCATGAAAAGGTTTCACGTGCCAACGAGCATAAGAAAATTCTTCTTAGGTTTGTTATACCTTATTCTGTGCACATAAAAAACTCAAGACCACATTTCATGATTTATCCTTTATACTTTGACCTAAAACTTGGTAAAAAAAACTTGATTAAACCTCTCACACATATGAAAATTCGCTCATGAGCTCTGACACCTTGAAAACTGATCTTGACCCCTCATTAAGCTACATTAGGTCTCTTTGCATACTAGGCCTAAAACCTATAAGCCATACTTAGACCTTAAACACACGTTGAAACCTATTTTACTAATCTCAAAACCTAAATATCATGTCATAAAACCTCATATATGTCTCACACACTACCAATATTCTTATTATAAACTTTAGACTTCTCACCTCATCATACTACCAAGCTTGTGTCTTCTCACTATGTCTCTTTAAGTAAATACTAACCCAAGAGCTAACCTAAAGAATTCCTATAAAATATTTTATAACTTATACACATGTTTACATATTTTAAAACAGATTATCACATGCTCTACCAATTATTTTCATTCCTGATAACACCTTAAGACTCCTCATTAGGTCAGGCAGAGTTTAAGACTAGTCTGGTTGCATGCTTAGGCTTAAGACCATACCCATGAATGTTTACCTTGAAGCTTCCCTAAGTGTTTAAAAACTTATATTCATGATTATTCATTCTTAAATTTCCATTCATTCTTGTGTTTATCCATCTTACCGAACCACCATCTACACACATGCTCATGATATGACAATGCTCCTTAAGACTAGTGCTCAAAAGTATGATTACCTTGTGTCTTGATCTTAACCTTGACATGTCATCAAAATCAAAAGAATTACTAGGTTTCCTTAAAATTCTATCTCAACATAGAGATAATAATTTACATTTCAACTCTCTCTTATCACTTTTTCACTTGGTTTTCTTGTCACATACCATACATCTTCACAAGAACATCTCTAAGGCATCAATGACACTCACAAAACTTTGACATCAATGACAATATTAATGTCATAGTACCAACATCATAAACACACCTAAACATTTTTTTGATACCTGGATGATAAAAGTGTGTGAAATAGATGTATTTATGACAATAGGTTGGTCCTTTTTTGTGAAAAGATAAGGAGATTGCATGTGTACAAACACACTTTTTTTAGTAAACAAATAAATTTTTGTATGAAACTTCATATATGTATAGGTGAAATTTTGAAGAGTATTGATAATATTTTTTATTAATTTTTATTGTATATATAATTTTTAAATAATTTTACAAGTCAAGATAACTGAAAAATTGAAACTGCAAGTGTACGAACATAACTTTTTGACCTTAACTTCTTGAAAACCATTTTTTTAAGCATAGTTTAAAATGTGTGGATTGTTGATATATAAGTTCTATAAACGATTGATTAATATTCAAAAAGCTATAAGGGAATTTGTGATGATATGTATATAGTTCATAATGAGATATGTTATGTAAAAATTAAGTAATAATTATAAATAATATTCTAACATTAAAAATAGTATATATTCTAAAACTACGCTTTCCACTCTATAAATTCATATATTTTTTTAAGTAATAAAATATACCTGATCATACCAATAATGAAAAAACCCCTAAATTTATTGAAAATCTCCTTGGTTGGTTCAGACAAAGTTTGGACCGAGTTCAGGACCCCCCAAGCCTTAAACCAAGGTAATTTTGGAGGGAAAATGACAATTTTTTTGTAAAATTGCAAAGGGTGTATGCCTATGTAATCCAAATTTTTTCACATTAATTATTTTTGTCCATTTTTTCTTAGATCATAAAGGGCATTCATTTTTTCAAAATAACGCATGCCCTTTGTGATTCACGAATTTCTCTTAGCTTTCCCAAGAAATTTGCTCATTTTTTTTATTCTTTATGAATTATAAATTGGTTTTTCTCCTGTAACTATGTGAATTTGGTAAATTCCCCATTCACTTTATTTTAATGACTAAAAATTCTTCAAGTTTAAATCTACAATTTTCTTATTTTGGCAAAGATAAATAATGGGGTCAATAATTCATCTCAAAAGACCAATCAAAGAGCTAACAAATGAGAAAATTGAAGAGAAAAGAAAAAAAGAAAGAAAAAGACAAGTAGAGAGGAGAGCATCCATAAAGGCTTATAGACAAGGTGAAGGTGCTTCCTCCACACCAAGTAATATTTCAAATGAAAATAACATGCCTAATTCTATATAATTTAGTTTAGATGTCTTTAAACGAGATAAGAGAACTCAATCAATCTTTGTTGCATGATGAAATTCAAAATTTAGAGCAAGTAAGTAATGAATTTGTAATGAGTGATGAGACATATGGACATACACAATATAATAAAACATCCATTTATAATAAATTTTTTAAGTATGATGATAATCAACATCAAGTAATGACCCCAAATCATGTGTCTCCTAATGAAGAGGAATTTAATTCGCCTGTAGGGTCTAATGTAGATAGTCAACCCTCTACTATCCCTACTATGGTTGAAGTGGTAACACCACCCAATTAAATACAAAATATAGCTCCTACACCCACATCTCCAAGGATAATAAGATGAACGCCAAGGTATTTGGTTAAAATAGATGAGAAATAATAGAACCTATGGAAGGTAAAATGTCAAAAAAATTATTTCAACGTCATGCTCAATGTGTATGGGACCATGCATTTGAGAATAAAACCCATACAAAATGATGGTAACTATTTGTTCAATTAATGAAAATGCAAAAAAATCACCCTGTGATGCATAATTTAGGGTTAAGAGCATTCAACATGGAGGGAAGAAATAATACAATAGTAAAAAATCTACTTAATGCATTTAAGGCAATAGGCAATACAAGTTGGAAAAAATATAGTTATATGGAAATATGAGTAATAATGGAATCTGTAGTGAGTAAATCAACATCTAAAGTTTAAATTCTTAGTGAAACAAGTAAATCCTTCAACTCAAATATAAAAACTCTAATAAATTTTGTAAAAAGAAGAACAAAACTTGATGACCCTTCACTCATATATTGTTGGGTGTTTAGTGGTATACTCCCATGAAAAGATAAGGTATCAGTTGAATGAACAAGACATTTCATTTTATTTTTTTGGCATGATAACACAAGGGTCCCATCTAATGTAAAAGATTTTGTTAAAAGAAAAGAAAGCTCAAAAAACCATGAGCCACATGCAAAACATTTCTTAGACATGACCCAAACATAATTTTATAAAAAGTTTATTGAAAATTTTAATGGCCAATTGATAATTAGCCAAAGGTCATTTGAGATGTGCAAGCCTTTCTATGTTAAAATTAACCAAACATGCACCAAATGTTGTTATAGGGTATATGTTGAATTTTCTATATATTTTGATGTTTTTTTATCATATACATTGTACTTTACATACTAACAAGATTTTACAGGAATGTATGGTGTCTTTCCCACCTAAGACATCAAGAGAATTAATCCAAGTTCTTTTCTATCAAAGACCTAAGGGATAATTTTTTTTGCCAAACAATGTTTATATGGAACATGTAACAACTGTGATGGTTTGTCAAATTTGATGAGTTGTATACATGAATAAATTTCACATGAATTTGGAAAGCAACTAGTTGATTATAAGAAGTACAAATCTGTAAAGTATGTGTTCAAATATGGAAAAGAGTCATCAAGATGTGAATTGGTTATGACCAAAGTTTCTATATATTTGATTTCATATTTAAATTCAATAAGAATATTATCTACCAATATGTAAGACACACACATAAATAAAAATAGTTAGATAATCAATTCAAGGTATGCAAGGACAACTTCCTAATTGGCACCATTTTTTCAGTTGTGGACTTTGCTAATAAATACACACTAAAACCATAGAATGTGGTTCAACATCAATACTATAATTCAATTCAAGTTTGATTTTTTATTCATAGTACATTTAGACATGCACCTGATAGCACATAAATATTGTGAGGGAGTATCACTTTTATATGAGCGATGACAAATCATATTCTCTAGAGTTTGTCTAGGGTTATTTTGAGATATTTTATATAAATATGAATTCAAGAGAAATCATGTTTGATACACACTACATTTGGTTAGATAGTTGTGCAGGGTAGTTTTAGAATTCTTGAATGTTTTAATAGTTAAACAAAATGCATAAGAAGAATGGCGTTCAACATTTTTGGAGCTTATTTAAGGTTGGGCATGGAAAAGGGGAACATGATGATGTAGGTGCATGTGTAAAAATATCTCTTAAAAGAGAGCAGGCAAAGCACAAGGATGGTGCTAATTTGATCAATGTTGCAAGTATTATGACTTGGTTTAATGAAAATATTTATCATGGATCGGATAAACATTATCATGTGTGAATATTATTCTAGTTAATAGAGGAACAAAATAAGAAAATATATGAATTTTGTAATAAGTACCTAGATAGAGTGTTTTCCACTCCATTCAAATCTTAAATTCAGGTTCATGGACTATTTATACTAAGGATATGGCATGTTTTATTCCTCATTTATGGAATTTAATTGGAATTAATATGATTCAAAAGAATGGGTTGACAAATAGTATTGTAGACCCATATCATTTATAGAGAGTAACTATTCACTCCAACAATTGATGGGTCATGAAATAACATCATCAGTTGACTTTGACCACATCTCAAATATTATGCAGCTAGGTATAATTTATTCTTTAATTAAATATACAACCTTAGTTAGATATTAGTGATATATTTATTTAACCTAGATGTGCTTATAATTTGATTACACTTTAAATGCAAGGCATATTTGTTTGGTCATTACACTTGAGGGCAATGATGAGGGAACAAACTACTACTTGTGTTGTTATGTAGAGGCAAAAAAATTAACCACAAATGTTATCACTAGATCTATAGTGGTTATCGAAACATGGCTTCATAGGTACTATCATAAAAATAAAAAAAAGAATAAATAAAAAAAATTGTTATTTGAGGACTTTGAAAAACATAGGGTGGTGCTTCAATATTCAAATCTTGTTATTGCTAAAAATATTCAAATGATCAAATATCATGGAAAGCCTCACAATAGAATTTTGTGTAAAATACATGAATCTGACCATAAAATGATTCTTGAAACATTTACAAATAGAGATGATCTTGAAAGTACATTATATTGAATTGGTAAGTTTATTTAGTGTTTCAAATTAATATAGTAAAGTTAGTTGATTTAATGTATTTTGATTTTCAATTATTTTATCATTATGTATTTGTTTCTATATAAAATTTTTAATGTAGGTTAGTGGTACCAGATGAGCTTCCACCTTCATGTGGTTGGTGTCATGAATAAAGAATATTATCTTCTTGAAATGAAGAGAAGCCAAAAAATAATTCATATTAATGTTATCTACCTTAAGCAAATAGGTTTTCACCTTCTCTTTGTTTGTCTTTTTAAAAAAATATGAAAATAGATGCCTTAATAATGATCTGAAGATAGAGAGAATTCTACTATACTCTCTTAGAGGACTCATCTATGCATGTATAGGAGTTGACAGTTTGTCTCTAGCCCTCATGGTTCTCCTGCAACATGCGACATAAGTTTGCCCATTTTTCTCACTTAGGGACGAGTGGATTATATTAAGGGATGCCTCTAATCAATTTAAACCTTCACTCCTAGGGGCAGACTGAGATTAGACAATGAATACTGTAGCCTTAAAATATTAATTTAGATGTGTTCACGTAGATAGTTTGTCGATTGGGCTAATAAGTCAGAATATATGGCCCCCATTGACCAACTTTTAGCTTATTTTAAGAGATTTGGCTATGATAGAAACCTCATTGATACATCTCACCTAGATCAACTTACAAATAATCCTCCTATGTTCTCTTAGAGGACTCATCTATTTTGTGTAGGAGTTGACAGTTTATCTCTATCCCTTACGGTTCTCCTGTAATGCATGATGGAAGTTTGCTTATTTTTTACACTCAGAGATGAGTGGATTCTCTTAAGGGATGCTTCTAATCAACTATAACCTTCACTCCTAGGTCTTGATCAAGACTAGACAATGGTTTTTTTATCCTTAAAATGATTATCTAGATATGTCTACATAGATGTTTCATTAATTAGGATAACGAGTCAATATATATGGCCCCTACTGACTAAATTTTGGCCCATTTTGAGAGATTTGACTATGAGAGAAACCTAATTTCCACATCTCACCCATCTTGAGTTTTAGAGAATCCTCTTGAGATATCTTATAAGACATGTCTATGCATGTGTAATACCTAGCAGTTCATCTTTATCCCCCATAGTTTTCCTGCAACATGCGATGGAATTTCACTCATTTTATACACTTAGGGACAAGTGGATTCTCTTAAGGGATGCATATGATCAACTACAACCTTAAATCTTATGGATATAATGAGATAAAATAATGATTTTTATAGCCTTAAAATGCCTATTTAGACATGTTTGAGAAGATGGTTCATTGATTGGGCTAACGAGTCAGAATATACATGCCTCACTAACCAACTTTTAGCCCATTTTGAAAGATTTAGCTATTAGAGAAACCTCATTACCACGTCTCACCTAGATTGAGTTAAAAATAATTCTCTTTGGATATATTAGAAGACTTATCCATACATGTTTAGGATTTAATGGTCTATCTCCAACCCTCATGGTTCTCTTATAACATGCGATAGAAGTTCACTCATTTTGCACACTTAGGGACGAGTGGATTATCTTAAGGGATGCCTCTGATCAACTAAAAAATTCACTTTTAAGTCTTGACAAAGACTAGACAATGTCCATTCTATCCTTAAAATACCTATTCAAACATGTCTGCATATACAGTTTATTGATTGGGTTAATGAGTCAAAATATACGACCCCTACTTACCAACTTGTAGCTTATCTTAAAGATTTAGCTATAAGAGAAACCTCATTTCTATGTCTCACCTAGCTCAAGTTAAAGATAATCCTCTTCGAATATCTTAAACAACTCATCCATGTATGTTTAGGAGTTGGAAGTTCATCTTTATCCCTCATAGTTCTCTTACAACACACGATGAAAGTTTACTCATTTTGCACACTCAAGGACAAGTGGATTCTCTTAAAGTATACATCTGATCAAATGCAACCTTCACACTTGAGGCCCAAATGGGATTGAAAAATGGATAGTCTAAGCTTAAAATTCCCATCTATATGTGTTTGCATAGATGGTTCATTTTTTGGGCTAACGGGTCAGAATATATGGCCTCCACTGACCAACTTTTGGCCCATTCTGATAGATTTGGTTGTGAGAGAAACCTCATTTCCATGTCTCACCTAGCTTGATCTAGATAAAATCCTCTTGGACTTTCTTATATGACTCATTTTTACACATGTATTAGATTACGTCTCATCTCTATCCCTCATGGTTATCCTACAATGTATGATAAAAGTTTTCTCATTTTACACACTCAAGGACGAGTCAATTTTCTTAAGGGATGCATCTGATCAACTACAACCTTCACTTCCAAGGCTTGATTGAGATCATAAAATGGTTTTTATAGCCTTAAAACACCCATCCAAATGTGTCTACATAGATGGTTCATTGATTGGGCTAATGAGTCAGAATATACGTCCCCCATAGACCAATGTTTGGTATGTTTAGAGAGATTTGGTCATGAGATAAACCTTGTTACTGCATCTCATCTGACTTGATTTAGATAAAATCCTCACATGATTTCTTAGAGGACTCATCTATTCACATGTAAGATTTGACATCTCATCTTTAAGCCTCATGGTTATTTTGTAATGCATGACCAAAGTTAGAAGAGGATCTGACGGCTCATCTAAAGCTTTAAACTACTTGAAACATGAAATTTAAGGTGCATAGGTATTACAAACAACTTGAATCCATGATAGGATATTTATTACCAAAAACACACTATATACACCTTGATGGATGATGTTCATACATCACTTGATGACCTTTGGTACTTCTTACTCTTTCACTTTGAACACTCTTTCTAGGTCTGATTTTTAATGAGTTTCTTATGAATTTTTAGTTAGACTATTTTTTAATTTTCAAATATATTGTCAATATATATGGTTTTGGTAAGTACATAAGATTATATTATTGATTTTAAATGAGTAAGAAACCAATTTGAATTTTTGATTTCTTAAGGGATTAGGTCTAAAACTTAAAAACCCTATTTTAGGCTTCTAGGCCTAATAAATCACTCAATAAGTCAAAATAACTATTTGAAACCAATTTGAACACTTGCCTTAATCAACCTACAAGATACATACCAAAATTGATGGATTTTCATTGGTTACAAATAAAATTAAAGGTATTTTTACACACAAAACCTTATTTTACATCTAGTAGGCCTAATGGCTATTAATAGGTCAAAACACAAAATAATCCTTTCCAAACGTAAAGAATGCCCTTAGTGTTGAGTGTGGAGCCCTTTGGGGCTATCACATAACCATGATGGTACATTTTGAGGGATTAGAGAGCTCCAAGGATGTGGGGATCTAATTTTTTATTTACTCCACATGTGAGTGGAATATTATTAAATGTTTATTTAATAATTTCCATGTTAGCTTCCATGTTATTGGAAGTGACATTTATTTCCATATTTTTAGGGAATTAATTATTATCTTTATTTATTTTCATGTTGAATTCCATGTTTGTTGGGAGTGGGATTGACTTCCTTATTTTTAGGGAGTTAGTTATTTATTGGAAGTGAGATTGACTTCCTTGTTTCAAGGAGTTAGTTGTTATCACATTACATTGTAAGTTATGCCCTTTGTAGGAGGAGAGATAAGGATGGCATGCTCCTTCTTGATGAAGCTTGTAGATAAGCTTGAATAGGTGGAATATGGCATGTTACCTTATGGATATAGCCTATCTTGGATAAGGATGGTGAGTTTTCTCCTTGTTAGGTGGATTTCTTCATTATTTGATATTTACAAGTGGAGATGAGACTTAATAAGACAAGTTTTTGCATATGACAAAGACAGTGTGCAGATGTGATTATTTACAGGATGTAATATAGTAGCTCGTGGTATTTTATTATATAGGTGTAGGTGTAACATAACATGTGTGGATGATTGTTGACATATTTAGATCAACAATTCAGTGAATTTAGGAGGAGATATTCTATCTCTACGAGAGGTTCTTTGTAATCTTATTTTGTTACAGATTTTATTGAGGACTTTCTTAATGGATGTAGCTCACATTGGGTGAACAACAATAGATATGTGTTATGTGTTATTGTTGGTTTTGTTTTCTCTGTTATTGTTTTCATTTGCTATGATTTGAGGAATTGTTTTCATGATACATGTAGTGCATAATTAAATCTGATTTTTACACATTTAAAATCTGGTTATGTGTTTTCATGGTGAATTAAATATGGTTTGTATTTATTTAATTCTTAACAACTAGTATTAGAGCTTTGGTGGTATTTTTGTTGAAGTGGTAAATCACATGAAGGGTTATTACCTTGAGTGGGAGCTATGGGAGAAGAGATCAAATTCAAGGTTGAGAAATTTGATGGTAAAAATTTTGGTTTGTGCAAAATGCAAATAGAAGATTACTTGTATCAAAAAGAACTTCATATCCCCTTAGAGGGGAAAGCAGGACAACCTGTAACTATGAGTGATGCAGATTGGACATTGCTTGATAGGAAGGCATTGGGAGCCATATGGTTATTCCTTGCATCTTTTTTTGCATTCAACATTTTTGATGAGAAATATATAAAGGATCTCATGGATAAACTTGGAAAGTTGTATGAGAAACCCTCTGCCTTAAATAATTTTTTTTCTTATGAAAATATTGTTTAATATGAAAATGTATGAGAATGGTTTTATTGCTAGTCATTTAAATGATTCTAATACGATTGTAAGTATGCTCATTTATATTGGAATTAAGTTTGATGATGAAGTTATAGATTTGCTAATTTTATGTTCTTTGTCTGATAGTTGGGATAGCTTGATTATGGCTGTGAGTAATGCAATATTTGCTAAGGGAAGCTTACATTTTTAGGATGTTGTAGATGTGATTCTTAGTGAGGAAATGTAAAGGAAGAGTACTAGTGAATCATGTTTAGGTAATGCTTTGTCTATTGAAACTAGAGGGAGGCAAAAATACAAGAGCAAAGGCAACTGTGGAAATTTAAAGGGTAGATCTAAATCTAGATCTAGAGCCAAGATGATATGTTGGCATTATGGAAAGAGTAGATACTCAAAGAAGGATTGTTGGTCACTTCAGGATAAGAATTCCAACAAGGAGGAAATGAATGAGGTAAATGCAACATCTAGGTGAATCATGTCAGGATGCCTTAATTCTTTCTATAGATTTTTTTTTTGAGTCTTGGGTATTAGATTCAGGGGCTTCTTTTCATGCCACCCCACATAGGCATTATTTTACTGATTATGTTCAAGAAAATTTGGGACATGTTTATTTTGGTGATGATGAACCGTGTGAGATAGTAGGGAAAGGTTGTGTTCAAGTGAAAATGTAGAATGGGAACATGTGGCTACTTAAGGATGTCAGACATGTGCCTATGTTGAGAAAGAATTTAGTTTCAGTGGGGCAATTGGGTAGTGAGGGTTGTTCGGTAATGTTTACTACAGATTCTTAGAAAATTATAAAAGTGCTCTTGTAGTTTTAAGAGGTAAGAAATTTGGTACTTTATATTTGACTAGTAGTGTTAATTCTTGTGATTTAGTTGCTACATATAGAAATTCAACTATGTGGCACTAAAACTCAATCATATGAGCCATAAAGGCATGGAGATCTTAAAATACAAGTTGCCTGGATTAAAATATATTTATTTAGACTTTTGTGAGGATTGTGTGTACAAGAAACAAAAGAAGGTCAAGTTCCTAAAATTTAGACCCACAAAGAAAGATCATAAGTTAGAGTTGGTACATTCAGATGTATGGGGACCAACTCAGGGATCCTCTATTAGTGGTTCCAATTATTATGTCACTTTTATTGATGATGCAAATAAGAAAGTTTTGGTTTATTTCATTAAAAATAAATCTGATGTATTTGACACTTTTAAGAAGTGGAAAGCCTTGGTTGAGAATGAAACAAGTCTCAAGTTGAAATATCTCAGATCAGATAATGGAGGTGAGTATTGTAGTAATGCATTATTTGATTATTGTTCTAACAATGGAATCCATAGGCAAATGATGGTTCTAGGAACTCCACAATAGAATGGGGTATCTAAAAGGATGAAAATAATAATAATGGGATGTGATAGAAGCATGAGGGTACATGTAGGGTTGCCATTATAGTTTTGGATAGAAGCAGTTATCACAACAATTTATTTGATTAATAGAGGACCTTTCTATGCCTTTGGATAGAGGCATTCCTAAACAAGCTTGGTCTGGTAAGAATGTTGATTATTCTTTTCTTAGAGTCTTTGGATGTGAAAATTTTTCTCTCATTAAGAAAGAGGATAGGACCAAGTTAGAGGCAAAATCATAAAAATGCATATTTGTTGGTTATGGTGAGGATGAATTTGGTTTCTATTTATGGAGAATTAAAGATAAGAAAATATTTTGGTCTAGAGATGTAATCTTTAATGAAAAATTCATGTATAAGAATCAATTTCAAGAACAAGAATAGGAACATAAAGAGTACACAATAGTGGATGACATTACAGATGACAAAGTATCTAGTGAATTAGTTCAAGAACCTTCTACACAAGGACCCCAAACTCCTATGGTAAGAAGGTCTTCTAGGGTAAGAAGAGCACCTGAACATTTTTCTCCTTTGAATTATTTGTTACTTATTGACAATGGAGAACTTGAGTGTTATAAGGAAGTAATGTAGGTAGATGTCAAGAAGAAGTGGGAGAAATCCATGGATGAGGAGCATAGGTCTCTCATGGAGGACCAAATGTGGGATTTGGTAAGGCTACTCAAGGGCAAGAGTGCATTTCCAAATAAGTGGATCTTTAGAGTAAAAGAAAAAGATGAATAGAGAAAAAGGTATAAGGCCAGGATGGTGGTCAAGGGGTTCGCACAAAAATTAGGTATTGATTTTGATGAGATTTTTCCTCCTATTGTAAAAATGACTTCTATTAGGATTGTTATTGGTTTAGTTGCAGTTGAGGATTTACACTTAGAAGAGTTAGATGTGAAAATTTCTTTTCTTCTTGGTGATTTGGATGAAGAGTTATATATGGAGCAGCCACAGGGATATGAGGTCAAAGGGAAAGAGAACTATGTGTGTAGACTAAAGAAGAGCTTGTAAGGCCTGAAACAAACTCCATGGCAATGGTGTAAGAAATTTCATTATTTTATCTTGGAACAAGAATATAAAAGGTGTAATTCTGACCATTGCATATACATCAAACATTTTGATGATGTTTATTTTATTATTTTATGCTTGTATGTGGATGATATGTTAGTTGCAGGAAAGAACATACAACATATTCATAGACTGAAGAAATAACTTAGTGACTCCTTTTATATGAAGGATTTGGGTGCAGTGAAGTAAATCCTTGGTATGAGGATTAATCGTGGCAAAAAGGAGAGGAAACTAATTTTATCCCAATCAAAAAAATGTGAAGAAAGTCTTGGAAAGTTTTAGCATTTAGATGTTAAATTTGCTGGTACTCCTTTGGCATACCACTTTAGATTATCAAAGGAGCAATGTCTCAAGATGGAGGTTGAAAAGCTTAATATGTCCAAGGTACCTTACTCATTGGTAGTTGATAGATTGATGTATGCCATGATTTGTACTAGGCTAGATATTTCCCAAGTATTAGGAGTTGTGAGTAGGTATATGTGTGATCTTGGTTATGAGTATTGGCAAGTAGTGAAATGGATTGTTTGGTAGTTGAGAAGAACCATGGATGTTGCATTATGTTATGGTGGATTAGAAACCACTTTTCATGGTTATGTGGACTCAGATATGGTAGGGGATATTGATAACAAGAGAAGTATGATAGGTTATATATTTACTGTTAGAGATATAGTGGTTGGATTTCTAGGATATAAAAGTTTATGGATTTGTCAACCACAAAGTATGTTGCTACCATAGAGGCTAACAAGGAGATGATTTGGTTATATCAATTTTTTTAATAGTTGGGGCATGAGCAGGAAGTTGGAAGACTACACAGTGATAGTCAGAGTGCTATTCATTCAAAAAATAACTCTGCTTTCCACTTGAGGATAAAATACATTCAGTTACATTATCACTTCATCAGGACAACTTTAGAGGAGAACTTGGTGAAGCTAGAGAAGATTCATACTAGCCATAATCCTATGGATATGATGATCAAAGTGATCACATTGGACAAGTTGAGACTATGTTCATATTTGGTTGGCCTTAGTGGTCATGGAGTAGTGATAGATTTTGTTCAGGAGAAATGATCTCCAAGTGGGAGATTATTGAGTGTGGAACCCTTTGGGGTTATCATATGACCATGATGGTATGTTTTGGGGGCTTAGAGAGATCCAAATATGTGGGGATCACATTTTTCATGTACTCCACATGTGAGTGGACTATTATTAAATGTTTATTTAATAATTTCCATGATATTGGAAGTGGGATTGATTTCCTTATTTTTAGGGAATTAATTGTTATCTTTATTTATTTCCATGTTGACTTCCATGTTTTTTGGAAGTGTGATTGACTTCCTTATTTTTAGGGAGTTAGTTGTTTATTGGAAGTGGGATTGAATTCCTTGTTTCAAGGAGTTGGATGTTATCATATTACATTGTAAGTTGTGCCCTTTGGAGGAGGAGAGATAAGGATGGCATGTTCCTTCTAGATGGAGCTTGTGGATAAGCTTGAATAGGTGGAATATGGTGTGTTACCTTATGGATAGAGCCTATCTTAGATAAAGATGGTGAGTTTTCTCCTTGTTAGGTGGATTTCTTCATGATTTGATATTTACAGTTGGAGATGAGACTTAATAGGATAGGCTTTTGCATATGACAAAGACAGTGTGCAAATGTGATTATTTATAGGGTGTAATATAGTAGGTTATGGTATGTTATTATACAGGTGCAGGTGTAGCATAACATGTGTGGATGATTGTTGACATATTTGGATTAGCAATTCAATGAATTCATTTATGAATTCAAGAGGAGATATTCTATCTCTAGGAGAGGTTCTTTATAATCTTGTTTTGTTACAGATTTTATAAAGTACTTTCTTGGTGGATGTAGCCCACATTGGGTGAACCATAGTAGATTTGTGTTATGTGTTATGACTAGTTTTATTTTCTCTAATATTGTTTTCATTTACTATGATTTGAGGAATTATTTTTGCGATGCATGCAGTGCATACTTAAATTTGATTTTTATATATTTAAAATTTGGTTATGTGATTTTATGGTGAATTAAATTTGGTTTTTATTCATTTAATTCCTAACACCTAAGAAGTTTGTATAGGCATAACAAAGGTGCTCCAATATTTACTTCACCTTTATATACTCAGATTTGAAAATTTTGAGGCAAAATTCCCTTCTCACTATCAAAAACATTGAGATATCAGGGTTTTCATAAACCCAATCAGTCATAAATGCTATTGTACTTTTTCATTTAACCTAAAACCACTTTTATCTTCAATATTGTTAGAACCCTTTCTAGACATATAGAACACCATTATAAACTGTTAGACTCTTAATAATTTATAAAACATTACAATTTATCCACAACCTTACATATTCATATTTGAAAATTCAAATTAAACTTTTGGTGGGAAAACACCAAAGTACCATCTAGGATCTATATTTCACTCTTTGAAGGCCAATTGAGATCTCTTATTGAGTAAATGCAACCTATAGGACCCCTAAGACACTTAAATAAGGACATTATTACATGTTGGCAGGATGCTTCTCCATCATCACCAGACCTCCTAACAACTATGATCAAGTACAACTTATAATATTTACATCCCTAAAATTGATCTTAAGACCTCTTACATCAAAATTACAAATTGATATTTAATTAAATGTAAATGAAACAAGTAAATAGTAAATTGCTCCTGCATCACTAGACCTCCTAACAACTATGATCAAGTACAACTTATAATATTTATGTTCCTGAAATTGATCACAAGTCTACTTACATCATAATTACAAATTGATATGTAATTAAATGTAAATGAAACAAGTAATAGTAAATTTTTCCTGCATCACTAGACCTCCTAACAACTATGATTAAGTAAAACTTATAATATTTACATGTCCATGAAATTGATCACAAGTCCAGTTACATCACAATTACAAATTGATATGTAATTAAATGTAAATGAAACAAGTAAATAGTAAATATCACATGCAAATGTAAAATATACACAATGATGAAGCACCTAACTTAGAGAATAATGTGAATTTTTTAAACCCCATATGAATTAGTAATGATCATTAACCAATAATATGTATAAAAATTAAATGATCAAAATATAAAATACACATAGGTAAGGGAATCATATTATCAAATAGTATATATGTGATACATGCAAAGTTCTATGTCATAATTCAACATAAATAATAGGACATATGTCAAGAAAAAATGTAGATGATAACATGTACATAGACAAAATGCACCATATAGGAATAAAATGTGGGCCATATCAGCATACAAAATTGATTATGCCTATAACTAGACCCTTAACATAATAACTAGCTCTCCTGTTCATCATTACCTCAAAATAAATTATGTTTTGGTGGCATAGACATAGAGTCAGGGGTGTTAGATGCCTCAATATGAGGAGGGACTCTCCTCTTAGCATGTAAGTCATCCCTTATTTCATTGATAACCACTAAAAATGTTGTGTCAGCATAACATATGAAATATAAAAATTAATGCATTAAAATTATATATTGAAAATTTGATAAATTTTTTAAGAACAAAATTTTGTAAAATGATTCTACACTTATCATATTCCATCTAAATGGTTGTTTAAGGTTATGAGACCGCATATACATCCATGATGAGGAATCCTCTGGAGCATACATATATAATTAGATCTAGATGTGCATACAATTATGTAGATATGACATAAAATATAATTGCTTAAAGCTAAAAACAATTTTACTATGTGTTCTCACCAACCTCCATCCCTAAATCACAACTTGCTATGGAGATAGTGGATCCTCTGATGTATCCACAACATAAAAAAAAACCTTCTTCTCTTCCATGAGGGGTGACCATAGCATCCCTCATCATCTATAAAACCTATAAATGAATAATGTGCGAATCCAATGAACATGATAAAAATCTATGACTATAATATATATCTTAAAACATAGTTTTTTGTTTAAAAGACAATAAACATGTACACAAATAAATATGTAATTTAAAAGTTCCAAAACAGTGTATAGGGTACACCCAAGACAATTGACTCCTCTAAAATAGAGTCAAGGCTTGTTAAGCTACCCAAAATATCACCAATCATCTATACAAGCAAAAAATAACAAGTTCAGTCAAATAAATTAGTCAATTAAGTAAACACATATTATAAAAAAAACTTACTAATCTTTTACAAACATAAAAAAACTATAACTAAAATTAAAATTGTGTATCAAATACAGATGAAGTTGATAACTCCTACATAATAGGATAGCATATCCTGATAGGAGTAAGTGAAACTAGTACATCTAGCATAGTGTGTGGCATGCTAGTGTTATGTACTGATGAAGCATCTACAGGTGGCATATGCTTTGGCAAGATAGTGTTATGCACTATTAAAGCATCTATAGGTGGCGTATGCTCTAGAATGCTAGTCTCCATAAATGTACTCTATGTATATCACACCTGAACAAGAGGTCCCATACACTTCCTCCCATATGATGTGGAATTATTCACAATAACTGTAACATGAGTAGGAGGAGGGACACTATCACCTATACCAACACCACTAAAACCACTACTACCACTACCACCAATACCACTACCACCAACACCACTAGTGCCACTACCATTAACACCACATGTAGGCTGAGTAGAAGTCTTCAATATATGCATACCATGCTCAATCATAACTTATGTCAAACTCATAACTACCTGAAGGGTGTCCATATGTATGTTACGATGTAAAATTTTAAGAATAGAGACATGTGATATTGTCCTTCTATTTCTCTAAGCTCAGTTATGATTATTTTGGTCTCACCTATCACCATGTCTATCAAATGAAGACCCACCTCCCCTACCTTGGGGGGTTTTCATGTCAAAATAATTTAGAATTTATTGTAGCACAAACTCATAATACAATTTTCTCAAAAAATATAATGGAATCTCATTATTGTTTCATGAAGGCTCATCAAACACTATCCACCACATATCCCCAAAGTTTTTTTTTTAATCTCCTCATGACACACCATTCAATACTAATATGTTTTTAATTTGTTGGTGGAGGTTGGTTGGTTCCAGGATTAACAAATAAAGCCCATATAACTTCTTTTGTTATTTTTTTTCTTAACATCTTCATATGATAAATTTTCAAAATAAAATTGTTTCATGGCCCCTCTTTAATGTAACATTGTATCAAGTTGTGAAGTTACATTTCCCACTTCATTAGAAATAGTCTCTAGTGTATTGACAAGTGAAATGTGTGCACTACTAGCTAAAGAGTGATGCAAACCATTGATGATTATTTGTAATTTTTGATATTTTGAATTGTATTGTTCATATAATTAAACTTATTCTTGTGCAAAATCAAATTACTTGGGTTTTTATCTAATTTTTTTTTTTCATACAATGGATCCATCAAACTTGGCTATCTATATTTAAATATAAATATAGATTTTTGTAGGCAATGCCAGAGAACTAATGCAATCTTAAATTCAAAACCCTACTTGAATATATAAATAGAAATAGAAATAGAAACATTAAAATCTAAAAATCAACATACCTGACCTGTAAAAACCCAAATGTCGAATCCTATTAGTGATATGCAACTCCAAATTACATATGTGAATCTAAACTTGACATGAAGAGAAGACAAAAACTAGAATGCAAAAGCCATGGGTTTGAGCTGTAGGAAAAAAGATATTAGAAAATGAAAGGGTGTATGCCCTTTATGCTTTGTAAAGGGTGTACACCTTTTACAAAAGGTGCACACCCTTTGCAAATCATAAAAGGAGTATGTCATCGAGGCTCAGGCACAAGTCTTAACCTTAAAAAAAAAAAAAAGGGCATACGCCCTTTGTAAAAAAAATATAAAGTTGGTGAAATTTCATACTTTTTATTCCCCAACTTTGTGCATCAACCCTATTTCAGGTCATGAAGCCTTTTCTAGTTAATGGAAGCCATCTTGCAGCTACTCTTTGCTCTAGCTAGTCAAAAGAGAGAGAGAGAGAGAGAGAGAGAGAGAGAGAGAGAGAGAGAGAGAGAGAGAGAGAGAGAGAGAGAGAGAGAGAGAGAGAGAGAGAGAGAGAGAGAGAGAGAGAGAGAGAGAGAGAGAGAGAGAGATCATGTCATGGAGAATTAAAGTAGCTTTAAGGGCTGAATTTGATCCCTATCTATGATTCATAACTCCAATTTTTGCTTAGGTGATGTTCAGAGGTTCCTCAAGGTGTTTTTGGAACTTTTTTAATCTTTGAAACTTAGAAGCCAATCCATACCCCTACCTTATTGAAGCTATTTTATTAATGATTCTTTATTAAGGCTTACTTGATCACTTGTAGTCTATAATATAACCATAGAATATTCTTAAATGTCTTGAATAAGATGATAACATCTCTACCTTGGCTCAAATACCCTATATAACTGATTAAGAGAGTTTATCCAGCTCAAAACCCTATAATCAAGCTCAAAGAAGAGCTTCTCAAACTAATTTCCATACAATTATAGCTCACACGTGCCATCACTTTGCTCATTCAGATGCATAGGATAGGGAAAAAGGTAATACAAGTGTTTTAGTAGTCATTTAAATCCATCTTGAGTTCTTGGATGACCTATTTCTTCTATTGGGTCATATTCATGGTTTAACAAGGGTTATAGGGTCATATAGCTTCTTAAGGATAGTTCATAAAGTTGTGTGCTTTGATGAATGAACTACCACCTATAATATTGAGTGTAAAAACCCTCACCCTCATTCCATAATAGGCTCAAGATCCCATGAGTCTCCTCACATGAGTTCTCACATGCCAAAAGTGACCTCTCGAGTAGGATAGGCCTATTTGAGAGCTCAAAGAGGATGATTTGGAATAATATGACATGACATTGATTGGTTTTGGCCTCAAATGCCTCCTTGAGATATTTTAAACCTTATATGAGGTATTAAATTTCTATTTTATCCTATTCCATTCTTCAAACTCACTGCAACCTATGCTAGCCCATGATCAGGGTTTGAGAGCAATAGTGTGCTAGTATCCCTAATAGTCTCTTTGTGATACTTTATTCATCTTGGAAGGAGATAAACATTCATATGATCTTTAATTATGGTATTATTAACATTATTGAAGTTTTAATTCTTCAAATTCATCCAAAACAAGATAAAATTTCTTCATTTTTTGCATACAAGCATGTGAGTAATGTTTTAGGCCTCTTGAGCCTGGTTCTTGACAAGATACCCATCTTGGATAATTTGAACTTTATGGAACCTATTTACTTTATATAGATAATTATTTCATGATAAACATGATCTAGTTTCACCCCTTTTGGCTCTCCACTTGACATCACAAGTATGCATTTGCTCAAATTTGCCCATGAGAGGCCTATAGGTGATGGTCTAAGTCTATTAAGTGTTGGGCATTAAATTTGGGGTTTAATCAATTTGTATTGATCCTATTATTGATCATAACAATTTTATACAAATTATTTATCTTACTTATACCTTTGAAACCCATTATACATCCATTCAGCACCACATAATTAGTGTCCTCCCATTTAGGCCTATGACAAAACTATATATGGTTATTTGGCCTAAGCTCTTTATCCTTATTGTGGTTATGCCTTATTGAAGCCTATTTTACCCATGGTAAAATTTTAAAAAATTTATTAAAACATTAAAATATATTTCAAATTATTTAATAGATTCAAATTACCCTAGGTGTTCACTTGAATCCTTCACAATCTTTTTGGTTTCACATAGTCTATTTGGTAGGATATCATCTTTTCCTATGACTAATCACATATGACCTTCATTATTTTATTATTAAAAAAATAAAAAAATTAATGCATTATCTCAATTTATTGTAATAAACATGTATATACCATTATGGTAATGAAAATCCAATCCCATATTGGTTTCTCCAAGCTAGAAAACAAGATCAACACTGCCTTCCCAGTCCTCAATAAGCCTAGAGCACCCTTACATCAAATAAGTTAGTGGGAAATTATTTCCTATCACAAAAATAATATTAAAAGAATATTTTAATTTATCCATGATCTATGCATCTATTTTAACCTTCAAATTCACGTTTCTTGTACATACATGCCCCTTCAAGCTCACTTTCTTGGCACTAACCTATAGGTGTTCTTTGAGACTTTTCTTGACCATTATAGTGAATTATGTGATTATAATGGCAAAAAAAACTTATTATTACTTATTATTAGGTATCAAATAACCTATGAGTCTCTTCAAACTCATATTCACTTATAAATTTTAGATTGGATCATCTTAACCTATAGGTAAACATGTATGTGACCATACCTTCTCATTACAAGCATGTCATAATGAGATAGCTCAATAATACCACTTTTTATGGTGAATTTAAGCTGAGGAAGGATATAAAATAAGTGTTAATCTTGGGTAAGACCATAATAGAGCTACCCAGTGCATTGAAAACCTTTGTTTTGTCACTCCATGGCCTCAAAAACTTTGAATGCATGATGATCTTCTCTTTCCCCTCAACATTTTGGATCCTTTGATGCTTGGATATGGTTTGAGGAGGATGATATTATCATTTAGAGGTTGAATAAGTTACTTTTATATGACTTTAAGTGAGCAAATAATGAAACTATCAAGAACTCTACATTTAACTTCTCTTCGAAGTCTGCAACTCACTCAAATGGAGGTTTTGTTCTTAATGCTGGCACATACCAAGTAGGTATTATAAAATGGTGTGAAGAGACTATTATAGTCCTAAATTGTCTCAATAAATCATTAATTTATATAAAAGAGTTCATATATTACCTAAAAATATCCAAAATCAAGCCTATGCGATTTGAAGTCTCTTTTTTGCACCTTAACTTCTTAACAATTATTCATAAAGTTAAAGAGCTTAATTAGACAGCCAGTACCACAAAGTGGAAGGTAATTAGGGTCCCATATTTTTTAATATATATTATAATCCATTTTTATCTCTCCTCAGAGTACTATCCATAAATCAGTTGGTTTTTTAAGGCTGCCAAGAAGCTCAATGGAGAAAAGAAGTAGTTTTGCATGGATTTGGATCTATAAAGACTAGGGGGAGCTTTATAGGAGATTTTAAATTTTCCATAAATTAAAACCCTTTTTAAAATACCTCTAAAAGTATGATTTTTTTAAGATTTTTCCTATTCTACTCTTTGCAACTTCTAGAGATGGTGAACCAGGTGACTATCTAACTTCCCCTGACTTGTACAGAGGTGGAAGAATATGTGAAAAAAATTTCCACCTCTCTTTGCCTAAAAATATTTCAATATATCTTATTTGGATGTTATAAAATGATGAATGGGTAGCTATTAATAGGATTCAAATATTGGTAAGTTGTTATTTAATACATTTGAAATATATGTATGGACATGTACATCATGATGTCATTACAAAGGTGTTAGATGACTTAAAAAGACCCCTATTCCATGATATAAATTTCACATTTGTTATTTCCTAGTAGGTCTAATCTCAAAATTGGAATGTATAATGAGACTATAATAAATGAAATACCTTAATCTTGTCAAAACTACCAATCTCTCCAAATTTCTTGAAATACAATGTGATCAACTTACTAGTTTTGTTCCTTGGCTAATTTGGTCAGCTTTAGATCATGGTTGTTCTTGGAAGGATCAACACCTTGCCTCATTGATCATGACTCCTCATTGACTTAACTTTACATTTAACCTTAAATTTGTCAACCTTACCTTAAATAATGCTAAACACATGAAGGGACTACAAATAAAGACCATTTGATGACAAGAAAAAGTGATTTAACCTTGCTATTCATTAAACCATCCTAGCTACCTTGTAAGTTGCCAAGGAAGACACACTACCTATCATCTTAGATCATTAATGACCAATAAAAGACCTTCATAATGGCTATAAACAAATTTAAGATCAAGTACATCAAAGTTTTTAAATGATACTCATTCATGGTGGTGAATTTTGGCTAACACTTCCATCTCTGCAAGTTTTAGAGTTGTGCTTATTTTCTAACTACCCATACACTTGTGTCATAGTTAGATTCCTACATAAAAATCACTCAATCAAGCATTGAAGTGAGAAAATATTCCCTATTTTCTCCTCTTTCCATATCAGTAATAGGGATAACACATCTATAGGTCTAAAGTATTGAAGGAACATCCCAAGAGCTATATTTTTCAAGTCACAAGATAGGTCATTATTTTACTTGCTTATCACACATGGCATGATTCACACACAAGCCAACACATAGGACATAACTACATAAGTCTAAGGCTCTCTTTAAAGTATTGGATATGTAGGTACAACACATTAATAGAGGGATATTTGGGGTAGCTCAACACCATGTTCCCACTAACCCAATTTTTCCATAGTTATTATGAAGATGAAAAACTAGGGTTTTGATATTTAACAAGGAGTGGTAATCCATGACTCAAATTTAAATGCATCAGAGTAAAGGCAAAATAGAACCTAGAAGCATCTAGGTGGTTGCATCCAATTTTAATAAGTATTTTGTACTAGACACATACATCTAAGTTAGATAGTAGCATCAATGCAACCATACCATGTCAATGCAAGTGTTCAAAACTATAGAGGTTAAAATTCCAAAATCAATAAACTATTCTAGAATCTAAATCTAGTATAATTTCTACCTGTTCTAGACCTAGATATGTATTAGCATCAGAACCAACTAATTATATTGTTTTTATTATTATTATAATATCTAGCATAGTTGTACTTTCTATCTTTATCATCTCAACATAATAAATTCAATATATGTTTTATCTGCGTTTCATAAATAATTGGCATACTTTAGAGATAGTCTACCATATTTGTCCCCTAGGATATCTCTATCGATTTAACCATAGATTCCCCCATATCTCAAGATTAGGGTTAAACAATTATGAGTGCACTCAAGGGTGCCCTCAATGCCTCTATGCATGATCCCAAGTAGTGTCTACTTCTACCTAGGATTTTTATTGGGATCACAAGGCTCTAAAAAGTATTTGATAAGATATTTTATGTTTTCATAATCCATAAGAGTAAGCAAATGATTTATGGGAAAAAATTGTGTGCATAATTTATAATATAGACTATAAATTTTGAGGGTATGTATACTTCTAATTAAGTATCATAAAAATAAAAATTATGACACAGATCTATAAATTACACATGCATGTGCACACACACATACACATACATGCACACACACACATGCACATGCACACGTGTGTACACGCACATGAATAATAGTGCATATAAAGTGTAAAATCCTATTTTGAGTGCACTTAAGGGTGCCCTAAGCTCATCCATATGTGATATGAAGTAGTCTCTACTGCTACTTAGGATTTTTCTTCGGCTCATAAGGATCTAAAAGGTATACGATAAGAAATTTTATATTTTCATAGTATATAAGAGTGAAAAAATTAATTCTAGGAAAAAATTATGTGCATAGTGTTTAATCACAAATTATGCATAATTTTTCCCCAAAAATTACTTTCTCACAAGTATTTGATATTTCAAATTAACGTGATAGATTGATAACTAACATTTAGATGAAATTACAAATTAAAAACACTAAATTATTTAGAGGATAATTAATATTTACCTATTTCATGTCATAATAGTTAAATTTGAAATAAAATTTACTTTATATTTCCCAGTACAATGAAGTGCACTTAGCTAAAAAGTATTTATCATATATGCAAGGTGGGTTAAATTTGCTTTCTTAATGTTGGCCAAATTTTGGTTACCATTACATAGGTTCCAAAAAAAATTGATTTACATACCTTTTGACCTTATTCATAACTCAATCCATGCTTTATGAGGTCTTAAAAGGGTCTTTCTAAAGTCTTATTAGCATATGTTAAGGTTGTTTTGACAAAATTAAGGTAATGTCTTATTTTTGTCTTATGCTAGTCTAGTCAGTACATGATGTGAAGAGGGTTGGTCAATTTTTTTCAAAGGTTTATAGTTTGTCACAAGTCACCTTACCCATTAATCACCTTACATGAGTATTTTATGCTTGTTTGAAAATGTTAAGGTTGATTTGCAAACTTTAAGGTAAGTGAAATTGAAGAAAAAATGTATATAATCAAATCCTACATGTGACAAAGCCAAACAAGATGGAATAACCATACATCACACTTGTAAAATATTATAAATGAGTTATCTAACTTTCATACATGTCAAAAATGTCACATCAGGTAAAATTTTTAGGTCTAAAACCCAAATGAGAGAGAATCACTCTTTTGTAGTTAGTTATTGGCACTTGTACAAACTTGGAAGATCCAATTTTAGGTGAGAATATATTAAAAGTTTATATTAACATCCCATAGGTCATATCCATGGATATAAATCTGGTATAGGTCCTAAAATTCCAAAATTTGCTTTAGAACCTCAATCGGCCTCTTGGCAAACTAGTGAGGGACCACTTCATATGATTAGTATGGATACCAGAGAGAGTCATGTCTGAGATTATAGGTAAAGTAAGGGGGTATAATGGAATTTATTTTTGTGTATTTGGTTCTCAATTTGTTCCTTCATCTTTATGAACAAACATTAACACTAACAAGTGGTCTTAAACCTCACTTAAACCCCACAAACTCAGTTTTTTGCAATTTTCATGCAAAATTGGAGCTAGTTAGAGCATGGTATGCATTGTTAAAGGTATGTATGATTATGTAAAACCATTTAAAACTTTTATACATCAATTTAAAACGTGTTAATATCCATTTATCAATAAAATATTCTATGTGTGATAAGTTTCAGGGCTTACACTTGAAATTTGAAAGTTTTTATAGGTTTCATGCATACAAGTGGTTGTTAAATGTTCTCCACAACAAATAATATACCCTATATCATCTCAAATGATCATCCATAAACATATTTATACCTTATAGGTATCATATCCTTCACAAGCTCATCAACTTCCATGGTTGTAGGTTTCAAAGACCAGGGTTATGGCCTCATGATAGGTCTATGAAGATGAGTTATTTGAAAGCAAGTTTTAACACAATAAGAAAACAAGTTTTAAGACAATAATAAAATCATATAAATTAGTCATACATTTTAAATTAAAAATTAAGGAGACAAAGAGCTAATATGATCAATGTCATCTAGGAAGGCCCAAAATAAGAAAATGCATACCTATAAGTCTACAGACTTGTAGGTCTCATTTTCACAAGAAATGTAATGATATTGCATGGAAACATGATCTTCAAATGGTCACAAAAGGTCACAGAAACAAGTCATCCCACCAAAATCACTCTATTATTTCAAGGTTCCAATGAAGAAGTGACCTAGACTATATATTTGCAGGCCACATTATTCACCTACAAGCAAAAGTGATCAAAGATGAACAAAAGGAAGCCTTAATGCATATGGGGTAAAATACTAATATGAAAGGTATAAATTCAGATTTGTGATGACTTATACTTTATAATTATTTATATAAGTATAAAATACTCATTTTAGGATAAGATAATGGAGGTGGAAAGTGAACAAAGGTTCAATTAAGCTTAGAAGGTCTAAATAGACATGCATAGGCTATGTATAAGATTAGAAGAAAACTTACATGTTTCTAGGTGTTTTATCCAAATGAGGAATGGAATTGAAAGGTGATATGTCTTGAGAAAAATTTAATGAAGTTTTAATTCACTATTAAATATAATAACCCATCAGTTGAAGCCACTCTCAATATTAAACCTTCTTGAAGACCTATAGGCCAACTAGAGATGTAAGCTCACTTTCAAGCATTGAGAAAATGGAAGATGTAATGATTTCATGGGAGTTGGGTTTATATGGATATACAAGGTAAAAAATTCACTATAATTCAAATTACCTAATAAATATCAAAGATAGTGATTAAAATAAGTCACTTAAAACCCTGCAGCCACACAGACCTGTGTGTGAAATTATAAAAAAGTGGTATGTGGTAAAGAAAAAAATGCTAAGGGTCATGGATATGATCCATAGGAGGTATAATAAATATCATAAATCACTAAAAAAAATCCTATAGTGATAAAATATCTGATAATATGACTAACTACTTGAAAGCAATGACAAACCTAAAGGCAAATTAGGCTTAGCAGGTTTGTGTCAGAAATGCATCAAGACCTACAGTTTCTTGAAGGTTTAAAGGTGAGATGAAACATAGATATATTAATAATTTGAATAGTAATTAAAGGAAACACATTATGAGGTTGTGAACTCTTGAATAGTGAGGAAAAAAGGAGCTCTTAGCCCATAGATACCTATAGGCCTAATGAAGACTGTTCAAGCCTACTCATAAAGCCCGGGAATGTGCACAAAAATTTGACTTGGAAATGAGTATTTGGGGTATTAAAGTAATTAATGAGGTACATAAAGCCTATAAAATACCCCTTAAGGATTTAAAACTCAAAACAAGTGAGAATAAAGGGACAAACATAATCAACTAAGGTTATTTACATTAGTTGGCCTATAAACCCTTACATGGGATAATGAAGGATGTAGGATGTATAATGAATTAAAATGGTAATAATACCATTGGAACAAGTAAATATAGGTTATAAATATCTTTTTAGGGTATTTAGAACCAAAACCAAGCACTATTGATCCTTTTTTTTCATTTTCTTCTCTCTAGACCTCATCAAACACAACTTTCTATCTTGAGAGGCACTTTCTCAAGCTTGGAACAGTATGAAAAAGTTGAATGGGATCTAAAGATACTATTATGGGACCTTTTTTACTTTTTATTTGTGTAATTATTTCATTTTTTAAGTTCTCAATCTTTATGAATCATTGTTAAGATGATAAACATGTTTTTGGCTACCAAGAGGACTAGTAATGACTCGATGAGAGAGATTGATTTATTAAGAACTTAAAAATAATTTTATTTACCTTGAAACAAATTATAAATCATTCATAACTCTATGAGGACCATCACTGTGATACTTACCTATACCTACACCTTATGAACACAATAAATGCTATGTTTTTATGAAGATTTGGGCTCAAAATAGAGTGTTTGGTCTCATGGACATATGAAAACCATTATGGAAGATATATTAATGTGTTTAATATCTATTTAGTCCTAAAAATACGTAAATATAACCTTTAAAGTGCTCTTACATGTATGATTTTTGAAGGCAATGTGAAAAAGGCTTGTGAAAGGCTAGTTTTTTGGCCATTTCATGGTTCACCTATCTACATAGGGTTTTAGGTCCTCAATTTGACATGGAACATGGTAATGAGATGATAAAATTTAATCAAACACTTATTTGGAGTTTCACATGTTTAGGATAACATTAAATCCAAAACTCAATTTCTAGGCCTAGAGGCCTAATTAGAGAGATAAAATAGGCTAATAAGTGTACTTCCACTCGATGTCCGATCATGAAATTTGGCATAGAGATGTAAGGGAATACCTGGTACTCAAATATATGCTTAGTTTCCTAATATAATCCATACATTATCCTATACAAGGATATTTGCATGTTTTTAGGGCTGTAATGAATTGAAGGCTAATGAGAGCTTTAGGTGCAAAATGAAATCTTTGGGAGTGTTTGATGGATCCAAATGAGTTTATTAAATTTTTTTATGATATAGAGATACATTTCATGAGGATTTATTTCATTCATAAATATGAACTCAATTTTTTAGGCTCTTGAGCAAGGTGAGGTGTAGTGGAGTCAAATGGGCTTCAAGACAGCTAAGAGGTGTAATCATCATTGCAATATTAGTATTAATAGGTTATAAAAATAATGTAGGGTGTTAAGAATAAGGGAATAAGGTGACTCAATATTAATTGATGATGAAGAATGCCACTTGTCCATTTCCAAGCCAAGAAGAGGGCAATTCTGAAGAGGAAGATCAAGGTGTCAAGCAAATATGAAGATTCCTACGCATTTTTAAGAAGAAGCATATTCAAGGAAGTAAAAAATGTCTTTATAGACCCGATGAAACTATTTATAACTACCTTATATATTATAACTCTTACTTGACACTTGTCAATGGCTCACTTCTATGCCCCTTTATCTTCTAGTCTCATTTCTCTATAAATTTAACCTTGTTGGGCTTTGTATTCATCCTCCACCTAGGTATGGTAAAGCCCTACCAATTTGCATGCCTTTTATCAATGAGAAACTACTGGTTTTACCTCATTATATGAATTTACTTAGTGTGTGTGCATGAAAAGTTTATCTTGTCAAAAGATTTGACTAGTCTTCCTTAACATGTTGTCCTTTTCTAACACCTATATGTAGTTTGAAAGATTCTTTTGCAAGTCATATGAAGTGTATAAGTGTAGTTCAAGGGTTGAGTGAGTATGTCTCATCATTAATGTCATTTCATGATCTCTTGATTAGTCTTCCTAACCTAATCATCTATCACAACCTCCATATTGAAGTGCTTATGTGAGAGATTCAGATTAGGAGTAGTGTATGTTGAGGTTAGTCTTTTGGTCTACATGTGTAAATGTAGCTAGTTGGTAGTGATAGACTTATTTGGTGTATGACCTCTTTAGTTAGTTTTATTTCATATTATCCTTCTCTCTCTTCCTTGTAAGTTAGTAGTGTAGAAGAGCCTAATTGATACATCAAGGGGAGTTAGCCCTATAACCTAGAGGTTTGATCCACCTAAAGGTCACCCACAACCTAGGTTAAATCCCATTGAATAAATCAAGTTGAGAGGGCTTGAATCACCTTCTCAAGGGTAAAAATTTGAGCTATAATAGTTTTTTCATGCCCAAAGGACTATATTGCAATCAACTGAAGATTTTGTTGGTGTTTCTCTTCAATGCACCAACCTTTTGAGGTAGTTCAATAAACATCATATATGACTCCAAATGTATTCAAATGGTTATAATAACCCATGTACCATTTTAATCAAGTTATCTTTCATTTATACCTTTTTAATGAGGTTTCATGGCTAGGTTTGATGTTTATTTTTATTTTATATAAGTTGAAGAGTTATATCAAACTCATGTTCATCCTTGTCAATAGTTTGTTGACCCTTCTCAATAGTATGCTGAATGCTATCAACCTTGTTATCAAAACTATCACCCTCTTTCTTTGCATCAATAATCATACCAAGGTAGTACATCTCTTTGGTAGCCATCTCATTCCTCTAATTAACGTTCTCAAGACCATGTTACCCCTAATTAACATAGCCACATTTCAAATTAGTCCATCTTAATTTTCAAGAAAACCCTCTTGGGATATGAAGGTATATGATAGGGCTTAACACATAAAGGGAGTCTGGTCAAAATGTCCTTAGTCATCTCATTAATAATGTGAGAGACTCATTGTAATTAATAAATATAAAGTGGACACCTGTTGAGAGAGAAAATTGGCAAAGACTCATAAGTGGCATGATGGACATAAGTGGCCTTATTCAATGTATAAAAGATAAGTTAAGAGTTCATGAAGGATAATAGTTTCAATGCTATCATCCTCAAGTGATTTCATCTATAACACCTCATCCCTATTATGTTCCATCCATTATTCCTTAAAACACCTTTTCAAGTGAGATTCAAAGTCTCACAAGCCCTTAACACACCCCTCAATCTTTTCCTTCATGGAAATCAATCCAATAGAACATCCAAAAGAAGAAAGAGGTTGTTTTTTAGCAGCCTATTATTGAGAATCAAAATAAATCAAAATTATAAAGCTTGATTTCTACTTGGAGGGAAGCTAATGAAGCTATCTTGGCACAAAATTTTACTCCTCTTCCTGAAGAACCTCCCAAGAAGTCCTTTAAGATTCCAAGTTAGAATCAAGTGATGAAATCATGGGATAGACAAAGTGGAATGAGCATAGATTAGGCAGTAGAGATCAAAGAAGAATCTAAACCTATTAAAGTGCCTCCCATCACTCCCAAAAATCTTAAATCTTTCCCATCTTAGAAGCTAATTCAAGATGGAATCCAAAGTAAACAAGAGATTCTTGTTGAGAAGCTTGAAAATCCTAAGTAGTTTCCACCTTGGAAGTCCATTCAAGATAGTATTCAAATGAATAATGAGGTCCTTTTGGAAAATATTGAAATCCAAAATATTCCAAAGATGGAGGTATTCATTAATGAATGGAGGGAAGAGAAGAACAAGCACATTGAGCATGAGAACTCAAACCTCATTTGTGAAGGGGAACAACCTCTTCTTGAGGAAGAAATCTAAGTTGTAGTTGTAGATCACTCCCAAGAAGGATATGGGGATGAAATTTCAAGTGTATGTGAAGAGGATCTCATCATTGGAACACCACTTGGTGAAGATAGATCCAAATCAATCTTTGAAATTGAAGAAAAAGGTGACATTAATGGAATACAAGTTGATCAAGTTACCATAACAGAAGAATAATATTATAAGGATCCATTAGAGGTGGAAATAAGTTGAATTTAACCCTATAAGCATGATCAAGGAGGTAAAAATTCTAAATATTTCTTGAATTGTATTGTGACTACTTCTATACTAGCTCTTACCAAGCTTGATAAAGGTCTAAGTGAACTAGAACCACGTGAAGATTAATTGAAAGACTTGTTTGAGATCATAAGATCAGATTAATTTACTCTAGAGACATTTCATGGTCTAATTCAGATTGAATACGGTAGTTTCATAAATCAAGAGGAAGGAAGCTCTCCAATATTTCCACTCTATGAGGCTATAGGATTTGAAAAGCAAGGCCAAGCTATGGTTGCACCTCTTCAAGAGGGATGTCAAGAGAATGATAAAGACTTGTGGTAGCAATACCTAAGCATATGCAATGAATTTAAAACTCTAAAAGGGTATCCATACTCTATTGGATATAATAAATATGTGTTTTAAGTTGTTCCTCTTCTTAGTGAGACACTTTTTCATGAGAATTCAAGTAAACAAGATCAAGATATCAAGAAAGTAGTAGCTAATAGGTATGAAGAAGCCACAAAAAATCAAGAGTAGCCTATGGACGAGGAAAAAATGAGATTGTTTATGCAAAGAAAACAAGTTTGGAATGAGTATGATTTAGTATTTAACTCAAATAGTCAACCTATGTATCCAAGAATGAAGCAAGAAGGTCTAGTTATTGGTTAAAGAGACCATGATCAAGCCATCTCGAAATGCAGGTGTAAGCTCTCACTCCTTGAAACATGCCTAGTTGGACTCTACTCGACATGTGAAAATATAATTACATGGTGTTATGATGATCTCAAGAGCTTCCCATTTGACCCTAGAGGATAAATAAATGTTGAGGTTATTTGTGTATAGTTGTTTATGCTTTGTGTTCCCTAAGTGCTTGTTAATACAAGTATGTGTTTTTTAGTCTAGTTTCCTTTGTTTTGTGTGTTGTCTATGTTGTTGTGTGTTCATAGGTTAAGTAAGGTGTTTTTTATTGTGTCAAAATAATTTTTAGTATGATTTTGAGTAGTAGATGACTCCATTTCCCAATGGATGGATTAGGCAACCAGTCTATATGCTTAGCAAGGAAGCTTCCCTAGGAGACCTCTAAAGATGTTAGCCAAATTTTGGCTACCATTATCTAAGTTCATAAAAAACTTTCTTTTAATTCCTTTTTAACTTGTTTATAACTCAATCCATGCTCTAGGAGGTCTTAAGAGGGTCTTTCTAAAGTCCTATTAATATATGTTAAGGTTGTTTTGACAAAATTAAGGTAATGTCTTATTTTTGTCTTGTGCTAGTCTAGTCAGTACATGATGTGAAGAGGATTGGAAAAATGTTTTCAAAGGTTTATAGGTTGTCACAAGTCACCATACCCATTACTAACCTTACACGAGTATTTTATGCTTGTTTGAAAAGGTTAAGGTTGATTTGTAAACTTTAAGGTAACTGAAATTCAAGGAAAAAAATGTATATAATCAAATATTACATGTGATAAAGCCAACCAAGATGGAGTAACCATATATCACACTTTTTCAAGATTATAAATGAGTTATATAACTTTCATACATGTCAAGAATGTAAAATTGAGTCAATTTTGTAGGTCCAACGATCAAATGAGAGAAAATAACTCTTTTGCAATTAGTTATAGGAACTTGTATAGATTTGGAAGATCCACTTTCTGGTGAAAACATCTTCATAGTGTATATTATCCTTTGAAAATTAATATCCATGGATATCAAGCTAGTATAGGTCCGAAAAGTCCAAAAATTTCTTCAAAACCTCCATCGGTCTCTTTGTAGACTAGTGACGGTCAAATTCATATGCTTAGTACAAATACAAGAAAGAGAGTCATGGTCTGAGCTTATGCGAAGAGGAATAGGGTCTAATGGATTTTTTTTTTGTGTCATTGGTTCTAAAATTGGTTCCTCCATATTTATGAACAATCGTTAAGATCAATAGGTGGTCTTAAACCTCAATTAAACCCCACAAGATCAGTTTTATGTAATTTTTATGCAAGATTGGAGCTAGTTGGAGAATTGTATGAATTTTTGAAGGTTTTTATGATTATTTAAAATAATTTCACACTTTTATCCATGAGGTTCACATGTGTGAAAAACTAGGTATCAATAAAAGCTTCCATGTGTGACAAGTTACATGGTTTACATTTGAAATTTGGAAGTTTCTACATGTTTCATGCATACAAGTGGTTGTTTAATGTTATCCAAAGCACCTAATATCAGATATATCACATCACATGATAATACATGAACATATTTATACCTTAAATGTCTCATATCCTTCACAAGCCCATCAACTTCCATTGTTATAGGCTCCAAAGAGTAGGGGTATGGCCTCATGATAAGTCTCTAAAGATGAGGTGTTTAAAATCAAGTTTTAACATAATAATAAATTCATACAAGGTCTTCATACCATAAAATTTATAAATGAATAATCCAAAGAGATAATATGATCAAAACATTCATCTAGGAAGGCCAAAAATAAGAAAATGCAAACTTACAAGTCTTTAGACCTATAGGTCTCATTTTCACAAGAAATGTAATGATAAAGCATTGAAACATGAGATTAAAATGGTCACACAAGGTTGGAGAAATAATTAATCCTACCAACATAAATCTATGATGTTAAGGTTCCAATGAAGAAGTGACCCATATTGTATACTTGCAAGCCATCTTATTCACCTATAGGTAGAAGTGATGAAAGATGAACAGAAGGAAGTCTCAAGGCATATGTTGTACAAGACTGAGATTAAAGGTATAAATATAGATTTTTGATGCTTTATAATTGATAATTATTGAGATAAATATAAAACACTCATTTTAGGATAAGATAATGGAGGTGTAAAGTGAACAAAGGTTCATTTAGGATTAAAAGGTCTAAATAGACATACACAAGCTGTGTATGACATTAGAAGAAAACTTACATGTTTTTAGGTATTTTATCCAATTGAGAAATGGAATGGAAATGTGATAGGTATTGATAAAAATTTAATGAATTTAGTAGTCACTATTAATAATAAGAACCCTTCAGTTGAAGCTACTCTCAATATTAAACCTTCTTGAAGATCTACAAGCTAGATAGAGATGTAAGCTCACTTTTAAGCATTCAGATCAAAATGAAGATGTAATGGTTGCATGGGAGTTAGTTTTATATAGATATATAAGGTTAAAAAGTCACTTTAAGTCAAAGTACCTAATAAATATTAGGGATAGTGATTAAAACAAGTCACTTTAAACCCTATAGCCACACAAGCATATGTGTGTGAAATTACAAATAAAGTGGTATCTGGTAGAACAAAAGAACATTAAGAGTCATGGAGATGAGCCATTGGAATTATAAGTAATATCATAAACCACTAAAAACATTATCCCATAATGATAAAATAACTCACAAGATGACTAACTACTTGAAGGCAATGACAAACCTAAAGGCTGATTAGGCTTAACAGGCTTGTGTGAGAAATGAATAGAAACCTACAATTTATTGAAGGTTTGAAGGTGAGATGAAACACAAATATATTAATAAGGTGAATATAAATTAAATTAAACACCTTATGAGGTATTTAAATCTTTAACAGTGAGGAAAAAAGGATCTTTTAGCCCACAGATACCTACAGGCCTAACGAGACTGTTCAGGGCTACTCATAAAGGTTGGGAAAGTGCACAAAAAGTGGATTTGTAAATGAGGAATTTGGGGTATGAAAGTAATTAATGAGGTTTTTAAATCCTATAAAATAACCATTCAGGATTTAAAACTCAATAAAAAATAAAAATAAAAATAAATGGACAAACACAGTCAACTAGGGTCATTTACATTAGTTAGCCTATAAACCCTAGTATGGGCTAATGAAGGATGCAGGAGGTATAATGAAGGCAAATGGTAACAATACCATTGGAAAAAGTAAATATAGGTTATAAATACCTCCCTAAGGTATTTATAACCAAAACTAAGCAAGGAATACTTTAGATAATATGGACTTATGAATAGTCCAAATTTTTGAAAACTATTAGAAATAAATTAGACTGTATCAAGATTAAATTGGACTGTATTGAGATTAAGTTAGATTTATTAAAAATAAATCACATATGTCTAATGTATTTTGATAAGTCAAAATTATTTAAAATGATAATAAAAAATTATTAATTAAAAACTATCATAAATAAATTGCACTTCATTAAGAATTACTTGGACTTATTACAAATAAATCACATCTATATTATATATTTACAATAAGTCCAAATTATGCGACCATTCAAAATGGTTCACAAAACATGCATTTATAGATAATAAGATGTGGTAGTTTATTTATTAAGGAAAAATAATTCATACATCATTAGGTGCTTAGGTGATATGTGATTTAAAACACCTGGGATGATTGGGATGCCATATGTCATTAGTTGATTGGATCGTGAACTATTTGTTTAATTTGATTCAGGTGATGTCCTCATGACCATCAAAGTTTATCTCATATTTTTTTACATACCATGTGTTTATCATGGGTGTTTAATTATTATATTATTAATATAATCTCCCACATATTTGAGTTACCAAGATTGTGATGTAGGTTACAATCTCAGGTGCTCACATTGTTTAAGACTTTTGTTTGTATTGGTCATCCTTCCACACAATTGAGTCATCAAGGTTATGCCACATGGCAAAATATCAGGGGCTTGTACAAAGTGTAATATGAAAAAATCAAAATCCAAATAACATTTGTTGATACACAAATGCTGAAGAACAAATATTGACATGTAAGTGGGACATTCTAAGGCGTAAACCTTGAAGACCTTTTCACATATACATGGGAATGCTAAAGTGTATTTTACAAAACAAAAAACCTGAAGTGTAAATTATCAGATGTGAAAATTATGAAGACCATTTACCAAAGACCATTTTGAAGGATGTAAAATGTGAAGTTTAATTTGAAAAACTGAAAAAGCTGAAGAGGTTTTTGTGTTTCACAAAATGTGATTTAGCTATTTGGAATACACAAAAGTTGAAGACCATTTTTAATCACAAAAATGTGAAGTGGATGTTACAATAATCAAATGCTATTAAATAAATGCACAGTTACCAAAATACTAAAATATCACAGTAGAAAATATAAAACTCAAAGGTCTAAGTGTATTTTCCAAGACCCAAAATATGAAGTGCCACTAGAATTAAATATAAATAAATAAAATAATAAAAAATTATACATTCTCAAAAAATGGACTAAATTTTGAAAAAAATACATTCATATTTCTCAATACAAAATAAAGGAAACACTATTTCAAATTTCCCAATCCTTTTATCACTATTTTTGTTAGTGCCTAGTGGGACGATGCATTCAAATAGTCTGTTACAATGCCTTTCAAAAAATTAGTGAGAACAAGTGTATGACCTCTCCAATTTTTATTTGGTTTCCAAGTGTAGATGACAATATCTATGAGTATGGATGGTAAAGATGTGTCAATTGGGTTTGGATTCCATTTCTAGTCTAAGCAACTTGAATAATTTTTTACTTCTTCTACATATTTTTTCCTTACATGAACTGGGATGAACCAAGCTACATTGACCCTTCATTATCTATCACCATTTGTTTGTAGTATCTAAATATTGGTTTTATCTCTATCAACCCATACTGTGTAGTCCAATCTTATATAATCATTAGGTCTGACAAATAACATATCTTTGATTTGTACATCTTGAGCTGGATTAAATGCAATTTTTATTCTTTTGTTTCTTGGACCAACATATGTATATGTAGATTCCACTCCAAAATCAAGGGTCCTATCATGAACCATTTTGTGTAGATCTCTATGTAAGGGTATGTCACAACAAGTTCTAGGCTAAAAATCTCTTGTGCACTCAACTTCAAAAGGGAGCATGTCTTCTTTCATTATGTCATGGATGTTTTGGAAGTAATATGCTAGATCCTTCCACTTACTATTTCTGGTCAAACCAAATTCATTGAATTGGTCAAACCAAATTCATTGAATTGATGTACATACTTATTCAAGTTATATTTATTTTCTTTTTCACTCTTTTTTCTACTTCTATCTAAGTCTTTTGCAACAATGGAATCTTAAGACATTTCTCTATTTTTCAAGTCTTTAAAATATATTTTTGTCAGATTACCTTTTGGAACATTCGGCTCACCATTTTATTTTGTTCCCCATAATGTAATTAGGGGGACCAATTTATATCTTTTATCGATTTTTTACAACACATAATGGGATGACCTTACTCCATGAGTAGAAGAAAGTATTGACCTTTTGTCAAGCCTACTATTTTGTTTCTTCCCTTTAGCTGGTAATTATTAACATACTCTTTGAAATCCACTCCCTCTTCAATCACATATGGCATGAAGTTTATTATATTTTCACATGTCCTATAAGTGTCCGTCATCTTTGCCACACTTCATACATATTTCCTCTTTATGCATTCAGATAGGTTTCTAAATGTGCTAACAATGTCCTCATGGGTATGTCCTATAGGGAAAAATCTGACCTCAACATCGAGGAAAACACCTTTGTAGACAAGGAGAGATAAATATTGCAACACATACCTATACAAAAAAATATGATTTTATGAATTCGTAAATGTAACATTAGTTTCATATAAGGTTCAACATTTTTAAAATATAATTATGGATGGAATTACCTATTCTTATTATCCCCACAACATTTGTCTAGTTGAATGTATAACCTAAAAGGAAGTTTTTTGAAGGCACTAATTAATTGTGCTTATTCTTTGTATTTCTTGCAATAATGATAGTAGTTGTTAGACAAAAGTGAATCATACAATAGATATTTTGAAGATCCAAGTTTATATAGTAAAGATCCATAAGTATATGGCATTGTTGTTTCCATATCCCTGAAGCACTTGTTTAATAAAGTGATAGTAAAGTTAGAACCTCAAAACATGTATGATAAAAAAAATGCCCATATCCACCTACACCATGATCATGTGTTATAATCCTTGCCATTGATAACTCTAATATTCTATCAATAACTGCTTTGCTTTTTATCACTGCCCTTAACACAAATGTTTTTTTGACATTCCACCTTGTCATGAATGACACTAAGGTATTCTTTAGAGTATTTCTCTGACATTCATTTATGTGTGTAATATATTTATCTTGTAGAAAGTATTTGATTTGAGTGCATCATGAAGTCTTGATCGATACACTCTTCCTGATCTCTAAAGAAGGACCCAGAGCATTTTTGTTGAGTCAACAAGATGCATGTTTTACACCTAGTAAAGTCATTAGACATGGCAATGGTCACATCATGAAAATTAGTTATCCACATGTTATTGAATTTTGGCTGGGATATTGGCTCATATTGCATATCTTCTAGTTTTGCATTGATGTGGTGCCTCATAAATTCTTGAGTGAAAGATGTTGAACATTTTATTATGAGTTGTATATATCTACTTGGCATGTTATTCATGGAGACACATCTATAAAATCATCCACCAATTGGTCTAACAAATCCTTAGCTGTGATTGTCTTATTTTGTGGCTCTTGTCAAAATTTCCTTGCATGGAATGCATTTCGTTCCCCATTTTTGTAATAATTTTGAATGTCAAAAATGCTACTTCTCTTCAATCCATATATTTTAAGCCAAGCTTCCAAATATATCTTTGTACCCTGAAAACCAATGCTAGTTTTGTTTTTATTTTTCTTAAATAAATCAGTAGAAAGGGCATCCAAGACATGTTACCTCCTATCTGTTATGGTGGAATCAAGCAACTTCATCTTTACAAATTTTAGAATCTCAAATGACAATCCTAACTAAAAACATTTTTTGGTGCAACATTTATCTGCTTACATTGTTGAAATCTCACTATCTATGCTTTCATCAAACTCCACTTGGTTGAGTGAAGTGTTTGGTTGATTTATTTTTCAACCTGAGTATTTGTAGGCATGAGTTAATTTTTATAGATGCCTTTGTGCTAAGAATGTTAGGCAAGGAGTGAATTTATTATCCACTATGTCCCAAATGCTTCCAATTTCTTTCTCCTTTGGTGTCATGTATGGTAAATTGATTGCTCTACAAGTCTCAGTGTCCACTATTTTGTTAGAAGGCCATCTAACGATAGATGTTTTAGTTACCTCTGTACTGCAAGTCTCAAAATGTTGTATAACTTGCCTTATGTAAATTCCCAATTCATTTTTTAACATTGGGATAGGAATGCAACCAAAAATATCCCCTGGTTGTGTAAATTCAACATAACCAAAATCAATTTTTTTATCATTTACAAGAGTTGTACATTTGTAAAAAAAGTGTACCCTTTTCCCAAGTTTTTCTTAAGCTTTGAAATGTGGTAGTATCACGATATATCAAATAAATGAATTCAAGCAAGGGTTTTCTTGTTGTAATCATTGTATATGCATAATTGAACTCAAATTATTTTGTCTTTGTTCCATGTCATTATCTATAGAAAACTTGTTTATGACATGTTTCATCTTTCTTGTGCTCCATATAGTAAAACTATCAACTACATCCCCTAAATTATCCATAAAATCTATAGGAAACAGAAGTGATAGAGTTAGATCAAAAGCTTTTGTCATATCAACACTTACACATTAAATAGGTATTTCCTCATTATGGCATGTGGATGTGAGATTTATGGGTTCTAGATGTTTAGCATTTGGACTAGCCACTTTGTGTATTCTTCCTTCACCAATGACCTTACCATTATTAATGAGAAAAACATAGTCTCCATAATGGAAAGCCATTGACATATGATTTTTCAGCCTAGACATTTGCAAAAGACATGAGAATAGTTGTTAATCAGGTTGTTTATAAAATCATTCTAATTTATACATGTATGTAGGAGATAAAGGTATATTTATACCAAAACATAAGCATGGAGATATGTTAAAACCTAAAAATGTTAAAAAGGTAATGTATAACATTTTTTTAATGATATGGTTTATGTCAATCCAAACAAATAATAGCTTTTAATATCATATACTACATACTTCAATTCTTGCTTCATCCTAATTTGAAGGTATCTCCTAGGAGATACATTTCAAATATGCATCAGAGTGGAATAGCCACATAGAAAAAATAACTAGTTAAGTTAATATTCAACCATGTATTTTATTACAATACACAATGATAATGAGCAATGGGGGTTTTGAGAAAAATTATGTAAAATGATTAGATTCTTATATTTTGGGATCCTATATTTGATTTGAACCTCTGTTGTGAACCCAAAAGTTTGAAGGTATCTCTTAAGAGATACCTTTCAAACATGCATATGGGTACCCTTCAAGGTTTGAAGGAATTTGTAATACCTTCAAAGGTACCTACAACATTAAGCTTAATACTTCATTTTTAAATATTCATGGACATGTGGCATGTACCTACAAACTCATGACATTTCAAGATAAATCCTCTAACAGAATTCCTTTTCCTTATAAACCTACCCTTTGGCCTTTTTGAAAATATAATTTTTGTCTCAGATCCCTTTACCTGACTAACCTACCCTTTAGCCTTTTTGTTACGACCATGTTGGATAAAAATAATTACCCTTCACCCTTTTTTAATTGTCCTTTAGCTTTTTGAAATGGCCCTTTCCTCGAAGAAATGTACCCTTCAAGAATTTTGTCTCAAACCATTCTATCCTACAAAGTAGACCCTTCAGGCATTTTTTCCCAAAAAGTAGACCCTTTATACCTTTTTTAACTTACCCTTCAAGATATGGGCATGGCCCTTTTCCCTCTAAAAACTTTTTTAAAGACACTTCAGGATTTTTGTCATCTCGACTTTACCCTTCAGGACTTTTATTCTAGACCCTTTGCCCTCTAGGATTTATCCTTCGGGACATTGTCTTGGGCCTTTATCCTATCAAGTAGACCCTTTGAGCCTTTTTACATGGGTAATTCTCCCTAAAAAGTAGATCCTTTAGAGTATTTCCTAATAAAAATGACCCCTCAGACTTTCTGAAATGACCCTTCAGGATAATCGCCTTGAATATTTTGCCTGAAACAATTTTCTCAATGATATTGCCAAATGGTAGGATTTTTATTGTGGGTCTTTTGTAAGAGATCGATCCCTAGCATAAAACCAAATACTTTATTGCAAAGTAAAATATTATCCCTTTGCCATACTTATCCAAAAAAAAATTAAATTTTTGTATAATGATATATACTAAAGAACCCTGCCAACTTGAACTAACAAAGTTTGAATTATACAAGAATATAAAAGCGAGGTGAACATTGGGCATTTATGTCACACAAACTACTTTTCAATGTAAGATCCTATATATGTGATATGTAGCCATTGGAATCCTTCATTTCTTTCAATCAAACTTGCATTCAAAGTCTCCTATTATCCTATAGTGACAAAGAGCCCTAGCTACTATCTCAAAAAGCATTGTGAGTAAAACAATGATTAAGCTAGAGTCAAGTGGATCATACAACATGCATAGCACCTAGAAGGAAACTATAAATATCACATAGTGTATACTACAATGGCACCTTCATTCAAGACATTCAAGGGAGAAAATCTACCATCACCATACTCAATCAAGGACTCCATAGAGTTCACAAATACAGTTTTTGATGCCATTATATTCAAGAATAAGTACACCAACTATTTAGAGCTATGGGATGTAGTGGATTAGATGGACACATTTTCATTAGAAGATGAGATGACACTCAATGATAGGTTATTTGTTAAATAATTATTGGATTTCAAACACCAAAGGTTACATTTTGCTACCACCAAACCAGAGGTGATGTCATGCATCGACCTCCTACGAGATTTATTATTCTCAAGAAAGATATCATAAGATACCTTCTTGAATTATTCTAGTAATAACATAGTGGTCACATGTATTTTGGGAGTTGACTTCCAAATATACCTATCTTTGAACATACCTGATGCACACTATGACAAACATACATGGCTATAGTTTAGCACAAAGAGTTTAATTGAGAAGGCATTATCTTCATAGTTACTCCCAGACCATACCATTGCATGGAAAGGAAAGAAGCCAAAGGGGCCTATGTCCATATACAAGTTTAGAATGAGGATTCACATCATTATGGCTTTGTTGAATTGACTCTATGGTATGCTGAGTATTCAATTTAGATTGGGTGCTATTGCTTTAAATGATGCTCACCCATGATGCTACATATGTCAAGGGAGAGATAATTAACTTCTGATTAAGGGAGCAAGTAATTCACAAAGACAAGCATCCCGTACCTTTGGTAAATTTATATATGATGTCATATTTTATAGATTTCATTATGGGAACCTATTACAGAGACCTTGGGGAATTATGGAGCCCAGCCATAAACTACATAAAGAATATAATTTGTGATCATTACCAGTTTATGCACATATATGCCTACACCAAGAACATGTTCAGGATAGTTGAATATGTCCATCCACAGGTTTGGCAATCCATTCATGGCTCACTCATGCCCAAAATTTGATAACATATCACAAAACACCTAAAAGGTAGAAGGGATTATTTCCTCTATCCAAAATTCATAGTTATAATGATTTGGGGAAACAAGGTTAATCCTTTGTGTCTCTCAAAATACATCCAATACAAGTTGGTAAAGCAAGAAATTACTTTCCAACTATGGTGGAGTGTTGAAGAGGACCTATCCAGGTAGAAGAAGGCTTTGTTCTTTGGTCAACATATAACAATTGGAAGAATGGTTTACATAGTGAGGAAGCATTTTGGAGAAGTGGGTGGCAAGCAAAAGAGTTATCCTTTCCTCACGCTTCCACATAGAGATTGATATCTACATGGGCTTCTTTAGAAGCACATACAAGGATTTAACATCCTCTACATCCATGTTCCCTATTGATATGATTATCCATTTCTTAATGTAAAGGATGATGCAGATGTGTTATACAGAGCAAGGATTGTTGGACTTCAATAAGATCATTTAAGAATGATCCTTCAGTCCCAATAAGGGAATTGGATAATAAGAAGGCTCTATATAAAGGATGGGAACATTATGACTTCTAGAGAGGACAATACGAAGAGTAATTTAAGGATTAGGTGGGTCCCTCATCTCAATCCTTCCCTTTAAAATTAAAGCTAAAGACTATGAAGAAAGATCTTGGGTTGTTTAAACCTAGAATAAGTAGAGGAACACAGGTAGGGGACCCCATCAGTTTAGATTCTAATGAGGAGGAGAGAACACAAGAATAGCCAATTGTCAACACCATTTAAGCAACTATTGCTATGCCTCAGACCTAGATTGCTACATCTATTGGGATAAAAACATAAGAGGTAGTGATATCAACTTAACAAGGCTCCCCTACATAGCTAAAGACCCTTCTAGTTTATATAAAAAATCCTAGGAATCCAATAGGGAGTCCGTAGTTGAATCATCATAAGGCTTGCCTACTGCACCTCCACATTCAGAACCAACAAAGGGAGAGGTTGTGATAATTAAGGACATTGAAAATGACTCCAATGAAGAAGTTGAGCTAGAAAAATCTAAGGCCATGAGACTTCAAGTAGAGCCTATAACACCAAGTTCCCTAGGTAATCAGCCTTTCATGAGTATTCCTTTATCTTCTGTGCCAATTTTTGGATGTGTTTCTATTTCTTCTATGTTGAGGACACCCTAGGTGGAAGTGCTTATGTCCACCTCCATTGATCCCTTCACCCCTACCACATTCACTTAGTTCCCTCTTATCACCCCTAAGGTGAAAAAATATGTTGCTTCCACGACCATGGCCATTCCATAATCCACTTCCATCCCACTCACCATACCTACCTCCTATGTCCCTTCTGGCACCTCCACCATCAGAGCCTTAAAGAAGAAGGTTTTTAGAAAGGTACATAATGCATTAGCCACTCCATAATTTCACATCCAATCCACTCAAAGTTACCTTCCCATACCATCTACCACCTCCATAGAAGAAACCATTGTGACAAATTTTAGTAAGGGAAGGAAGCCCAAGCCTCAATTGATTACAATCCATCCACTCCCTCAATTTGGAGGAGTGGATTGGTCTAAGAGTATTTAGCCTTACCTCCCTGATGTCCTTGTTAAGGCTTAGAAGAAATAATAGGTTTAGGAGGAGGCCGAGAAAGAGTTTGTGGTTACAACCTCAGATGCATCTCAATTGGATATTCCTCCATGGGTGATGGACTTGAGAAATAAGGCAACCCAAATGCCTAGCTTCAAGATCACTGAGCTTCCCTCTATCTCCATTCTATTTGACCCGCCATCTAGTAGTATATAGAGATTAAAGAAGAGAAAGCTGGAGAATGAAAAGGGTACACGAATAATTCTATAAGAAAGACATGAAGCATTCTCCCTCACTAAGAGGCATATTAGATATCCCAGATAGTCTCCTTACATTGAAAATCTTGGATACCTAGCCTAAGAACATAAGGATGATATAATATCTATCCATGAGGGAACATATATGGATCGACAAGAAATTAAATTTGAAGTTTAGGAACTTGAAGCCAATATGGAACAATTAAGGGAATATGTGAAGACTATGCATATCCCTGTAGGCACAGAAGATGAGGTGCAAGAAATAGCTTCCTGATGCTACAACTCTTTGGAGGAAATAGAATTCATGAAGGCCAAAATGGCCCCTCATGTAAATAATTCCAACCAATTGTATAATTCATTGAGAGATGATAATGCTAAGTTGAAAATGCTAGTTGCATACATAGGTAGCTCTTTATATAGTCATCTAGATTTAATGATAACATTAGAGGTATCCAATGCCTTGAAATTAGTTATCAAAAGACAAGGAAGAAGCAAAAGAATGGTTAAAATCAATTGGGACTTTAATCCCCAAATATCAGGTATATGAGGCCCAAATCTTCTAAATTTTGCATGATTTGATGATGTCAAAGGAGAAGGATGCCATAGGCAAATTGATTAGTAAGATCAATTTTGATAAAATCATTCAAGAAGTGGTGGATGAATTCAAGCAGAGTTTGTAAGGCTTAGTATTAGAAGAGATAGAATTTGAGTTAAGTGTGGCCAAAAATAAAGTCATGAAGGTCAAGATTTTTAAGAATAAGTTTTAGATGAATAAGGAAGAGCATGCAAGACTCCTTGGATAAGTTAAGTGGATACATTGACCACTGTTGTTAAACTTGAACATCATATGGTAGTAGCATGATGCAACTTATAAATTTTATCAAGAGAATGAGGCTAATAAGAAGTAGACTTCTGGTGGTGCATCGACATCTGCAAATTTTGTAACTACCACACCAACCAAAGTACATGAAACTATTCAGATGACTCAACCTTGATAGGCTAAGATTTTATGCATGTAAAATTTTGTAGATGGTGGACGTAGTCATAGTTTTATTGTAGTTCAAACTTTTCATTATAAAGTTGACTTTATATTTTGTACACATACACATGTTGCATAGTTTTGAAAAGGTCAACTTATCTAATTGATAATTGTAGTACTAATCTTATATGGTTTTGACCACAATTATAACTACATGTTCTAATTGTCACATGTAGTGACCTTGCATGAACTTGGAGGATGAGGCAACCCCTTCCCCAAGTCTATATAAACAATTTTAATCCAAATTGGATTTTTGTTAGAGAAATTTTGAATACAAGAGCAACATCAATTTTGATCATCAATGAAGTGTTTGAGTATTTTCTTTCCAATTTTTGTGCAATTAGTTGTTACTTTTTTTGTTGTATATTTCAATAATATTTAGTGTGCAATAGTTGTGAATATATTCTTGATTGTCTTGATTGATGTATTGATCTATAGATGTGCAATAGCTATTGAAAGATTGGTAAATATATTGATTAGGATGATTAAGTTCAAATTAATTCATATTTCTAATTGTGTATTAGTGCTTTTTTATATTTAGTTTTTTTTGGTGTGTTATAATTGCCTCAGATACTTCACTATCCCAAGCCATAATCTCTTGAATAAGAGTGTATAGCTGCTCTAAAAGGAGCAACCTTTGTCTGAGGCCTATGAATTTTTTGCATCAGTATAGGTTTATATGGGGATGAGTTGTAGGAGATGAGTTGTGAGTTGTACTGATTAGACATAAATGATACATGATATGAAATTATAGATGTGGGGAGGTAGGGGATGAGTTGTAAGTTATACTGATTGGACATAAATGATACATGATACAAAATTATAGCTATGAAGAGGTAGGGCGTTCTTGTGGTTAACCTCTATGAAGTATTAGGGTTGTTAACCCTTGTCTGTCATCCCCTACAACTCATTCCCTATGATTGAAATTTTCTTTCAAAGTATCTCCTAGGAGATTACCTTGAAAGGCCTTGTAGTACATTCAAAGGGTCTCCTCATAGATACCTTGAACATGCACACAATTGGAATTTTATTTCTAAGTACTTCCTAAGAGATACCTTGAACATACACATGATTGGAATTTTTAATTCAAGGTATCTCTTAAGAGATACATTGAACATGCACACAATTAGAATTTTCTTATGAGATATCTCGTAGGAGATACCTTGAACATGCACACAATTGGAATTTTATTTCAAGCTATCTCCTAGGAGATACCTTGAAGGGCCTTGGAATACCTTCCATGTTGATTACAAAGGTCCTTGCAAGGGATTTGATATAACCATGAAACCTTTTTATTTGATAATAACCCTAATGCACATGATTGAAATTTTATTTCGAGGTATCTCCTAGGAGACACCTTGAACATGCACATGATTAGAATTTTATTTCAAGATATCTCCTAAGAGATACATCAAAGGGCCTTATAATATATTCCATGTTGATTTAAAATGTCCTTGAAAGGGATTTGATATAACCAAGATAAATTCTTATTTGGTAACAACACTAATGCACACTATTAGAATTTTATTTCAAGATATCTCTTAGGAGATACCTTGAATATGCACAAAATTATAAATTTATTTCAAGGTAGCTCTTAGGATATACCTCAAAGGGCCTTGGAATACCTTCCATGTTGATTGAAAATGTCCTTGCAAAAGATTTGATATAACCATGACATCTTTTTATTTGGTAAGATCCCTAATGGGCACTATTGGAATTTTCTTTCAAGATATCTCCTAGGAGATACCTTGAACATGCACATGATTAAAATTTTATTTCAAGGTATATCCTAGGAGATAGCTTGAAGGGCCTTGGAATACCTTCAATTTTGAGTTATATGAGAGCATCATAACAAGGTTTGGCACTCCTTCTACTATTGTTTTAGTTAATGCTATTGTTTTTATGGGTGCTAAGACAACTGATTGGGCAAATAACAATGGTATATTCTTGAGCACTTAATCCAAATATTACTCTCAAGGTAATGGGTAGGATATATATTTTAAAAAGAACCTAATCATAATCATCAAGATAACCTTGGCACACAATAAAAGATCTTGGCACACCAAATTAAAGACAACCTTGTGGGTGGATAGGATAACTCCCAAGAGTTCAACAGAGAATTATCCTTTTGTGCTTGTCTATGGAAGGGAAGTCAAGTTGTCTATCTCTCAAGAGATACCTACCTTAGAGTTATCACATTAACTATAGTTGCTTGAGAATACTCCAATAGAAGTGAGATTGATAGAATTAATGGAGTTGTAAGAAACTAGAGGTAAAGTTAATCAGGCCATGGAACATCACCAGGTACTGATGAAGAGGTATTTTGACAAGAGGGAAACTCCAAGATTATTTCAATAAGGTGATATAGTCTTGAAATGGGATGAAGATAGAGAAAAAATAGGGAGGCATACTAAATTTTATGGCCTATGGAGTGAACCATATGTCATCACCAAGTGCAAGCAAAACAACTCCTTTTAGTTAGCAAGGATGAATGGAGATGAACTGGCTATCTTTGTGAATGGGATACATTTAAAACCCTACTATTGAGAGATGAAGGTCTATTTTGTAAATATTAGGTTAGGTGTGTGTTTCCTTTCTTGTCGTGTTGTGTTCTAATAAGTGCTCTTGAAGCATAAGTGTGTCTTTGCTTAGTTTCTTGTCTTTTTTTGTCTTTTCTATTATTTGGTGCATTATAGAGGTAATTTTTATGTCAAGCTTGTATACTTGTGACTCCATATCCCACTGGATAGGATTAGGAAATTTGTCATGGCAAAATAATCATGTCACCCTTAAGAAATCACCAAATATGTTGACCATTTTTCCCCATAGGTCAAAATGGATCAACCCCTATAGTTAGAATCTTGTATAGGGTATTTTTATAATGTCATAGGGTATGTTGAAACTCAGTCTTAGGGATAATTTTAGAATCATACATGAAAGTGGTAGGTTTTCATGGTGCTGAGTAGTTTCAAGAATAGGTCTGGAAAAGCTTAAGTTTTCACTTAGGAAATATTTCAAGTTTTGGCTAAGTGTTAGAGCATTTAGAGTTCTCTCAAAGAAATTGTTCCACACATTATCCATAACAAAAGTACAAAGCATAATTCCCTCAAAGAAATTGTTCCACTTTATTTGGCTAAGTGTTGGAATTATTTTAGGAAATTTGTTTCAATTTTTTGTCTTAGCGTTAAGAATTATTTCAAACATTTTGTCTGAAACAAAAGGCCTGAAGACACAAATTCTTGTAGACATTTTGTTCATAGTAAAAGACTAAAGGTCATTTCAGTCGAACAAAATTCCAAAACACTTTTCTTGAAGGATCATTCTTTGACAAAGTGGACCAAACAAAAATCTTGAAGGGTATTTTTCAATTAAAGTGTCCTATACAGTTTTCTTGAAGCGTCATTTTTCAAGAAATTATCCCAAGTCAAAGCCTTGAAGGGTCATTTATTCAACAAAGGGCCCAATAAAATTTTCCTAAAGGGTTAATTATTTCAGGAAAGTGCCATATAAAAAGTCCCAAAGGGTCATTTCTTTGAGAAAGTGGTCCAAAAAAAAAGGCCTGAAGGATCAAAAATGTCATTCGAAAGCAAAAATCCCAAAGACAAGTTTTGACAAAAGGTACAAGTGAACAAATTATTTTGAGAAAACTATCTAGTAGAATTTTCCCAAAGGAAAAATTATTTTAGAGAATTTGTTCCAAGGCAAAAGAATAAGTACAAATTCTTTCAGGGAAAGTAGTTGAGCAAAAATCTAGAATGCATGAATTCTTTCAAACATTTTGTCCATAATAAATTGTCCAAGGCAAATATAAGGTAGACTTAATTCTTTTGGGTAATTATCTTGCGATAATTTCCTCAAATATTTTCTCTAACATAATGAGTCCCAAATAAATTCCTTTGAAGAAAGTGTATAAGACATAAATCCCATAATAAATGTCCAAAAAAAGGTCTAAAAAGAAATATTTCAAGGAATTTGTGATCCACATATTAATGGTTGCATAGACTTCATTGACATTCTTACAGATGTTAATTGATGGGTGCATGAACATCAAATTCAAGCCATGATAAATGAATGTTGAAGTTTGAATATCCTAGTGACGATCACACATATGTCAAATACATTTACACAGATGTCAAATATAATTTCAAAGACATAAAATTTGAGCTTATGAAGTAGTCATTTGTTTTACATTAGTAGGTCTAGGCCAATCCAATAGTTTACGTTCATCCATATAAAATATCTAGAAACGAGTGGTGATTGATGATTTAATGAGCCTAGATAGATCAATGGATCATGTTTAATCATGAATTCAAGATCAATGACATGTGAGTAAGTAAAAGAGTTGGTGAACCTTGACTGCAAAAGCATGATTGACAAGTGGCACAAGTGCATGAATCCTGGTAGAGGATTTATGGATCATGTTCATTCATATTAGTAAGATCAATAGAGCGAGATGAGTTAAGAGATCAATGATTCAAGCCAATTTTGGATGACCAACCAAATGAAGGTGAGCCCAGGTGACTTAGAAAAAGGTCTACAGAGAAATTTTGATAGGTCAAGGTAAATAAAATGCATGGATCTGAGTTCAAACATGGTCTAGTTCAGACAAGATCCAATGTTTAAAAGGGTACCATCGAGAAAAACACATGACTTCAATGATTTCATCTCTAGGAGCAACTGCAGTAAAAGGACCCTTATCTCCACTATTGCACACCATGATGAACTAGTGAAGATTAGTTATCACCAAGATAAAGCCCTAACAAATTAATCTGATTATTTTAACTAAATAATGCTAGAACCTAGCTTGAAATAATTTGATCCTTTATTAACAACCATCAGGAAAGATCAAGGACGTAATAACATAATTGTGTAACCACTTGAAGCACAAACTAGATTAATCAAAAGGTTTGAATGAGCATAATTTGTAGAAGCAATTGTAACTATGGTGAGGTATCTCCTAGGAGATACCTCGAATATGCACACGATTGGAATTTTATTTCAAGGTATTTCCTAGGAGATACCTTGAAGGGCCTTGGAATACCTTTTGTGTTGATTGCAAATGTCCTTTCAAGGGATTTGATATAACCATAACCATGACATCTATTTATTTGTCAATAACACTAATGCACACTATTGGAATTGTCTTTTGATATATCTCCTAAGAGATACCTTGAACATGCACATGATTGGAATTTTCTTTCACGGTATCTCCTGGAGATATATGGAAGGGCCTTGGAATACCTTCCATGTTGATTTAAAATGTCCTTAAAAAGTATTTGATATGAAAATAATTAGAAGGGACTTGGAATATCTTCCATGTTTATTGCAAAGGTCCTTGCAAGGGATTTGATATAACCATGACAACTTTTTATTTGGCAAAAACCTTGATGCACACTATTGGAATTTCCTTTCAAGATATCTCCTAGGAGATACATTAAACATGCACATGATTGAAATTTTATTTCAAGGTATATCGATACCTTGAAGGGACTTAGAATACCTTCCATGTTGATTGTAAAGGTCCTTACAAAGTATTTGATATAACCATGACAAATTTTTATTTGGCAAGAACCTTGATGCACACTATTGGAATTTTATTTTGAGATATCTCCTAGGAGATATCCTGAACATGCACATGATTGTAATTTTATTTCAGGGTATCTCCTAGGATATACCTTGAAGGTCATTAGAATACCTTCCATGTTGATTTAAAAGGTCCTTTCAAGGGATTTGATATAACCATGACAACTTTTTATTTGGTAAGAACACTGATGTAAACTATTAGAATTTTCTTTTGAGATATATCCTAGGAGATACCTTGAACATGCACATGATTGGAATATTCTTTCAAGGTATCTCCTAGTAGATACCTCAAAGAGCCTTAGAATACTTTCCATGTTGATTTCAAAGGTCCTTGAAAAGTATTTGATATAACCATGATAACTTTTTATTTGGCAAGAACCTTGATGCACACTATTGGAATTTTCTTTTGAGATATCTCCTAGGAGATAACTTAAACATGCATAAAAGCTAACACACTAAGCTATATTTTGAGATCCCCCAAGAACAATTAGAAGGTGCCATGTGTCAAAAGGTAGCAAAATTAAGCTTAAAATCTAAAATTAATGGAGAATCAAAGGAAAATTAGTGTTAAATTTGAATTCTAATGAAATTGAATCCCAAAAGCAATATCTCGAACACAATCCCCCACAAGACTCCTTACAAGCTGGGTAGAACTAAAATCACAAAGTGGGAGGACATTATAGTAGTTTCAAGGCATATAAACTCATATGTATTGCCTAAGGATGATTTTAGGGCATGGGACCCCAACAATGTCATTGCACGGCACTTCTTCAAATTCAAAAAGGATGTCGCTATGGAATATAATTATCAAAAAGAGGTGAAAAAATGGATTTATAGGGATGCAATAAATGATGAGGTGGTCCTTATAAATGATGCAAGGAAGAATATTGAGCTGGAAATGAGGCTTGATAGGGAGAAGAAGAAAGAGGATATTGTGAAGCCCTCGCTCCCACCAACTCATAGGATCACGTTCAATGTTGATTATGAGGAGGAAGAAGAAGATAATGTTCCTCTCATTAGGAACATGCCATGTAGACCTCCACTGTAGGCTACTCCAAGTGGAAAAATCTTGCCTCTGAGCTCCAAGCAAGTAGTGCCTTACACTTACATTTTAGCCACTTGTTTGTATTTGGCCGCCTTTTGTGGGCCCACATAAACTTGTATTAGGCATTTTTTGAGCCTATAAATAGGGGTTTCCCCTTCATTTGTAACCATAAAACAATTGTTACCATAATTAATATAAGGAGACAAAGAATTCAAGAATTTTTTTGTAGTGTGCTCTTGTGTGTTTTTTGTGATTTCTGATTCTCACACTTTTCGATAGCTGATAATTTCTTTTATATAAGATAATTTGGTAATAACACACATTATATGCATCTGTTAGTTTGAATTTAACACTAGGTTGACTCATTTGATAGTATACTTGTTTTGTTTTCTTATTTATAATTAAATCTACCATGCAATTTACTGTGAGTAATTTTCATGCAAAGTATGTTGTTAGACATGCATTTCCTTCCTTTAAAGCTTAAACTAAATTTATTTCGATTTGAGCATTATGATAGAATTGGTAGATGCTAGTTTCATGTGTTTTTGCCTCAAAAGTTAGTAGAATTGGTATCTTTGATCATCTTGAGAACAATCTATTTTCTGCCCTACCCTACTTACTCTTAGATCCACACATGAATCACTTTAACTTAGTTCATGTTGTAAATATTCATTGTTCATTTACATTTTGGGAAACAATTGGAAAAGATTGAAACAATTTTACAAATATTAGAAAGAATAAGTGTCACTGCATAAACATCTATTGTCCCTATAGTAGGGTCTTCTAGTAGACTTTTAAAGTGGTGATCACATCTTTGTTATTTATGCTATTTCTAGTAGTAGTTGTATAAACAACTCAAGCCCCAAGTCTTCTAGGACTTAAAATTAAGTTTCTTACTTTCCCCTCATTCCTTGGTGACCTAAGGAGTACAATAAGTGCATCAACAAGCCCAATAAAGTAGCATTTAAGTAATCAATCAAGTGTCCTTGAGACACCTACAAGTTTTATTTCAAGTCAAAATATTCTATAGTCAGGGGTCTAACAGTCTTAAGACCTTTTCTAGGCCTATGAAGGCTATTTGGACCATAAAATGCATGAACTATTGAGATGAATAACCTCAATATAAAACTTAATTAGGATACATGTGAGGTTAAAATAGGGATAAATAAGCACAAATGTGTATCTACAACTAGCTTCGATAGCACTACTATAGTCAAGTGGGTGAACCATGCTTAATGGAGACTTCAAGGGTATAGACTTTCAAGCAGGGTAATGAGATTATTAAGATATCATCATACATGGATCAACTCATGGGTAATTTGTGTATTGTCAAAACTACCAAAGCATATTTATACCTTGTCATAGTCCATATAAAGGACATCACATCATGTATAGTGGTCTATATAGTAGAGGTTTGTTTTCATAATGAAAAAATGGTGAACATATGAAGAAGATAATAGTCTAAAAGGAATGCATTAAGTTGTGGACTTTGGAGGAGACCTCAAGGAGCCAAACTTAGTTGAATATTCAATTCCATGAAATCTTCACCTACAGCTACTTAAGGAACTCATAAAATATGTTGACAGTCAAGACATTGAAACAATAAGGTCTTGCATATTTTCAAATTTCATAGGATCTTGTTATGTTTGAATCTTCATTTCAATTTCTTCCTTAATATTTTCATCCCAATATCTAATAGGTTTATTATTTGATCCTAAATTCACATATTTAGAGGAGCTAACCTCACAACTAGAGGTCTAGTCTAGATACAAGCATCCCACAACCTTAGATCATTCCAATGTTAGTCTAGATATGAATCAGATCTGAGTAGTCTAATTTCAATTGGGTGTTATCTGGGTTGCTAATAGAAATCAAAGGAGATCTATTGGTCTTTGTTTTTGTAAGGGAACTTTCTTTTCTTCCCTACCTTACTCCCTCTTTTTGAAATTTTTTAACATGAATCACTTTATATAAATACCCATTATGTATATCCATTTTTTTGTTTAAGAGTTTGGGCTTATATTGGAAAATACAAATCAATTTACATCATAATAAATTTAGGTAGATTGTGTCACTACCATATTCCTGTTGTCCCTATAGTAGGGTTTGCTTGCAGAATAGAATGTGGTAAGTTATAACCACATAATACCTCCATAAAAAATGAGTGAAGACCCAAGGTGTCACTACCATATTCTTGTTGTCCCTATAATCTAAGAAATGTTATTTCGTTGTTCGCATTACATGTTTGACATAGACACACATCAACAGTCTGGAAGGACCTGAGGAGAAATCTAAATATTCTCAACCTAATATTTCCTATAGGGCACTTTTAGGTATTATTACTCCTCTAAATATTAATGTGGTTGGATTCCTCAAGAAATAAAAGTCAACTATATTTATTTACTCTAGGAGTACACACAAATCCATTAACAATAAGTTGGCTACTTAGTTGAACTACTCCATTTACCCAACTCCAAAATTTCAAATATTAATTATAGGTGGGGGTATAGTCAATTGTATTGGTAAATGCCATAGTATAAAGATATGGAAGACTACCTATTATATTATCTTATGTTTTTTATTATAATGGATGGGGATAACATTTTTTAGATTGTAATGGCTCACCACTTTTATGCATAATTGAGATGAATTTTTAGTAACTATTCATGCCAATTAATTTAGAAGGAAGGACATTTGAATTGCATGGTTTATTGGCTAAATCTACATAATTGGTTAATTTTCACCAGATGATGAAGATGATCAAAAAAGGTGCAAAGTAATTATTATGAAATTATTTTCCATAGAATTTAAACCAAACAAGGAGTCTACCCATATTAAATTGCAACTAGTGGAGTCTACCCATTTTTGTCTTATAAACCCACTTGACTCCTTTGACCTCTTTTCCCTTTGTATTGGGCTTTACAATAGGGCTCACTGCTACCTAGGCCAACCTAGGGCCTCTCTGAGCTCAACACACATTCTTAAAAATTGTAGTATTTTTATTAAAAATTAATTGAAGTATATACTTGCAAAGTATTTAGAATTATATTTATTGTATTGTTTAATAAAATTTTAGTGTTACAATTTGAAAACCCTATTTGCTTGAATAATAGTGATGTGTACACTCCTTCAGCAGAAGGATCACTGACATCATAGATGGACGCACTCTAGCAGGGCCAAAAATATTAAAATAATCTCGATAGACTATTTGAATCTTAGTGATTTCATAACATAAAGTGTTAAACAATGAATAAAGGGCCAAGACAACACAAATAAATCACACATTTTAGATAAAACAAAAAATATATTGAACACTATTAAGATTAAATACCTAAATATAAGGATTTTTAGAAATGATAGTAACAAATATGGTCAACACTTCAAACACTCTACAACTTACTCTATTTCAATATTTCAGCACTCTACAGTGAATGTTTAGAAAAAACTAAGAATATGTAGGAATAGGAATATATCTGGTCAGACATGTTCGATAGTTTTTATTCCTCTTATAAATGTCTAAAAATTATACAGACCCTATTTTAAAAAGGAAATTTGAATTTCAAATTTGTTGGGGACTCCCACCTATTTTTAAACATAAATGCACCTCATGAGTAGTCAAATTGAATTGAAGGCAAGTGATATATTTAATATATTAAAATGATATTTATATATATTATATTAAAATATATAATTTTAATTTAAAATATATACTAAAAATATATATTATATAATGTAATCTGAGGTCAAGTAAAGCTCCACATCCTCCTTAGAAATACCTCTTTGAGCTGTCATGGCTTAGAATTTCATCAAATTGCCCACTAGTGGACTGCAATTTGGCTCCCAAATTGAATTATCCTTGAACAAAAAATAATATAACTCTCCTTGGCTTGATTATAATGATCATAGGGTTGAATTATGACTCTTGTACTTGCTAGGGTTTTTTTAATCAAAAGGGTGACAAGTGTCACCTTCTCGGCAAAAGAATTTTGAGTAGCCAATGGTGGTACATCCCTAAGATCTTGATCTAATGGTCTACATTTTCTTGTATGATATAGATCCAATAGAGCATGCTAAGTATTGATGACCAAAGAGTTAAAGCCCAAGATCTATGATCTATATGAGACTGGCAAAGTTAATCAAACGATGAGTGTAATGTTAAATTATCAAAGGTTCTATGGAGCTCCATGGGGATGATAAGTCTCACATCATAAGAGCCCAATACAGAGAGCAAATGATTCATGAGAGCCGAGTATAAATATCACAAAAAAATCAAGTAATCACCATGTGACACACATAGGAAACAAGATGAACCCAGGAATGACAAGTGACAAGCTCAACATATAACCTTGTGGACATGTTTAAAATTGATGCTCATGTGCCTATCAATGATGTTCATGTGGACATCAAATGATGTTTGTGAGGATATCAATTTTAAAACAATAAAGAGCCTAGATGATGTGTATAAAATTAATGATCACACACTCATCAAAGACATTCACATGAACATCAAATGATGGTTGTGAGGACATCAATTTTAACATAACAAAGAGTTCTGAAGATGAGTTTAAAATTAATGATCATGTGCCCATCAAATATGTTCACACTAACATCAAATGATGGGCACATGGATGTCAATTTTAACATATCATAGAGTTCCAAAGATGATTTTAAAATTGACAGTCACGTTCTCATCAAATATGTTCATGCCAACATCAAATGATGGGCACACATATGCCAATTTTAAGACATCTACTTAGATCCAAATTCAAAGGCAATGGTCATATTTTGAGAAATGATGAGTAGAATGCCATGGGGAAGCCATATAAATGCAATATCAAATCCATGTGAGCATAATATGCCAAATTAGAGAACTTATAGACCTGGTGATGTAAAGGTAGGGATCTAAGCTCATGATGTTTGAGCTCATGGTCACCATTAGAGCACTATTAAAACCTACAAGAATTCCCTAGTAAGGCGAGGACCATAACGAAACCTTATGAGCATTATTATTGACCCAAAGGGAGATGAATTGTCACCTATGTAAAGATGAGTTGAGCTAGATTCCATTAGTGAGCAGTCTAAAAGGATTTCCAACAATGATGGGGGACCTCTCCTATATACTCAACCAGCTTGGAGATATAATGATGCATGTATTAGGCATCATAAAAAATCAATGAAGACCCTACAAAAGTAATGAAGCACTTCATTAGCCAAAGGGTTCTCAAAGTCAAAATATTCCTCTTATGGCTAAATCATATCTGATGGCAATCCACAATTTTCATTCAAAGGTTGTCATCTACACTATAAGAAAATCAACACCAATGATTATTTCAAAAAAATTCATAAAGCCATAAATCTGCCCATTCCACTTATTTTTGCAAGATTTGTATTCATTCAAACTAGGTTCAATATTGATTTCACTTAGTTTTGGATCTATTTCTAAAAGACCAATGATCTAATATTCTACTTTATCTAATTAATGCACTTTGTCAAATATTGGTCTTAATAAGAGAAATGAGCTTCATGAAACAATATTGCATTTCAACTCACTTTACCCTTTTTGATAGATTTCCTTAATTAATCATGTAAACAAAAATTACACTTATAATTTACTTCATCATTCAAATCTCCCCTTTAGGATCTCTCGGTCCTCCTATAATTATTCATTTATGGATTCCTTTCTTTGTTTGAGATATTTATGCATAAATTTAAAATTAATGATAATATTGTCACCTCTTTTCCATTCTCTTCTAGAGAAACCTATCCATCGACTTTTTTTAACCATAGTTCCATAATATGCCGAGTCCTTACTTTAAAACAATGCATTTACATCATATACACAATCTTGATAGGTCTTCAAGGTAGACTCATCTTGAATATAAAACTTATCCTTACCTTCATCTAGTTTTCTTAACTAATGAAACCTCTATCCCTAACTTCCTTTATTTGAACTCAACTTTAATGTCGATCACCATTATCAACATACACAATCTAATAACTTAGATCCTATTTCATCAACTAAGTTTCAACATGGAATTGTGACAATAAGAAATAGAGAGTGAGAATGCAAATTATTTCTTTCTCCCGGATAGTCTATACCATGAAATCACATTCAACACTTCTCAAATATTTTTTTGGATATTCATATGAAGTTTGAGATCACTCAAGTTATAGAAAATTTTGTTCATAAATCTTAGATAGAGGTTCATACAGATCAGTATTGGTCATGAGTAATTAAAAACAAATATTTTGATTCATATTAAAAAAATACCTATGTGGGCTCTATCTTCAAGTAATCTATAATGCCGTGTTGGTCTGTATAAGACCAATTTGGGTATCGAATTTATACATAGACAAAATGAGTCATTTATTATGCTCTAGGATCCGTTTGGAAAATTCAATCTTGATTTAGATTTCTTAGTTGTTCATAAAATGTGCCTCCTAAGAATACAATTACCACAACATCTAAGATTAGAATGAAGTTTTGTGTCAACATACAACTGCAATATCCATAGGTTTAAACTTTGTAACACAGTCAATGAAATTATGTCAAGATCAAACATAATTAGACAAATGTTCCTTTGACCTATTGTTGTAGACCTATATGTAAGATCATACCTTTGTGCATGACTATAAATGATTGTATTATTTTTATTCAATGTGAAAATATAGTAATGGTTAAATTTTTTCATCAAATGTATAATAAATAGTTTTATCTTATCTTCATTTTGGTCTCTTACCTCTCATGCGAGTCAAATCACATTATTCCTCATTATACCAAACTTGATCATTCTTCATGAGATCTGTGAAGTCCTTGATTGCACAATATCCTTCCCTTTATTGATAGGTTTTAAAAATTAACATAAAATCTAACTACATACATATACAGGCCTAGAGGCCTTTATTCACTTCTTCTATACTCCTCCACCTACTTCTCTACCTCCTTGACAGACTCTCTCGTTTCTATATATACATAGCTGATTTTATTAGTCTCTTCCTGATAGACTTAGACCCTATCTTTCCTCAACCAATGCACAAATATAGGGTTGTTGGTAAATAAGAAGATAAAGTCTCCTTCTTAACTTAGAATATACCTAGTTTGTCTTCAACATAGCATTATAGACAACTCATGAGGTGCTTGTCACCTTTTCATAGGCAAATAGAATTTTAAAACATAGTATTGACCCTTTAAGGTCATTATATAGTTCCTACCCTTATTATTTTACTACTTATTGTCTTTCATGGGAGGACTTCTTTGATCAAAATTAACCCTTATATACAAAATTTTCATATATGAGTTGATGCTCCTGCATCATTATCCATTTTAAAAGTGGAATATTCTATTTGTAAAGGCATGTGATATTTGTAAAACACATTGCCTATAGATTAGTCCATTGGGAAAGTCTAGTGTATTTCTAGAACATTTGTGGAAAGGACAACTGTCCCTACACCTGTACTTTTTTAATTGGTTAGGATTGACCGACATGCTTCCTTGCATATTATAAAAGGAACATTGTCAATTGTAAAGAGGGGGGGAGTTTTTAGAGCCAAAATTAATTTGTAAGCTTAGAACAATTAATATAAACAAGGAATTATGAAAAGATTGTTTGGTATTTTCTTGTGTTCATTGTTATTATGGCTTTTCTCTCACTTGTTTGTTCTGATTTCTAGATTTAAATGGTTCATGTGAATTCTTAGTGTGCACCTTTAATTGTAAATTTTTTAACTTGTGAAAATTCTAGGTTGACTGCAAGTCCTTAGGTTCATTTTATTTTCTTACTCTTCTTGCATTTGGGCTAATGATGTTTTCCTGCAAGGTAAATCTTTAAATTGAACCAAGTTCTTATTTGCATTATTTACACCTTCTTTAGAAACTTGCTTGATGTGTCATAGGATTTGAGCTTATGCTACTTTATGTTACATATTAATTAAGTGCATGTCTAGATGAAATCTAAACTTTGGCATGATGTTTGGAATGAAGATAAGAAACATTTATTTTTTCCCTACCCTTCCTTTTAATTTTTTTTAATCATATCACTTTAGCTTAATTCTCATTATAAATATCCATCTTAGGTTAGTTCTTAGATTAGTTCTTGACCATAATTCACTGTTCTTAGCGTAGATACTTCATAGTTTGCATAAGATCTACTATTTGACTATGGTGCATGAATACATGCATCTTAGTAACTATGAATTAAAAAAAACTGCCAACACATCTCCAACTCACTTTGCGGCACCTGCAGTCATAAACACCAAGAAACACATCTCATATTTAGACTTCAAAATTTAAGTTAGTAAGCAATCATTCTGGTCTTAATAAATTGGAGAAATAAAGCAAAGGATTTGAGTGGATAAATAAACCCATCGGGATAGATATTCATTGGTGCTTTAGCTTAAATTGAATCTGTTCAATAGTAGAATTGTGTATCACTAATTTAAATTGTAGCTCAAAAGACCTGATGGTTAACTAAAATTTGTTGGTAATTTTGTAAAGCAAAACATACTCAATTATTTTCTATAATTTGTATGTAATTTAACAGTTCATAGACTTTTTATAACCAAGTTTAAAGGGCTAAAAAATTAATCATTCACATTACTTGAAATTAATTGATTATCCATCTGTAATGCCAACTATCCCATGCCAAGTACCATCTACAACATCAAATTTAATGCTTGTGATTCATCAACTAAGACACCTAAAAAATTAATCATTCACATTACTTAAAATTAATCGATTGTCCATCTATTTTACTGCCCCATGTCCCATTCCAAGTGTCATCTGTAACACCACATTTTATGCTTCATGATACGTGATTTAACCTTACTGATATGTGATTAAAAATTTGAATTTAATTCCTATTGCCTACAAAACATTATTAATATTTGATATATTCTCTCTTCGAAGTAATCTACCTCATCTGCTGCACACATGGTGAAGCACTACAGAGTTTTAAATCCATACCGACGATCACATTGTTGACCCCATAATGTTAAATGAAATAGAAACTCAGCCCATTTTCATGTTACATGGCATTATACACTACGTTAAAAGCATAAAAATTCATTTAATTTTATTAAAAATATAATATTATTTTTATACTATTAACAATATATAGTTGTATTGAAATATATTATGCTGAAATATATATTGATTTATAACCTATATTAACATATATATTATATGATATAATAATATTGATTAATATTAAAATATATTTTAAAAAATATATAATTTATAAATAATATTAATATATAATTAATTAGTTTAATATATAAAAATATTATGATATATATTTTATGTCAATTTTATTTATTTAATAACTAATATAATTAATGTGTGTGTTGGGGGAGGGGGGGTAAGAGGGGTTATGTGAATCGAAAGAGTGTAAATCAACAATTAAACTTATTAATTACTCTAAATCCATGTCAATATCAAAATAAGTTCATTTAAAATAATTTTGGGTGCAAACCTATCAAGATCTAAATCACCTTGCAATGCTTTATTCTACAATGGCTTACATTCTTTGTGTAAAGAAATAGCTTCTTAGCACAATAACTATGTCAAAATTGCAACTCCATTAGTTTTGATTAGGGGGCATCTATATTCACTGGATAAGGAGCACAGTTATGGGTGATCAGGTTTTGTCTTAGTGATTGCAATGGAGAAATTGCTTTTGTTACAATGGTGCTAAAAAAATTAGAAGCGACTGAAAAGAATTTCAGGTTTAGAAATATGATAAAACTTTGAAGTGGACATATATGTTTTAAAGACACCATCTATTCCAATATGTATGCCTACTATTATACCACCACCATTTGTTTCTCATAATAATTAATAATATTACATCTTCAAAAAATGTGGATGAAACTCCACTTATTATACAAGAGCCTAATAATTATTTTTAAATCATTACCATCGGTTCCAAAGTTCCATCATGATAATTTTACTTCTATTTCCATATTTGAAATTCTATAATTTTCATTGTTCTATGGTCTTGTAGTGGATTATTGAACATTTTCTAATTTTGATGACCCCTTAAATGTGATCCAAAACCCATGGTAGGAGACCCATCAAGTGTAATTTATTGCAATGAGTCTATAGCTATTTTATTGGAATGAAATTCTCTAAATTATACAAATCTAAATTTAGATACAATCTATAAATATAAACTCTACATGTAGAAATACTATAAATAGTAAGTGTTGTGAGGTAGATTGCTTATGCTGTCACATAACCATAATTTAGATAAGCACAAAAAATCCTTTCCTAAGAGGTCTTTGAGTTTGTGTCACTTATTTTGATTACCATTTTGGGGTCAAATTCATCTCCAAATATTAGTTTTTAAGTTCAAGAAAGGCAACTACCCTCATAGGTATTTGAATTGGTGAATTAAATTATCTTAAAGGTATTCTTAAAAATCAAGGAGTCAAATCTCTATTAGACAATTTGCTTATATTACATCTTCAAAAAGTGTGGATGAAACTCCACTTATTATGTAAGAGCCTATTATTTCTAAATCATTAGCACAATCTCTACATCAAAATTATAACTCCCTTGGTTTCTATAAAGGGACATTTGTATTTGTTGGATAGGGAGCTTAGTTGTGGGTGATCAGTTTTTGTCTTGGTGATTGCAATGGAGAAATTGCTTTTATTACAATGGCACTAAAAAAATTAGAAGTGACCAAGAGTAATTTTGGGTTTATAAATATGATTAAAATTAGAAGTGGACATATATGTTCGGAATACACCATCTACTCCAATATGTATGCCTACTATTATACCACTAGGTCCACTTGACTCTCCTAATAATTAATAATGTTACATCTTCAAAAAATGTGGATAAAAATCCACTTATTATGCAAGAGCCTATTATTTATAAATCATTACCATGGGTTCCAAAGTTCCATGATGATAATTTTACTTCTATTTTCATATTTGAACTTCTATAATTTTCATTGTACTATGGTCTTGTAGTAGATTATTGAACATTTTCTAATTTTGATGATCCCTTGGATGTGATCTAAAACTCATGGTAGGAGACCCATTAAGTGCAATTTGTTGTGATGAGTCTCTTGTTATTTTATTAGAATGAAATTCCCTAAATTATACAAATATACATTTAGATACAATCTATAAATGGATCAAAGTCTATATATAGAAATACTATATATAGTAAATGTTTCTTGAGGTACACTGATTATGTCCTGGCATAACCATATTAAATTAGATAAGCACACTAAATCCTTTCCCAAGAGGTCTTTGAGTTACTAGGTACGATTTTGTGTCACTTATTTTAATTACCATTTTGGGGTCGAATTCATCTCCAAATATTAGTTTGTAAATTCAAGAAAGGCAACTCAACCTCATAGGTATTTGAATTGGTGAATTAAATTATATTAAAATTATTTTAGGGGGGTCTAAAAATTAAGGAGTCAAATCCCTATTTAAAGATAATTTGCTTATGTTACATCTTCAAAAAATGTGGATAAAATTCCACTTATTATGCAAGAGCCTATTATTTCTAAATCATTACCATCATTTCTAAAGTTCCATGATGATAATTTTACTTCTATTTACATATTTCAACTTCTATAATTTTCATTATATGTCTTGTAATAGATTATTAAACATTTTTCTAATGTTGATCCCTTGGATGTGATCCAAAACCCATGGTAGGAGACCCATCAAGTGTAATTTGTTGGGACTCATATAAGTTAGGGATTAACCAAATATGCTTAGGGGTTGCTTACAAGTGTAAGGAGAGTCTGATATGAGTTGACACTCAAAAAACCTCATAATAAAAAGTACCAAAGGCTTTGTGAATCTAGTATTTTTTTTGCGAGATTTATTTTGTAATATAGTTCATTGTGGCACCATCATATTCACTATTTGATTGGTATCTCATTTTGGTTCATTCAGATTAACATTGTAAGATGGCTTGATCTTAAATTTTCATATATTGGATAAGGCTAATGTAGTGGCCCCAAAATTTACTAGCTTGTTTAATACAAGGAGTTTCATTTCTTGATCATGCTCAAGGTCACCCAGTTGTTTTTCATAATTCAGAAATTTTAGTGCCACATAGTGTGGCAATAAGGGATGAAATGATACCTCTAATGCAAGAGGGTTATGAAATACATATTTTTAATCGAGCACATCATTTGGATGAAATTTTAGGTGTTCTTCTCAATGAGAGATTTTTTTCATCCAATGTTTTAATAATTTGTAATGAGGATTTTGAAAAAACCCCACCTTAGTTCCTTTACCTTGATTTACAAGATTTGTCTCAAAAACAAATCTTAAGATATAAAGACATCTATAAAAGGATTCAATTGTAGTATATAATAATATGTGGAAATCTATTTATAGACATACTATATAAATAGAAAGTGTTCTTGTGATAGTTGGAAATGATTTTGGTCATCATATAATGGACCAATCAGTTATTAAAATGCCTTAGAAATGCTTTCCAAATGAGTCAGTAGCTGAAAATGCAATTGATCATCTTGGGATGTATAATTTAATCATCAAAATACCCTAATTGAAAACTTTCCCAAATGATTATGTTGTTATTTTATTGGAATGAAATTTCCTAAATCATACAAATCTACATTTAGATACAATCTATAAATGGAAAGTCTATATATAGAAATACTATATATACTAAGTGTTCTGAGACAACTGAAAATGATGTTGATCATCTAGGGATGTACCACTTTGAAGTAATCTAAATCTACTCAAACATCAAACTACCTAAGTAAGATCTAGAACCATTACAACTAAATACAATAGATGAATTCACAATTCAAATCAACATTATAATCCTAAAGCTAAATGCTCTAAATCATGATTAAATAGAATATGAAAATAAGAGGATTTGATTGATTATCTTAGACTCAAAATGTTGACATTATGTTGGCATGATCATGGACTGTTGATGATGGATTAGATTGGCACGGAGACTAGACTTGATCACTTTAATAGTTGGACATGGATTTGATAGATGATTTGTAGTTAGCTCTAATAAAAGAATGGAGTTGTTTAAATATAAAGAGGAGGGAAAGATTAATGGTTGAGATTCAAAGTTGGTTTGGGGAGATCAAGGGTTGGGGATTACTCTTGGAAGCCGCTAGATTTAGAGTCTTCTAGAGATGAGGGGTGAGAATAGAGATGATTCTAGAATTGGATAATTCTAGAATCCTTTTAAGGACTAATTAGGATTAGGTATGGGATTAGATAGGGATTATATGGGTGATTATGGACTAGGGGTGTATGAGAGACTAGGAATAGGCTAGTTTAGGTGGGTAAGTGGGCCATGGGAATTTAAAATTCTCAAAAAATAAATAAGTGACAATCAGGATAAGATAATGGGGATTTATGATATTAATTAATTGATTGGTGGGGATGGATAAGGTTAGTAGATGGAAAATAATGAAGGGGGACATTAGATAAATAATTTCAAAGAGGTGGTAAATTAGTAGAATGAAAGACGATAAATTTGATAAGCAAAATTAGTGTCCACTAAAAATAATATTAGTGACGTTAAATGGAGCGAGTGAATTTAGATGCATACATCTTGGGATGTACTAGTTAATGGTAAAAATTCCCTTGAAAAGCTTCCCAAGAGATATAATCAAATCTTGTGTTTCATTAGTATTATAATTTATATAATCTTGATAAATGAAGTTTTTGTGATACTTGTATTGAAATATTTTTTTCAAGAGTAAAGTTGCTTGGATTACAGTTTCCTATTTAAATTTAATTGATTTTACATAGATGTGATTTGGCCACATATTTTTGACCCCAATATTGGGCTTCAAATTTGAAGTAATTGTGTTGTTGGTCGAAATGCTTAACCCTGAATCTGCATTGAGATATCACATGACTTATTGTCATGACTAAAAAGTTAATGTTTATAGATTGGTATGGTGTAGAATGTTTATGCCCTCACGTAGCCATAATTTAAATAACCCCACAAAATTTTTTCCTAGGTCTAGGTCTTTGAGTTGCTAGGTACGATTTTACATCACTTATTTTAATTACCATTTTGGGGTCGAATTCGTCTCCAAATATTAGTTTGTTAATTCAAGAAAGGTGACTCACTCTCACAGGTATTTGAATTGGTAAATTAACTTATCTCAAAGGTATTCTGTGGGGGCTAAAAAATGAGTCAAATCCCTATTAGACAATTTAATCATATAATCTAATGAACAAATATAAATAAACTTTTTTAATTAGGATAATTATAATAAACAATAAAAAATTGTAAAAAATTTTATATACAAAAACTATCTGAGTTTATTATTTATTTTTATTTATGTTTACATCTTTAAATCTTTTTATGAAATAATGTACATTGTTTAATTGTTTAATATGTTTAAATATACAAATATTTTTAAAAATAATGTTTAAATATGTTACAATTTTTTATATAAACTTTTAAATTATTATAAGTTTAAAAATTTTCACGTGCTTTGAAATTAGGGTTAAGTTTATCCTTTTCTCTTTCCATTATTTTCTATTAGTTTCTCTCTCTCCCTTTTGAAGGTTGAAAAACATTAATTTATTGATTGTTAGGTTAACTGTGATGTTAGTGGTGGAAGCGTTGACCCCATTTTTCACTATCATTTCTTCAGTTGCTTTTTGTTAGATATTTAATCTATGTAATGTATTATTTTACTGTATTTGTAATGTGTGACATGTTTGGCTTGACATGACCTTTTTATTCATTATTTACTGCTTTAAGTTATGAAAACACTGGGATTTAGATAGACCTAGATTGTTGGTTATGAAATGGCTGAGATAATGAAAGGGCAAAGATTAGGATTGTTTAGCGCTTACTTCTATTCAATAGGGATCCAAATGGTGAATGTGAGGGAATAGCATACATTTTTTATTAAGTGTAAGCAAATAATGAAATGGTTGAGATAATGAAATGTCCAAGATAATGAAATGGTGGAGATTAAGATTGTTTAGCCCTTACTTGTATTCAATATGGACCCAAATGGTAAATTTGAGGGGAAAGCATTTTTTTTTTTATTAACTGTAAGTAAATAATGAAATGGTTGAGCTAATAAAATGATGAAGATTATGATTGTTTAACACTTAATTTTATTCAATAGGGACCAAAATGATGAATGTAAGGTGAAAGCAGACATTTTTTATTAATTGTAAGCAAAAAATAAAATGTTTGAGATAATAAAATGGCAGAGATTAAGATTATTTAGTGCTTAATTTTATTCAACAGGGACCCAAATGGTGAATGTGAAGGGAAATCAAATATTTTTTATTAACTATAAGCAAATAATGAAATGGCTGAGAAAATAAAATGGCAGAGATTAGGATTGTTTAGCACTTGTATTCAATAGGAACCCAAATGGTGAATGTGAGGGGAAAGTAGATCTTTTTTATTAACTATAAGAAAATAATCATAGTAAAAAAATGCCATGATGTGAGAGGGTTTTAATGGTTCCACCTTGTCTCTATCTCCTCACATCATTCATCTATTGACGTTGTTCAGGATACTGTGAATTATTTCTATTTTAGACTGAGTTAAAAAGTCATTTTTTGATGTGTTCCAAGTTATTATTATTTGAGTTGAATTGTTTCCATTTTAGATTGAGTTGAAAAGTCATTTTTTGGAGTGGAAAACTTTTCCCTCATGCTTAAATATTATTGGGTAGAGGGGTCCTATGCATCATTATATATTTAAAAATTGCTTATAAAATATTTGTACCTTAAAAATAGGAGCAACTATTGTTTAGGGAAAAGTTTTTGAGGGGTGGGAAGTAGCATGGGGGTGAATATTTGTATAGCTACTTTTTTCTTGTTGCAAACTATCATTTGCATCCAATAAATTTTTATTTTTTTAAACAAAAGTTTTGTAGTAAAATGCTCTGAATTTCTCTCAGCAAAATGTATTACACATAATTTTTGTAGTCTTCAGAGCACATCTAGATATATTTAAAGAATCTGGTACAGGTTTTCCAATCACCTTATACAGGTCTTTGGAGCATTCCAAGACTTCTTTGGAGCATCTTGTATATGTCTTCAAAGTACACCCAGAGCATATTCAAAGTAATTTTAGAGCATATTTGGAGTGTCTTCAGAATGTTCAATCTTTGGATCTTACCTACTGAATCTTCAAAATTATAGCCAAAAGAGTTATAAAAACTATATTTCCTTCTCAAAATTACTCCATCATTGGGATGTTTTTTTTTACTCAAAATTACCCCATCCTTGGGATGTGTTCTTCTACCCAAAATTACCCTATCCATGAGTTGTGTTGTTGTACTCAAAACTACACTATTCATCTAAGTTAGACACAATAACAAGGTAAAGAATCAATAATAAATTACATATAAATAAAGAACAAATTACATTCATATCCTAATTAGACTAGACTTTAAATATTAAATGTAATACAATATATAACTAAATGCAACACTTTATGGATAATTTATATAACTATGATGAGGTATATGAAATGCTCATCATTTCTTCTCTACACTTTACCTTTTGCAAGTCCTCTCATAAAAAAGTTGGCTGACTGATCCTTAATCCAAATTTTCTAATTAAAACCTCTAACTCAGATCATAAACTTCAAAATGGTAGCCCCAATCATGGTGGCCCCTTGACAAGAATCAAGATCTATGACAACTATATGTACCCAAGCTTCAAATTCAACTTTTGCTTAAGAATTCCAACATTGCCATGGAGATAGAGGACATAGAATAATAGGAGGCCTAAACCTTATCCCAATATAGACATTTGAACATCTTTCCTCTAAGCACCAAGTGATTATATAGAAAATAACTTTGGCTCTTCTTAGACTCCATTTAATATTGGTGGGATTGAGGACTTCCTTGTGTTTCAACTCAACAGGTAATGTCTCCAACCTGGAAAGACTTGCATTGAAACCATTGGTATAATGGTGGTTTAAAAAATATCTTAAAGCAAAACTATTAGATCTCAATGGCTCATAATACTTATTCTTCATATGCATATGATACAATGGTTGAAAAGAAGAAATAAGTTTCTTTGCTTTTAAAAATTATGGTCTCATGCATAACCCAGTGGTGATTTGTATTTCCAAAAATCTATTATTGTCCTATTTATATGCCATTTGGTTCCTTATATTGGAGAGAAAGACACACAATTATGTCTCTCTGATAAATAAATTTATCAAAAAATTAGATTGATATCCTAACAACAAACTGAAAGTATAGGACTCACAAATGGCATCCTACCTTTCTTCAGTGCTCTTTAGAAAAATGTCCATAAATACATGCTCATCTTCAATGATATGTGAAAAAACAAGGGAAATTAATGCCATTATAAAATTTCTCATGTAAGAAAAGAACATAAACTAATGAAGGTTATCTGCATGCTAATAGTTTCTCAAAAATAACACAAATATGTTGCATAGAATCCTATGATTTTTACAATTGTAGTTAGGATTATGCCAATTGCTTCTGAGATTCATCCTTATGTTTAGAATTTTCATCTTTCAATTTTTGAATTTTATTCTAGATGATATGCCAAACAAATATTATTTCATGTAATCTAACAGGGAAAGAGGGAACAACTCTTGTTGGACACTTTGTCTGAATTGCAATCTCTCATATTTCTCTTTGCATGGCCTGAAGAGAGGCTTGCAACTCAGAATTCCAAATGGTGAGGTCAATTATTCTATTATTATGTTGGGAAAGGATTGTATTTCTATTAGAAATACTTTTTCTTAGATTATTGATCAGATTACATTTATCAACATTGACATTGTGTAAATCAATAATGTGAGTGTCCTTGATAGCAAGAAAATTTTGCAAATTACTCAATTCTTGGGTCTATGAAAACATTAAATTATAGACCCTAGTATATTCAGATTGTATTCCTTGAACAATTATTATTATTTACTAACTCTAGTAACATATTCTTCCCACCTTTGTTTCAAATTAGAAATCATCAAGTCCTTACCTTTCAAATTTGAATGGAGAATATCTAATTCTATTTTTTGTAGTCTGATTGTTTCCTCATGGTATGATAAAGCCATGGCATGCTATAATTATTTTTTTTCATTGAAAAAATGTGGAGATTATGGATTTTCTTCAATCAAGGGTGCCTTACCCTTATCAACAATAGAGGGCACATGATGCTCTACTTATTGAGGTATAATTTGTTCTATTAGGGTTCCTTCTGCAAATACAAATTCTTCTATAGGGGTGATTAAGATAGAATGATTTGGTTAAAAATAATGAAAAAACTACAAATAAGAACTAATTTCACTTTAAATATTTACCTTGCAAACAAATAACATTAACCCAAATGCAAGAAGAGTAAAGGAAATGAAACGAACTTGAGAACTTTTAGTCAACCTACCATTAGCACAAGTTAACAACTTTGAAATTTAAATATGCACACTAAGATTTCACAAGAACCCTTCTAATCTGTAAATGAGAATAGAAAATTGAGAGAGAAACCATAATAATAATTGACACAAATGAATATGAACAATCTTTGTAGAATTCCTCACTTGCATTAATTGCTCAAATTTTACACACATTTTTGGCTCAATAACTCCCCCCTTTACAAATGACAATACTCTTTTTATAGAATATAAGGAAGTATGTCATTTAGTCATATCCAATTATAAGTATACAAGTGTAAGGATAGTTGTCCTTTCTACAAAAGTTTTAGAATACACTAAACTTTTCCAAGTGGACTAACCTTTGGGCAATATGCTTACAGGTTACACATGCCTTTAAAAAAAGAATATTCTATTTCTAAAATATTACAAAGTTATACAAAAGAATATTTATAACTAACTTGAGGTCCCTATGTCGACGTAATTCCCTATTTTTGCTGAAGAATCTTCATCCTATATCATTGGTCATTGATGAATAGGAGGTCAACAATAGGCTTCAGGAAGAGCTCCTTTTCATGATCTTCCAGGTCCTTAAGGTCCTTCTCAAGTTTATCTATTGCTTTCTTGATGCCCCTAATATCTCCCATTTTTTCTTTAGATGATATAAGTAGACCCATGGTCTTCTTGTTATTGTTTTTTATTTGGCTTTGCCCCTAGCTTCTCACCTCCTGCATAAACTGAAAGGTCATGTGCCTAAAATCTTCATTAGTTATAAGATAAGATGCAATGAGCTAAGGGTTATGGGTTCCTTAGTCAAAATTTATAAGATATGAAACATTCCATCTTCCCATTGTTTGAAGTCTTTGGTCAGGTCTTCCATTCATTTGGCCTAATTGCTTAAGGATTTAATCTTGTCTACCAATATGACCATAGCCATATTCAAATGTGCTAACCTGATAGTCATAAAGTTAAGGACTAGGTTATTGATTAAGGCCTTGATCAAGTCTTTCACTTGATAGCTTGAAGCCTACCATTGGCCAAATTGGCCTGTAGCCTTAGTGATTTACTTTTCCATTACTTCCTTCCTGGTTCTAACTAACTTCAAAGAATTGAATAGGTGGGTCATGGTGTCCTCAAATTTCTTGAATTTGTCTTCATGGATTGATAAGACAATAACTTCCTTTAGATTCTTTTTTTATTTTAAGAGGCCCTTGATCATGGTTTGAAATTGTTGAGATTGGGCCTAGGCTACATCAAGGATATTTTCTTTGAATATCCTATCTTCTCTTGGATTTTAGCTTTCAACAGGGGTTAGACTAGTGAATGGATCTATCTTTTGTAGGGTGAATCCTCACCTCCAACTATGGATTTCTTTTCAATCACTCTTTCTAGACTAGTAGTCTATGGATTAAACTAAATTTCCAATGATGATTGAGTCACTTTTGGAGGTTCTAAAGTTTCTATTTATGTGCCACTTGGCTCTCCTAGAGCCATCATCCTTTGTTCTTATTCTTTTTACAAAGCCACAATCTATGGCTTAAGCTCATCATGCACATTTATATTGATAGACTTTGTTATTTCCTCAGGATGGTAAAAAGTAGGAAATTTTTACAATTTTCCATATAAAAACCATTCAGGGATGGTTGGGCCTTGTAACACATTATATTCACTAAAATTTTGACCTAACTTAAAAGATGAGTGAAAGTTAGTCTGGGCTTATTTTTTCTTTCTGAAACTAATGCTAACTCAACTTTCTTCTTTGGGGTAGGTGTGGTAATAGGGACCAAATCCATTTTCACTTCTTTCCCCTTCTCTTCTTTTGCTTCCTTAGCCTGAACTCCTCTACCTAGAATCTTCTTCATCTAATTGATAAGCAATGGATAACATTTGTAGGGCATCTTCTACTATTTCACTAGGATGCAATTCCACTAAGCCAATGAATTCAATTGGTGACCTTGGTTATTTAGGCTGGGATGAAAATGATGTTACTTCACTAGGTCTCCTTTATTTAGGTCTCTATTTAATTTGTGCCCCAAAATTTTGGATCTCTATTTGTGATTGTGGCTATGTGGGAGGAGGTCTAAAGGATTGACCTCCTAGTAAATGGTACTACCTTGGACCAAGTTGCTATGTATCATCATTCCCTTTATGATATTTCATCAATTTGGTTTATGGGTTGATGTTATGTTTTCTTAATCTTGACAAGACCTCAGTGAAGGATGATGCCTTTGTGTATATTGAGTCATAGACACCAGGCAGATGTTCATATGGCACACTTATCATTTCTAATAAAAATGCCCCACTACCCTTCCTTGGGGATCCCACTATCTTTATTCATCATGTTGTAGTTTGAAACAAAATTTATGTCTAAAAATAGCCTCAATATTATCCCATTTCTAAAATATAGTCCTACCAATGGTCATGGGTAGGGTGTGTAGTATTCCTTTCATCTTTCTTTGACACACACCATCTACACCATTACATATCTAGTATGTTACCTCTTACTCAGCTAACTTGTTTGACACATGGACTAGTAGCCTAAGTGGGATGCATTGGGTCCCCTCAATCTTGATGATTGTGTAATCCAGGTAAAACCATATGTTATTGATGGATTCAATTGACTTTTTGACCAAAAGACTAACTCTTGCCATTGGGTTTCTAGTTATGGCCTTAGTCAAGGCTAGATAGACATAGTCACATATGAAATGAATGTGGTCCCTATACTTGAATATGTGAAACTTTAATTAGAACAAGGATACAATCTATGTCTACTCAGGTGACCATCCTATAAAATTAGGGATCTTGGTAGTGGCAAAGAGGGCATCTAATAGGTATGACATCATATAGAACTGGTTCCTAGTCCTTTTCTTGATTACAAAAATCTACCTACACAAACATGTGCTAACAACCTCACCAATAAGAGGGGTGAGTTCTTTCTCAACCATAAATTATAGTAGCACCCAAATTCTATCAACATAAGTGGTGGTGGGATTTCCACATAGCCTGTTCATTAAACTCATAATTATTTTGATCCTAGGTTAAAATTGGCTAATAGGGATGTTATTATTGAGATCAAAGAAGACTTGATTTCTAGATTATAGCCATGGAGTGAGGATAGTTTTTAGTTCATTCTTCTTGGCCCATTCATTGATTATAGATACATCTACTTTGTACTTGGGAAACTTGTAATAGTTATCAAAATCAATGAGAGAAATTAAATCTACACTTTTACAAGTATGATCATTGACCAACATGCCCTTTTCAATCTTGTAATCTTTAAAAATAGAGGGGAGAAAATTTATGTAGTGAAGTACCTCTAGTTTTTCTACAATGTGATGAAGACCTATCATTTGAATGGCAATCAGGTCGTAGTACCTCCTCTTAATTGATGCATTCTTCTCATCTTCCTTGGTGATGCTAGGTAGCTCCTCAATCATCCAAAAATTCTTGGACCAATTATTTTCTCTCATTTTTAAAGTTACTACATCAATTTCTATGTCCATGAAGATTCTCCCCTCTATGTTTGAAGTTAAATAGAGTTATGCACATTTTATGGGTGTCATGGTTGTGAGTTTGTTCAAATTGCTCACTAGTGGTCTATGGCTTGATCTTGGACTCAATTTCACTCATTCAGATGATGATTTGATCTCCTAAACTCAATTGTGATGAATTCTAGATCAAATTAGGGTTTATTAGATGTTAGGGTTCTTTTATAGGTCCTTTCAAAGCTTTAATGGTGTTAGATATTCACACTTAAGTGATCTTGTGCCTTATATTTCATTTTGATCCTTGTATTTATACCTTTACCCTATTTGATCCCACAAAATCTTCAAATTTGTTATTTTATGTCTATATGGCATTTTCATGGCAAACTTGCTCATTAATGTTTAAAAATTGACTGTTGCCTTTGAATTTAGATCCAAGTAGCTATCTTAAAGTTGACATCCTTATGACTGTCATAAGACATATTTATGAATATATTTGATGGGTACATGATCATTAATTTTAAATGTTTTATTGAGGCTTTAGCTATCTTAAAATTGACATCCTCGTGACTGTTATTTTATGATCATGTGGACGTCATTGATGGGTGCATGACCATCAATTTTAAACATGTCTTAGAGATTATTTACCAAGCTTGCCATTTGTCACGTCTTTGTTCATTATTTTTTTTACGTATGTCACTTGGTGATTACTTGTTGTTTTTATACCCTTTGAAAAGTCTACATTGATCTCGCACCATTAGATCATGCAGGTACAAATCAATACAAACCATTGATATTTAAAAGGTGATCAAGATTTAATGTGTACTAAGATCCAAGTTTGTGCCACTTGGTAGTCATGTGGGCCTTCCAATCTTTTCATATTGTTAGTCCTAATAATTAACATGATTTTAACATGTGATAGCCTTGTATTAACTTGAAGGTTCCTTAGAAGGTCTTGATTTGATACCCTTCATCAATCTAGATATGTACACTAGAAGGAATACTAATGATTTTCAAAAGGTGCTTTATGTTTAAACTAGGGTCCATGACTTGACTTTCCAATCATCGATTTTTCTCTGTAAGATTAATCTTGTTTAGCTGAGCGCAGGTTGTAGATCATGATTTGAATAGTCAACCGTGATTGGTTCTTGTAATTATAAAATGATTAAGTAAACCTAGGAATATATGTAAAGCTTTGGACTAATGTTTTTATTTATACTAATAAATATGAATAACTTTAGTCTAAGGTCTATTAAGCTAAGTTTGTAACATATTAAAGGACCCTATGAATAATTAAAGTCATAACATAAGATCTTAGCCTAAAGTTTTATTGTATTAATAAATATAATTAAAACCTTAGGGTAAAAAATTAGGTTAAGTCTATGTTATATTAAAAGGGACCCTTTTAGTCTTAATATTGATCTTATACCATTAGATTGAGGTGATCTGGATGAACATCGAACATTGATTTTGATCCGTGGGGTTAAGTGAGTTTGGTCCCATAGATTGGGATCCTTGAATCATCAGGCTCGTCTTGCATCATTTGATTAACTTTGACTAATTAAACATAGATCATTGATTCTATGAATAAACACAGTGTTTAATTTAGGAATCAAAGATATATGGCACTTAGGATAATGTCTTAAGGCTAAGGTCTCATTTATATTAAATCGTAGAATTTAGACACAACTCTTTCAAGACGGGCTTCATCAAACCTACAACCTGAAATATGAAGAACAAATGTTACTAAACTTAGATAAAGTCAAACCAGAGCCATGAAAAAATAAGCCAATCAAGTGAAGGTATGGGTGATTTTCAAATACAAAAAATGTGCAAACATATTAATGACACTCTGATCAAGTGAATCTTTAATTTTAAGGTACAAATTAACATAATTTGACACATGGATCTCCATTTTTCAAAAATGGGGGTATGTTGACCTCAACATCTCTTATGAGATACATTGAATGGGAAATACACTCTAGTACATGTTTAAAAGGTATCTCCTAGGAGATACCTTGAAGGTATTACAAGGGCCTTCAAAATATCACCTAGTAGTGCCTTCTATGTAAAATAAAATTCCACTTGTTTCTTGAAGGAGAAATCCACTCTTGTGCCTATTTTAAATGTGTCTCATAAGAGATACCTTGAAGGGAAAATCCACTCTTGTGCACATTTGAAAGGTATCTCCTAGGTGATACCTTGAAGGTATTATAAGGGCCTTCAAAATATCACCCAAGAGTCCCTTCCATGTAAAGGAAAATTGCACTTGTTTCTTGAAGGAAAAATCCACTCTTGTCCCTATTTGAAATGTATCTCCTAGGATATACCTTGAAGGGGATATCCACTCTTGTGCAGGTTTAAAAGGTATCTCCTAGGAGATACACTGAAGGTATTATAGGGGCCTTCAAAATATCACCCAGTAGTGACTTACGTGTAAAGGAAATTTCACTTGTTCTTTGAAGGAGAAATCCACTCTTGTGTTTGTTTGAAAGGTATCTCCTAGGAGATACCTTGAAGACTAAATCCACTCTTGTGAATGTTTGAAAGGTATATCCTAAGATATACTTTGATGGTACTACAAAGGCCTTCAAAATATCACCTCATAGTGCCTTTCATGTAAAGGAAAATTACACTTATTCCTTGAAGGATAATTTCACTCTTGTGACTATTTGAAAGGGATCTCTTAGGAGATGCCTTGAAGGGAAAATACACTCTTGTTCATGTTATAAAGGTATCTCCTATAATACACCTTGAAGGTATTACAAGGGCCTTCAAAATATCACCTAGTAGTGCCTTCCATGTAAAGGAAAATTTCACTCATTCCTTGAAAGAAAAATACACTCATGTCCTTGTTTGAAATGTATCTCCTAGGAGATACCTTGAAGGAGAAATCCACTCTTGTCTATGTTTGAAAGGAATCTCCTAGGAGATACATTGAAGGTAAGATAGGGGGCTTCAAAATAACACCCAATAGTACCTTTTATGTAAAGGAAAATTCCACTTGTTCCTTAATGTGATAAATCCACTCTTGTCCCTATTTGAAAGGTATCTCCTAGGAGATACCTTGAAGGGGAAATCCAAACTTGTGCATATTTTAAAGGTATCACCTAGGAGATACCTTGAAGTTATTACAAGGGCCTTCAAAATATCACCTAGTAGTGCCTTCCATGTAAAGGAAAATTCTACTTGTTCCTTGAAGGAGAAATCCACTCTTGTCCTTGTTTGAAATATATCTCCTAGGAGATACCTTGAAGGGGAAATACAATCTTGTCCATATTTTAAAGGTATCTCCTAGGAGAAACATTAAAGGTACTATAGGGGCCTTCAAAATATCACCCAGTAGTGCCTTCCATGTAAAGTAAAATTCCACTTGTTTCTTGAAGGAAAAATCCACTTTTGTGCCTATTTAAAATATATCTCCTAGGAGATACCTTGAAGGAAAAATCCACTCTTGTGCATTTTTGAAAGGTATCTCATAGGATATACCTTAAATTTATTATAAGGGCCTTCCAAATATCACCTATTAGTGCCTTCCATGTAAAGGGAAATTGCACTTGTTCTTTGAAGGAGAAATACACTCTTGACCCTATTTGAAATGTATCTCCTAGGAGATACCTTGAAGGATAAATCCACTCTTGTGCATGTTTTAAAAGTATCTTCTAGGAGAAACATTGAAGGTATTATAGGGGCCTTCAAAATATCACCCAGTAGTGTCTTCTATGTAAATGAAAATTACACTTCTTCCTTAAAGGATAAATCCACTCTTGTGCCTATTTGAAATGTATATCCTAGGATATAACTTGAAGGGAAAATCCACCCTTATAAATTTTTGAAAGGTATATCCTAGGAGATAAATCTAAGGTATTATAGGGGCCTTAAAAATATCACTTGTTAATGCCTTCTATATAAAGGAAAATTCCACTTGTTCCTTGAAGGAGAAATCCACTCTTATGATTGTTTGAAAGGTATATCCTAAGAAATACCTTGAAGGGTAAATCCACTCTTTTGCATGTTTTAAATGAATATCATATGAGATACCCTGAAGGTATTACAAGGGCCTTTAAAATATCACCTAGTATTACCTTCCATGTAAAGGAAAATTTCACTAGTTCCTAGAAAGAGAAATCAACTCTTGTCCCTATTTGAAATGTATCTCTTAGGAGATACCTTGAAGGAGAAATCTACTCTTGTGCATTTTTGAAAGGTATATCCTAAGAGATACCTTGAAGTTATTACAAGGGCCTTCAAAATATCACCCAGTAGTGCCTTCCATGTAAATGAAAATTGCACTTGTTCCTTGAAGGAAAAATAAACTTTTGTCCCTATTTGAAATGTATCTCATAGGAGATAACTTTAAGGTATTACAAGAGATTTAAAAATATCACCAAGTAGTGCCTTCCATGTAAAGGAAAATGTCACTAGTTCCTTGAAGGAGAAATCCACTCTTGTCCTTATTTGAAATGTATCTCCTATGACATAACTTGAAGGGGAAATCAAATCTTGTGAATGTTTGAAAGGTATCCCCTAGGAGATACCTTGAAGGTATTACAATTTCCTTTAAAATATCACCCAGTAGTGCCTTCCATGTAAATAAAAATTATGCTTGTTCCTTGAAGAAAAAATCCACTCTTGTCCTTGTTTGAAATGTATCTCCTAAGAGATACCTTCAAGGGGAAATCCACTCTTGTGCATGTTTGAAAGGTATCTCCTAGGAGATGAATTTAAGGTATTATAGGGGCCTTAAAAATATCACCCAATAGTGCCTTTTGTGTAAAATAAATTCCACTTTTTCTTTAAAGGAGAAATCCACTTTTATGCCTCTTTGAAAGGTATCTCTTAGGAGATACCTTGAAGGGGAAATGCACTCTTTTGCATGTTTGAAAGGTATCTCCTAATAGATACATTGAAGGTATTACATTTTCATTTAAAATATCAACCATTAGTGCCTTCCATGTAAAGGAAAATTCTACTTGTTCCTTGAAGAATAAATCCACTCCTGTGCCTTTTTGAAAGGTATCCTAAGAGATACCTTGAAGGTGAAATCCACTCTTTTGCATTTTGAGAATGCATATCATAGGAGATATCTTAAATGTATTACAAGGGCCATAAAAATATTACCCAATAGTGCCAAAATAGGAGATTCCACTTATTGACCACTTGTTTCTACAACTACCAGTACTGCCTTTTGTATAAAATAAAATTCTACTTGTTACTTGAAGGAGAAATCCACTCTTGTGCATGTTTGTATGGTATCTCCTAGGAGATACCTTGAAGGGGAAATCTAATCTTGTGCATGTTTGAAAGGCATCTCCTAGGATATACATTGAAGGTTTTCCTACTTTTATCAGTGTTTTAGTCTTTGAAATAATTGTTTCATACATTTTGTTTAAAATAATTTCCCCGAAGAAATTGAACTTATCATTTTTTCCAAAGAAATTAAGCTTACAATTTTGATGAAGAAAGGAATTTTTATGCAAGAAAAATGCTCAAAGGGAAAGTGCCCTTCGAAATTTTTACCACAGACAAAATGTCTAAAACAAATAAGAACTTTACATTCTTTTTAAAAGAATTTAGACTTTTATTTCAATGTTTTTTGTCATGGGAAAAATGCCTAAAAGGAAAGTTCCCTTCAAAATTTTTGATGTAGATAAAAATTTCAAAACAAATGGACCTTACACTTTTCCCAAAGGAATTGGACTTAGTTTTTTTTTCAAAGAAATCATACCTTTGCACTTTTTCCAAAGGGTAAGTTCCCTTCAGACCTTTTACAATGGGCAAAAAGTCCAAAACAAATAAGGAATTTACATCTTCTTGACAATATGAAATTATTTTGGAAATTTGGTCCATGAAAAAATCCCTGAAGGGCAAGTCCCTTTCAGACTTTTTGAAGTGGATAAAATGTCTGAACAAAATAATCCTTCATATTTTTTGTAAAACACTTATCCTAATACAAGTAGGATTTGGCCAAGGCAAAAATTCTTAAGACCTATTTCTGTCAGACATTGTGTTCATGCAAAAAGCCTAAAAAAGTATAAGAGAAAGACACATTAGCCAAGTAAAGACCAAATTAGGAACTATCCAATTTTCACATAAACTTGACCTTTTAAAGATAACTTGAAGATGTAAGTTGGGATAAGCACTTAGGCATTTAAAATTAACAAGGGCCCAGTGCAATTTATGGCACTAATACTATCTCTCACTTGGGGATGCATACCCCCTACGGGTGTGCAAAGAACCCTAAAATGTAAGACCAAGTGCCAATATATTGTAAAATGAAAACATGAAAAAAACATGAAGATAAATCATATAAATAAGGCCAAAATCAGAGGGGAAACAAAGCAAAGAAAAAATAAAGTGATAGTTTTCAAGGGGGCTATGTGACTAACTAGATCATAGTTCCACTAGTCTTTGATTTGGTCAAGTCTAAGCTCTGCTTACTTGTCCTTATGAATGATCTATTCTCTTATATTTTAGATTATAATTTCACCCAAGGTACCATACTAATATGCACTCCCATCTTGAACTTATTTATTGGTGTGGGATTCTTGGTTTTGTATGTCATGATTTCCTTGGGGAGAAACTATGAATTCAACACCTTTACCATAGTATTATCCTAATTCCATGAAACTAGATTGTGTTTGTCAAAATAATTATTTGGTGTTGGTTTCCTAGGAGATACTTTTAACATTCCCTTCAGTGTATGACAATGCCCTTTGAAGAATTTCCTAGGAGATTACTTTCAAGGGCCTTGTATTTCTTTGAAGGTATGATAAAGCTCTTGAGTGTAATTCTTGTTCAATACAAAATGATGCAATGATGGATTTTCTTTGTTCAACTCTCTTTTGATGATCTTATGAGGTCTATAATTTTGATGGGTTTAACATTAACTCATGTAATAAAGACACCTTTACCCCTCGATAAGATATAGAGAAGACCTTATACATAACAATCAATGTATGGTTAACTACCTTCTTTAATTGAAATAATTATTTACTCATTAACTCCTTTCTACACCACAATAATTATGGGTAAGTTCCACCTCAAGGTATCTACTATGATAATCCTTCAAGCACCTTGTAATACCTTAATGGGTGACTTGAAAATATCTCCTTGAGGGTAATATGAAGGTATTTTAATGGGTGACTTGAAATTATCTATAAAGTTTCACTCTAGAAGCTTCCAAAATAAGGGGAAGGGTAGAACAAAAAAGAAAGTCCCTATGGTCTCAAGATTTACCTTTGAAGATGGATTCTTTTTGTAAACGTGTTTTTAGAACCAATGTTTGTTGAGAGTAGGTGTTGCACACACACAAACAAACATAGTTAAGTAGTCTAGGAAAGTTTGATATAGAAAAACTTAGAGATCTAGGCCAAAGGTTGTTCCTTGAAGATATTTTGAAGGAGAAATACACTCTTGTGCCTATTTAAAAAGCATTTCATTGAACCCATTATACACCTCAATAACATTGGGTAATTTCAACCTCAAGGTATCTATGGATCATAATCTATGTTTTGAAGTTTTGGCGTAGTTAACCTTTTCATGGGAAGTGGGCCCCATTTCTATCAAGAATTCTAGAGGTAGTTTAGAGGGAGAAACATGTCACCACAACACTTATTCTAAGCATTATTGGAATCCTATAGGTTGATTCACAAATCATAATTTTATCCCACATCTATAAATCTTTCTATAGGAAAATGTTCATCGAGAGTGATAGTTTTAGGCATCAATAGTATCCACTAGGAGATTCTTTCATGGGTAACTTAAAGGTATCTCCTAGGAGATACCATCAAGATATTACAAACCTCAATAACATTGGGTAAGTTCAATCTTGAGTTATCCAATAGGATATTCTGTACAGGGCCTTGTAATACCTTTATGGGTAGCTTGAAGGTTTTTCCTAAGAGATACCTTGAAGATATTCAAAGGACCATCAAGATAAAGGAAAATTTTAGAGGTATAACAAGGTAATTATTTAGATTTGAAACTATTAACATAAAAGGGAAATTTTTTAAATTAAATTGAGTTGGAAAGAGCATGTGCACAAGAGGACCTAAATTGTGTGCTCTCTTAAGTACTAGAAGGCCCTTTAAGTTATCAAGTTATTAACCAGTAGTGATTTCAAGGTGAAGGAAAGTTCTACTGAGAGATATATTTAATGTCCCTTTGAATGTATGACAACACCCTTCAAGGTGTTCACTAGGAGATTCCTTCTAGGTCCTTGAAGTACACTTGTAATACCATCATGGTCAACTTGAAGGCATCTCCTATGAGATGTCTTGTAATAAAAATTAACTCATTTCCATGATTGAAAAGTATCTCCTAGGAGATACTTTGAAGGTACCTGTTGATAGACATTTTGACACATATTAGAAACATACTTCCCCTCATCTTTCTCCTTTGAAATAAATGTTTGTGGATTATTTTACCCTTCATATTATATTGGCTAGCGCACATAATTTATTTTTTATTTGGTCATGCCTTATTAGTGTAAGTGTGAGTTAATGTATATATTATGAAGATTTAATATGTATTTTGTATTATAGTTCAGAATTAAAATTTATTGATATACATTTAATCACCACTTAATCACAAAAAAAAATCATGAAACCATGCAATATGCAGCTTACATTTTACAAAAGATCAATATTTAAATCATTTAAATTGCTTTACAGAATGTTTTCAGGTGAAAAAAGAATTCCCATGTGTTTTATTATTTTCAAAATATCAGAGTTATATTTATAAATAATAAAGGGGATGAGCAATGTAAATCAGTAAATAAATATGTAAGTATTAACCTACTAATTTGTGTAAACAAATTTTACTTTTGCCTTTTTTAAATATAGTAGGAAATGAGAGAGATTAGAACTTAGATTATTTTAGCTAATTTGAACTAAGACAAGGTCTGATACTAAAGAAGTAGGACTGAGAAATAGTTGGGAAAAAATCATTAGACTTCATTTTTGGGTTGGATAAGAGCGTTAAAAATATGACACCCTACTGTTTGGTACTGTAGTCCTATTCTGGTGTTGTTATCTTGAGGTTGAAAGCTTTCTAGGTTCTTTTCAAAATACTTGTGTTACCCTAGCACTCAAATTTTGGGGTTTGAGACCTTGTAGAGCTCACTGTGTACCTATTTTAATCTTAAATTTTTTTAGAAGCTCCTAGTACTTGAAATGGAATGTAAAATTGGGAAAGAGAGAGAAGAGGTTAGTGTGTAAAGGATATGCTAGACACACTTTACACCTCGTGTGTGGGCACATTGCCTACTTACCAATACTCTGAAGAGGGATCAAGCTAATGTAGTTATCCCATTGAAGTGCTTAGTGTAATTTGTGTATGATCAATGCAACTAGAATGTGAAATTGGATGTGATTCAGTTGGATAGGGATAGGTGCAATGACTTGAGTAGGCTTGACACAATGTTGGAAAGTTGTGTGCAAAGAATAGGGAAGAATACTCAAGTGTACTTGTATTCTTGCGTCTCTCTTGTAAATGAGTGCCAACCCTTCTAAATGGACTTTGAATGGCCTTTTATAGGGAAACTAATGGTCATGGGTTAAATTAATTCATGTGAGGCTGACATGGAAAAAGATAAGGATCCAATAAAATATGATCATTTGGGACAAGGATGAGCTTGGACAACAATGTAAAAAATAAGACACCCTAATTTATGGCACTCCTATCCTATTTAGGTGTTGTTGTCCTAAGGGGATGAGATCTATGGGTATGGATCTAGGCTTGAGAGGGTTGCCTGGGTCTCAAAAAGCTATGTCTAGAAAGCTATGAATTTCTAGGAATCAGTAAAAGAAGTAGCCTAGAAGAGTTATGTGAGCCAAAAGGAGGACCTATGAATTAGATGTCTTAGCCATACTTGAAGTTGTATAATTTCACATTTTACATGACTACATTTTCCCCCAATTTATTCTAGTGATGTAGCAAAGTGAAATACTAAGATAAAGGAAAAATAGAAATCATATCTGAACTTACCTATAAGGATGAAGCTCATGAAGCTATGTGATGTTGGATGTGCATAGAGAGACCACACTGTGAAGAGTGAATCTACAAATGAAAACATAAAATAGATTAGTTTTTACTAGATATGATATATCTAAAATAAGAATGTATAATTTTGAATATGAGGAAGATAAAGGAATGAATACACCTCAATAGGTACATGAACTAATACAAAACCATTGTGATGTTGGATTGTGTCTAGTATGTGTTGAGTCAAGAGTAATATCATGAATGGATCTGAGTGGTCAATTCCTCTGCATGTGGCTCAAAAATGCAAAGGCTAACCCTTTGGCTCCATCACCACCAACTATGTGAAGTTAATGAATCATACATGTGTTAATCGATGTCTAGACTATGTGTCTAATCTCTCTAAATAGGTGGCTCAAGAATACAAATGTTAGCTAGACCTTTGGCTCTATCATTGACCCATGAAGTGAATCTATGAAGTAATATCAGTATAGAATATATGCCATATGAGATGGCTCATAGAGCCCATTGATGTGATATAAATTTGATAATGTGGCATTGATATCCTGAATAGAAGCTAGAAACTAGGCCATCCTTGGCCATTTTGAAAGATGAAGGATAGGCTTGTATGAAAGCCTCTTCGAAACTGATGAAAAAATGCTTATGTGAAAGCCAATTCAAGAACTCAAGTACTCAAAAATATAAACTTATATGAAATTTTAATTCAAATGTGATGCCAACCACCTGTAGATGGAGTAAGGCAAGTAACTACTGAGAATGTCTAGAATAAACTGAACTCAAAAAGAAAAAAAGATAAATTTATTACACATATTGCCCCCAATCACTGATGTTTGGAACATGGATTCTAATATAAAAGTTATGCCAAATACCTAATCTAAAATAAAGTGATAAACATCATGTCACACATGATAACCCACTATATCTAAGAAAACTATACTGAAATTGCTGAATTTGACTGATCTAGAAGTGTAAAAATTGTCCCTAAACTAAACTTTTTACCTATTTATAGAAACTTTGAGTGCTTTCCTACCTAGATAGAAGTGCCAAAATGTGGACACCCCTATGTTTGTCACTACTATCTATTTTTGGCACTATTTTTTGGTGTGAAAACTATTTGCTGATATAAAACTATCACTATTTTTTTCTCTAGTTTGACCATTTTGACCTCTGGATTCAGTACTGATTGTTCTGAATGCTATTGTTTTAACTATTAAGAGGTTTGATCTCTATTAAAAAACCCTATTTGATGCCCCATCTTTTGAATTTAGGAATGATGAACCTACAATAAACTCCCTCAGAATAAAAGAGTCCTACAAGTGTGCTAAGTTGTATAGATGCAAGATATAACATTGAATATTTGACAAGATATCTCAAGATATAACGATATTTAAATTGATAGATTGTTAGATCAACAAGGGTATGCCTAGATAGATATAACAATGTAAGAGCATGTGCATGATAATTAACTAGACTAGTAATGTTAGATATTAGTTATTAGCTGTTAATTTGTTAGTAAGCATGGAGGGATGGAAAATGATGTCCATCATGGAATCTAGGAAAGTAAGGTAAATGCATGATATAGATCATGGCATTGCACACATGAGAAACAAACAAGAAAATAAACATATGAAGTAATAAGCAATAATTATATGAGGGTGGACAAGAGGCCAAGCAAGTAAGGGACATGGGCATATGTCACTCAAACCAGAAAGCGAATATATAAGGCATGTTCAAATGGCACATACACATACAAGTAAACAAGAAATTTGGGCACAAGGGCCATAGTCACATAGAAGAGTACAAGAAAATGACATTAGTAGATGTCCTAAGGCACATACATGAATATAAGCAAAGGACATTGGTAGATATCCTAAGGCATAAATAGAAGATAAGTAGGAACTAAAAATGTAATCACACAAGCTATGCTAAGCAAGGAATGAAAGAAAGATAAAAATTTAAGGATACAAACACATCTAACTAATCAAATAAAATGTGAAAGTATGCAAAACATGTGTAGTATAAGACTAGGTATATGCTAAGAAATACACAAGTGCTATGTATTAGTGAAATGTTGATGTAGTAATCTATGTAATCTAGTAAGGAATGTGTGTCAATAATGATAACTCTAGGTGTGTAGTGTAAGAATGACATAATATGAATGGTGTAGTCATGTAGAAGAGGCCCCCAGTGGGTATGCATATCAATGTGTGTCTTGAATGTAGAAGTAGTAATTCCCCTTCAATGGGTAGAGTGAAGCAATCAAAGAATTGAATATCACTGCACACACTCAAAAGATATCAAGTGAAGTATGGTAATGTATAAAATTAACATACAATAGCATGAAACAACAAATGTAAGTTCTAACATGATAGTATTAATGTAAACATGGATGATGCATACAATCAAAAAATGTTTTTGGTGTTTTTGCAATTTTTTAAATGTTTTTTATTTTGAAGTGTTATATTGTTTTTGTATTTTTGAAAATATTTTAACTATGTATAATCAAGCAGAAGAGTTTATGTACAATCAATGTTGAAAACAAATGATATTAACTGATGAGTCTCAGATGAGACCCCCTATCATGGTGTCCTATATCAAATAATAGAATTGTGCATGATTATGAAGCATGATTGAATGGTTGAGAATATGAATTTGTATATTTAGATTCATCATCGGTATATTGAAAATCATAATAACCTATATTGTTCCACTCATCATTATCATCTTGCTTTTGAACCAATGAAATGCTAGTGTTGACTGTTGTTATATCAAGATCTTTTCCTTTGATGAATTATGTCTATGAATTATTTGCCTTAGGATATTCAATAAATACCAAACCCTAGTGATAAACATTATCATATGTTAAAATAGGAGTAGTAATGCCTTGAGCATGCTTTCCCAACCCTTGACCTTGATAATCAAATTATTGTAGATATCTTTGACCAAACCCATACTACTTTGAAATTTGAGCCTCATTTTGGAGAGGTAGATTTACATATTTTTCATGCTTAACCTATGCTTTTGGTACTATTTGTTGCTTTGATTTTGCTTGTTGATCTTTTTGTTTTTTTGAGTTTTACTTTGGTAACCACTTTTGTACTATTTTTAAATTTGACCCTTTGTGAATGTGTTCCTGTATTATTGTAGATTACTTGACTAATTTACCTTGTATAAGGTCCTCATTTAAAATTATCTATTGTATATACTTTTTCAATGCCAAACATGTATCTATGTGATGCCCATGCATTCTATGATATGTACAATAATATCTGGATCTTCTCATTGGATGTAGAGGAGGTAGTTTGATCAAGTTAGATTTAATCATTTCCCTTAGTAGCTCACTTGAAATCTTATTTGATCTTAGAATGATTTCTAAATCAATAATTGTAGAGTAACTTTTTTGTGATTTGTTATTTTGATATGTAACATTGTTTGCAACTAATTGACTAGGTGAAGGTGCATATACATGATTGACACGGGTGTCTTTGAAGCTTTTGTATTATAATCTGATTTTCCAATGTTATGATATTTTCATGTAATAGTTGATTCTATGTTTTTAAATATGTGATTATCTTGTTGATACTGGTGATTTTATCATTTAGAGTCTCACGAGTGCAAACCTTAGTTGATTCCAATTGAACATGTAAGCACATATGTTGAAGAGGTTCTGAAAAAGTGGTAGGCTGAATGTATGCATTAGGAACAATAGTAGAGGTTACCTCATCTTTTGGAGGGGTGATAACATGGATCTGGTTAGAGGGAAAGTAGATATCACCCTCTTGAGGGAGAGGAGGAGAAGGGATTTCTTTCCTCTGCATAAGATATGACATTGAAACAAGAGTAGCCAAAAAGGAATAGACATCTAGGTATAAGCTATGCATATAGGCTAAAATGCATGTAAGTGGAGTTATAAATTGTATAACAATATGATTATAAGGAACATTCCACATGAAAGATAGAAAATAAGGGATATAAGGCATGAATTTGTGCATGTATGAATAATAAATTGTGACATGTGCTATGACATTTCTAATGTGTTTAGCATGATAAAATTGTATATATTTCCCTATGAGAGATAAAGAGCAAAGGGTAGAGATCATGGATTTGTGAAATAATGCATAAATATATTTGACATGTATTATAACATTTGTAATGTGTTTAGCATGATAAGCTTGAAGTTTTTTTCATATGAGAGATAGAATATTCAAAAGAAATATTGAAATCTTGTGCTAGTTTAACAATGAATTTTGTAATATCATCCCTTATTATGAAACATAAGCATGAAATGCAAATGATGAAGCTTTGAACTAACATATGATAGACTTCACCATTTATGTACATGATAGGGCCCATTATGGTTTCCCTTTTATTTGCAATAAATGTAAGAAAAGTTTGTAAATAAATGAGCATCATGTTTGCAATTTGACTATGATGTAAGGTGATACCTCAAGAAGTCAAATAGGATATATTATATGCAACTAGGGATTTTTCATAAATATTTATGAAAAATACTATGAATTTTTGTAATTTAGATTGAATTTTTGAGGTAAGTAAGCAACATAAAATTAAAAAATTTATGGGAAAGTGCTTGATTTAATAAGACCTAGTAGCTGAAACTAGGGTTTGAAAAGATTTTTTTTCAAAATTAGTATAACAATTTTAAAAATTGTTATGAAATTGTAGAATTTATCTTTAAAAATTTAGGAAAAATCTGAAAATATTTCTAAAATTAGCAATATATTTTTCTTAGTGGTTTGAAAGTGTTTGTATACAAATAGGACCTAGTATGTGCAAACTAGGGTTTGAGTGAATTTATTGAAAATATTTCAAATCATTTGTCATTTTTTTATTTTTAAATTTAGGAAAAATTATGAAAATATTGAAAAAAATTAGAAATAATTAACCCTAGGGTTTCTAGAGTTTTTATGAAAAAAATTGAATTAAGTCAGGTCACCAAATGTTTTATTATTTTTAAAATATTAAAGTTATATTTATAAATAATAAAGGGGCTAAGAAATGTAAATCAATAAATAAATATGAAATTATTAACCTACTAATTTGTGTAAGCAAATTGTACTTTTTTCTTTTATAAATATAATAGAAAATGAAAGAGATTAAAACATAGCTTATTCTAGCTGATCTGGACTGAGACAAGGTTTAATACTAGAAGAGTAAGACTAAAAAATAGTAAAAAACTAATCCTTGAAATTCATTTCTAGGTTGGATAGGAGCACCAAAAATAGGACACCCTATTGTCTAACATTGTAGTCCTAATCCAGTGCTATTATCCTAAGGTTGAAAGCTTTTTGGGTTCTATTCAAAATACCCATATTACCCTATCACTAAAATTTCAAGGTCTAGGACCTTGCAGAGATTTCTATGTACCCATTTTAATCTTTAAAACTCCTAGGAGCTCTTGGTGCTTGAATTGGAATGTAAAATTGGGAAAGAGAGAGAAGGGGCCAATGTGTAAAGGATACACTAGATGTACTTCACATCCCATGTGTGGGCACGCTGCCTACATACCAATACTCCGAAGAGGGATAGAACTAATGTAGTTCTCCCATTGAAGTGCTTGGTGAAATTTTTATATGATTAATGAAACTAGAATATGAAATTGGATGTGCTTTATCTAGCTAGGGACTAGTGTAATGACTTGAGTAGGCTTGAAATAATGTTGGAAGGTTGTGTGTAAAGAATATGGAAGAATGCTTGAGTGTACTTGCTTGTATTCTTACATCTCTCTGGTAAATTAGTATCAACCCTTATAAATGGAATTTTAATGGCCTTTTATAGGAAAAATAATGGTCATGGGTTAAATGAATTTGAGTGAGGTTGACAAAAAATAAGATAAGGATCCAAAAAAATTGATCATTTGAAGCAAAGATGAGCTTGAACAATAGTACTAAAAATAAGACACCATAAATTTTGATGCTCCTATCCTATTTTATAGCTATTTTCTTAAGGGGATGAGACCTAGGGGGATGGATTTGGGCTTGAGAGGGTTGCCTGGGTCTCAAAAAGCTAAGTCCAAGAAGCTACAGATGACTAATAATTAGTGAAAGAAGTAGCCTAAAAGGGTTATGTGAGCCAACAGGAGGACCTATGGATTAGTTTTCTTAGCCATACTTGAAGTTATATAATTTCATATTTTACATGACTACACCACACTTAAAAGGCATAAGAAGGCCTCACTCGAAGAGAACCTGGATAAAAGGTAAAATAAGGCCTCACTCCAAAAGAATTTGGATAGAGTACCGTTTAAGCTACCAAAACTAAAATTAATTCCATATCAACATCTTCCATTTTATGATAGAAACAAAATTCTTCTTGCTGATTGGTATTATGAATTATTTAGTTTGCTAAATATACATGCAAATATATACTTGTTTAGAAATACATTGGGAAAAGAAACTTCTCTAATTGGAATAATCATTTCCTATGATAAGGATGAACTTGAAGATGCCCTTCAATTAAAACTAGAAGTATGGAATGGAGAAGAGGGAATTCTCCATCGAACTAAAACTAATTACAATAAATTTACACCTAGTAAAATGGAATTGATAAAAAATAATTTTTCTCCTTGTGAAACATTTGGGTTTCATTTGAATAGCTATGATAACCTTCAAATATTTGAGATGATATACAGAGATAATTTATTCATTAGAATACAAAATATTTTTAGATAAAAATATGAACAAGGGACAACAACTTCTTCTACTTGTCACCATGCAAACATGTATTTAAGATACCCTACAATCATGACAGAAAAAACATTGAAGAAAATAAGACAAGGGCAACATATTTGTATGCAAATTTGAAAGAGGCTATACAAGTATTCACACCAATGGAGAAAAATAAGATTGAATTAAATGATGGAACACTTTTGTTGACACAAAATTCTAATCAAATACATAGTGAATTCTCTACATGGTATATTTCTTCTAGCAATTATGCCTTGAACATTCTTATAGAGCTTTGTGAATTGGGAGATGCTAATATCAAAATAAAAAATCTAAATGAAATAGGGGTGAATGATATAATTCATTCATTTTTAAAACATAATGAGGTTCTATTGAAGGATTATTTATTAATTCCTTTTGATCCTTATGACCCTTAATGTATTATTGAATCAAAGGAAGTCCTAAAATATATGATGAAGAAAAAAATCATAAGGTTCAAAATTACAGATGGCCAACACACAATTATATCACAATAGATAATTTTTTAGGCTGACAAATATAATTCACTATCATTGAGAAATAAATATTCTCTTAGAAGAGCAAGATTTCTGAAAACTTGTACTCTGTCTATATTGTGCACAAAATATGTAACCAATATGATGAATCCAATGAAACAATTTATAAGGATTCATTTGTAAAAAGGGTTAGATCTGCACATACCTTATCAAACTAAGAAGTTGAAATAATATTAAAACAAAAAAAAAAGATGGATGAAATACATGAACAAGATAGACACTTGTTCACACAAATGAACTGTTTAACACAACAACTGTAGGAGAGAAAATGTCTTCTTTTCATGGAATAGTCTGTTTAATATTATTTTGATAAGGAATTTGATTTGTTTGAAAGTGGTACTTTATTTAGTTTAGATAAATAAGATTTACATCTGATTGGTACAATAATATTTAGAAATATTCAAGGGTTTTTAGATAAACAAAAAATAGAACTAGTAGATTTATTAGAAAAAAGGTCTATTTACTTGATGCAAAAAGGTAAAGTTGGAAAGTAACATATTATAGAAATTTGTAGATTATTTTAGCAACCATGATACGACATTGACACCAGACAAAAAAATCACACTTGAAGAGGTAATGGAACATTATACAATTTATGTGAAAAGATTTGACAATTTGTGTGTCTTGAATGAAAGTATTTCAAAAAATAAAAAATAATGGGAAGCATTATGTCAAGATTCATTAAGAATATTAAAAAATCATCTACATAACGGTGTTCAGCTTCCTAAAAAAGATACAAAAATATTCAACTACCATTATGGGCCCCCGTGTCTTTGACTATCTATTTTAGAAGATTTTAGTGAAATGTTCATTCTTGGTCTGAATATCGATTTGATAATTATTGATATTTTGAGTCTCACTGAAGTTTTTAATGAAGAACATATTCACCTTTTTCTTTATATATTGATTGATAAATTTATTGTTAGGGCCTTCAATGTATTCATCATCCACAAACTAGAACATTTTTTTGACATTCAGACCTCTCTCAAGAATATGCATGTTGGTGATTTCCATTCCATGAAAGATACGTGTGCCATACTATGGGTCCAGAAAGTAATGGATTCATTTAGACACATATTACAGGTATTAATTTTTTTCAGGATCCCACTCATTTTTAACTATAAGGCTTCATCCTCCATTCATAACAAATTAGATATAGGAAGGTTTTGATATCTACAAAGACATATCAATATTTTAAATGATTGGTTCACACAAAATAAGAAGACCATTCAAAAATGAACTAGATAACATATTTTGGGAGAAACTTATCTATAATTTCAATGATTCAGATGCATGTGATGTGTTAGAGGTATATACAGGAGCTGGATTGGTGTGCGCTTGTACAAAATTGCAAATAAATTTATCTTGCATTACAAAAACTGAAGAACAAACAATTTTTAATGTTCAATTTCAAAATTGTTTGACAAATTCAGAGCAACCAATACAAGAACAACATCTTCGATTAGTACCAGGTACATAACATTTTTAATTAATTTTATAATCATGTTTCATTTTCTAAATATAACATCTTAACAATCGTTTGGTGTGTATGCTTTACTTTTTAAACCTAACATCTTACCAATCTTTCGATGTATAGCACTAATGGCATTGCATACAAGTGAAGAAACAATAATAATGATAGATCATATCAATGAACATGACACATTGCAAGTTGAAGAAGGTAAGATAATATCATGCATATTTTTTCAATTATATAATTTTTTTTAAATCAATAATTCATAATACTGATAGAATATTTCTTCATCTATTTATGTCTCAATTAAAACAGTTCACAACATAACTCTACAACTGTGTCTCTAATACAACAAGCCATGACACAAATTTGTAGGTTAGTGCCTCTATGAAAACAACATAATATAAAACTCTACAACAAGACACATTTTCAAAATACAAATATCAAATTAATTGATGATGATAATTTTTAGTTACTACATTATATAATACCTTGCAGGAAATAAAGAACCAAAGTTTCAATGAAAGAGTTCACCCATACAAACTACAAAAGGAAAAAAAAGTGAAAACCCCTTTCAATAAATGTGTAATTATACATTTTTTTACAAGTCTAAAATATATTCATTATCGTTATTTATTTAAACTCATTACAATTGAATTTTTCTTCATGAACAAGAGACTGTAGAAGACAATAAAATATAGTCTTGCATCAACTTGGGATTTGAAAGTGTGGGTTCATTGTATTGTTGTGTAGACTTGAATGTGGTTGGATTTACCTATTAAAATGTTGTTTACATATTTAATTTATCTATTACAATGTTTTTTATATGTTTAATTTATACCCAGTTTAAAATAACACAATATGCGATATACTAATGTCTTCAATACAATAAATTTTGATGCAAAGTATACATGTGTTCTTTATCAATTAAAAAACAATAAATTATATTGTGCTAGAAATAATTATATTGTTATTGATTTAAACAATTTTTAATTTGATGTGTCTTATTGAAAGCATATGAAGGGGCTTCAACTATTAAGGTGTATATTCATTTGAATTTAGTGATAGTGAACTATGGCTTAGAAGACTAAATCCTATTTTTTTTATTGTGATGGACTATATAAACATATACATATGTATTGGTATGCATAATAACAACTGATACTTTCATTATTGTAAGAATTTAGATATTGGTTGATCAATGTTAAATTCCTATTAACATCTATGAGAAACGAGTTATGGAAAAATGAGACTATTTTAGAATTTGATAAAGTCATGGTTAAGTTATAATGATTCGATATGAACATTTATATGTTGGTGACGTAATCTAAACTGTCTTTGTATGCAAGTTGTGTCCTAGTTGTTTATCAACATTTACTTCACTTTTTTTTTTTAAATTTTTGAGATCTTGCTATCTACAAAAGATATATCTTTGGACTACTATAATTTAATGCATTAATAGATCTTAAGAGCTCTTCCCGTATCCTCCACTGACTTTTATCTACATCTACACTCTTCCAACAGATGTTATAAATAGATGTATCTAAAATATTATATGTATGCCTAGGAGCATCCCAGATGAAGATAGTAAAGTATGAGAGAAGTATGCCATCAATGACATCTAGTAGTAACGTATCTCTAACAAGAATGAGTGAGTATTTAGGAAGGATATGTATTTGGCATGGGCCTCAGAATGGCCATGAAAGTTATGTTGTCTGATTGAGCATGATAGCTCATTACTATTCATTTGAAATGTGTTTAATGAATGTTGACTATAATTCTTAAATGACTTAATATGAATGATAATATAAGTTTCCAGTTATTATATTTATTATTTAATATTTGTTTAAATGGATCTTTGTATGTTTCAATACTGAATGGTTTGATAGTTCTATCTATATGTTTACATTCTACTGTCATTGGTTATTTGCCCAACTATTTCAATACTGCAAGTGGTTCTATCATTTGACATTGTAAGTGGTTTCCACTCTAAGTGTTCTGTCAGTTCATATATTATATGCATATGTATGTTACAAAACTGGTAATAAAAATGGTACATCCATGTATAATGAGTATAGCTAGAATGTGCCTGAGCATGTATTTATTTTTATGTGTTTATATGAAACTTTATAAGATTTAAGGAAATGCAAAAAAATGAATCAAATAAAATGCATTATGTTTTTATGTTACAATAAGAAATGCAAATCAAAAACGCATCAACGACCAATATAGTAACAAGCAAAACATTTTATTAGAAAATTTCCATGTTATATTTCTTTTAATATAATATTGTTAATAAATGATTCATTTCTTTTTTAACAAATTATAGACGTTTCAAAGGAGGATCTAAAACTGACTTCTAAAAAACTATTGATTTTGGGGTTGGATGACTTATTACTTGTGCACAAAATAAAAGAAATGCAAATGAATGATACATGAAAAAAAATATTATAAAATAGAAAATAAGTCATACTACATTTGAGATCATTTCAAAAAAAATTTGAAGGTGGCACTACAGTCTTTTTTTCATGTTGGCATTTGGTAAATGATAGAGGATAATCATTTGAGGATCCTCATTCAAGCCATAGGTTACACAAGTTTAAATTTCATGTTTGTTTTAGGGAAAAGATATTATAAGTTGTTCAATATAAACATAAAGAAATTGGATGGAGTTATTTTTAAAGGGACATTTGGAGATGATTTTTTAATTGCCAACACGTTGTTCAGTGATTGTAATTCTTAGAACTATGTTACAAATCAAAAATTAAAAATAAGTTATGTTACGTCAAGTAGATTTACTGGAAATGGAAGTCAGAAAGATGAAAAGGATTGAAGAATCAAAATGATGTCTATCATCACATTCTTGGGAGAAGTAAAAAAATCCATGCTAGCAACTGTGAACCAATGTTTAGAAAGATGTGACTTCACCATATTATGATTCTTTCAGGTGTATTTAATGATTATAAACTATAACTCTAGTAATAAATATTATCATCAAATTCATACAAATCAGTTCTAAATTATTTCAAATATAGTTCAATTAATTTCAAATCAATTGAATTTAATTGAGAATTACTTTGATTTGGTTAAGTGCAAGTGGATACTCCATTGATTTATCTTAAAATTTCCCAACTTGATCCATTAGTATATTGACACTTGCTCATGAAGATCTTCCTAATGAACAATAAACAATTGTCAATATATTTTATTATGTAGATGAGCTAGATTGCTTAATATGCTTTCATCCATAATTTGGCCAGTCAAACAATGCCATGTGTCCCAGTAATAGAAGGTACTTCAAAGGATCAATGATCGGTATGAAGGCCTAAAAGTGTGCCACAAGTTTGAAACAGTCTAATCTATTCAAAATGATCTGCTCCCAAATGGTTTAAAATAATTCAAATTATTTGGAATAGAGAAAACATATTTATGGATAAAATATTCTCTACTCCACTTTAGTGGGTATAATTTCAAATTATTTAAAATAACTAAATTTAATCGAAATGATCTCTGCTCAAATGGTTTGAAGCAATCTAATTGATTTGGAATAAACAAAATTTATTTTTGAAAAAAAATTCTTCACTCTATTTTATAGGTACAAGTTTAAATTATTTAAAATATTCCTATTTATTCAAAATGATTTATGCCCAAATGCTTTGAAACAATCCAATTTAGGAGATAACTTGAAGGGGAAATACAATCTTGTGCATGTTTGAAAGGTATCTCCTAAGAGATATATTGAAGGTATTCCTACTTTCATCTACGCTTTAGTCTTCAGAAAAATGGTTTCAGACATTTTTCCTAAAACAATTTTTTTGAATAAATTGAACTTGGCATTTTCTTCGAAGAAATGGAGCTTACACTTTTGTCAAAGAAAACACTTTTTGTCAGTCTTTTTGTGCAAGAAAAATGCCTAAAGGGAAAGTGCCCTTGGGAATTTTGCCATGGACAAAATGTCCGAAACAAATAAGGACTTTAAATTTTTTCTAAAAAAATTCAAACTTTATTTTTAGGCTTTTTTTTGTGAGAATTTTTTTTGAAGGGTAAGTACCCTTCAAACTTTTTATCATGGACAAAAAGTCTGAAACAAATAGACTTTACACTTTTCTCAAAGGAATTGGACTTAACTTTTTTGTCAAAAAAATTAGACTTTTGCACTTTTGCTGAAAGGTAAGTGCCATTCGAACCTTTTGTGATGGGTAAAAAAACCAAAATAAATAAGGACTTTACTTCTTCCAAAAAATGTGCAAATTCTCTTAGACAGTTTGCCTGTAGAAAAATGCCCGAAGGGCAAGTGCCCTTCAAACTTTTTTTCATGGACAAAATGTCCAAAATAAATGACCCTTCAGATTTTTTGTGAAACACTTAAACCGATGCAAGTAGGATTTGGCCAATACATTGAATTCCTTCAAATTTTTTATAGTAGACAAAATATGCGATGGAAATAAGTGTTCAAAAATTTTGACTGAGATAGAAAGCCTAAAGACCTATTTCTATTGGACATTGTGTTCATGCAAAAAGTTTAAAAAAGTCTAAGGGAATGACACATTCACCAAGAAAAGACTAGATTAGGACTTGGCCAATTTTCACATGAAATTGACCTTTCAAAGGAGCACTTAGAGATGGAAGTTGAGATAAGGATTTAGGTATTTACACTTGATAAGGGCCCAATTACTTGAGTGCAATTTTGGGCACTAATGCTAGCTCTTGCTTGGGGATGCATACCCTTTATAGGTGTGCAAGGAACCGTAGAACGTAAGACTAGGTGTTAATCCATTAGGCTACAGAGTGAATATTTAATAATTTTATCAAACATTCATGAAGGCCCAATAAAACATGGCATATTGATAAAAAATAGATCAAGAGGATTTAAAAATGAACACATGACAAAAAATACAAAGGGAAACTATACAAACAAGGTCCAAAATAGAGGGGCAAAAAAGTAACAAAAAGACAAAGTGGTGGTTTTTAAGGAGGCTATATGACCAACTAGATCATAGTTCAACTGGTCATTGATTTGGTCAAGGCTGAATTCTACTATCTCATCCTTATGAATGATATGTTCTCTCAGTGTGTAGCTTATAATTTCACTCAGGGTACCATGCTAATCCATACTCCCATTCTGAACTTATTAGTTAGAGTGGGATTCTTGCCTTTGTATGTCATGGTTTTCCTCGGGAGAAGCTATGAATTCAACACCTTTTTCATAGTATTATCTTGATTCCACAAAATTAGTCTGTGTTTGTCAAAATAAGCATCTGGTGATGGTAGTGACAAATACCTCTAAAAATATATTCTAAATATGCATGTCATAACCATTTGGTTACACATGTGGTGCAGAAAATCATCATACGTAACCTTGCCTATGAAGAATAAGTCTCGAAGGAGGTCGATGCATGGCCTAAAAGGGTGCCACAAGTTAGAAATGATCCAATCTATTCAAAATGATTAGCTCCCAAATAGTTTGAAATAATTTAATCTATTCAGAATAGAGAATGTATTTCTAAAGAAAATATTCTCCACTCCACTTTAGTGGGTATAATTTCAAATTATTTAAAATAACTCAATTTAATCGAAATGATATATGCTCAAATGGTTTGAAACAGTCTAATTTATTTGGAATAAACAAAATATATTTTTAAAGAAAATCTTCTTCACTTCATTTTATAGGTATAAGTCTAAATTTTTCAAAATAGTCATATTTATTCAAAATGATATATGCCCAAATGCTTTGCAATAGTCCAATTTATTTTTGAAGAAAATTTTCTCCACTCCACTTTAATGGGTATAAGTCCATATTATTTAAAATAACTCAATTTATTCATAATGATCTATGCCCAAATGGTTTGAAACACTCCAATTTATTTGGAATATAAAAAAATTATTTTTAACATAAAATTTTCTCCATTCCACTTTAGTGGGTATAAGTCCAAATTATTCAAAATAGTCCAATTCATTCAAAATGATTATGCCCAAATGGTTTGAAATAGTCCATTTTATTTGGAACATAAGAAAATTATTTTTGGAGAAAATTTTCTTCACTCCACTTTAGTGAGTATAATTCTAAATTATTCGAAATAGTCCTTAAGCACTATTGATCCTTTTTACTCATTTGCTTCTCTTTAGACCTCATCAAACACAACTTTCTAGCCCAAGAGGCACTTTCTCAAGCTTGAAAAAGTATGAACAAGATGTATGGGAGCCCAAGATTTTAAGGGATGTTAGGGGACCTTGTTTACTTGTGATTTGTAAAATTATTTCATTGATTAAATCCACAAGATTTATGAATCATCATTAAGATGATAAGCACATTTTTGGTAGCGAAAAAGACTAATAATGACCCAATGAGAGAGATTAATCTCTTAAGCACTTGAAAAACATTGGTTTGATCTTGAAATCACTTAGACATCATTCCTAACTCTAGGAGGGTCCTCACCATGATACTTTCCTATACATTCACCTATATAGACACAATAAATGCTACGTTTTTATGAAGATTTGGGATCAAAATAGATTATTTGGCCTCATGAACAGATGCAAACCATTAGGTAAGATAGATTGAGGTGTTTTCTATCTCCAAATTCCCAAAGATCCATACATGTAACCTTGAAAGTTCTCCAACATGTCTGATTGTTGAAGGTAGTGTGAAAAAGACTCGTGAAAGGCTAGGTTTTTTGGCTATTTCATGGTTCACCTATCTACACAGGGTCTTAAGTCCTCAAATTTGAAATGGAACATGGTCATGGGATGGAAAAAGTTAATCAAACACTTATTTGGAGTTTCACATGTGTGGGATAATATTAAATCCAAAACTTAGGTTTTAGGTTTAGAGGCCTAATTGAAGAGAGAAAATAGGTTAATAAGTATACTTACACTCAATGTCTGATCATAAAATTTGGCATAGATTTGTAAGGGCATACTGAGTACTCAAATCTATACCTATTTTTTAAAGATAATTCATACATTATCCTACATAAAAAACATTACATGTTTTTAGGGATATAATGAATTGAAGGCTAGTGAGAACTTTAGGTGCAAGATGAGGTCTTTGGGAGTGGTTGATGGATCCAAATGAGTTATTTCAAATTTGTTATGATATAGAGATCCATTTCATGAAGATGGATTGCATTCATTAAAATGAACTCAAGTTTTGAGGCTCCTGAGCAAGGTGAGGCATAGTGGAGTCAAATAGGCTTCAAGACACCTAAGAGGTGTAATCATCATTTTAGTGTCAATATTAGTAGGTTCTAAAATTGATGCAAGGTGTCAAGAATAGAGGTGGATGGTGATTCAAGATGACTTGATGATGAAGAGTGCCGCTTGTCCATTTCCACGCCAAAAGGAGGGTAGTTTTGAAGAGGAAGATCAAGGTGTTAAGAAAATATGAAGACTCCTACACCATTTAAAAGAGGAAGCATCTTCAAAGAAGTAAAACATGACTTTGAAGACCTAATGAAACTATTTTCAACTCCCTTATTTATTTTAATTCTCACTTGACACTTATCAATGGATCACTTCTATGCCCCTCTTTTTCTTCTAGTCTCATTTCTCTATAAATTCAGTCTGGTTGGGATTTGTATTCATCCTCTACCTTGGTATGATGAATTCCTACCTATTTTTATGCCTTTGATCAATGAAAAACTACTAGTTTTACCTCCTTCTATGATTGTACTTAGTGTGTGTGCATGAATAGTTGACTCTTGTAAAGTGATTTGACTAGTTTTCTTTGGCATGTTGTCTTTTTATAACACCTATATGCAGTTTGAAAGCTTCATTTGCAGGTCATGTGAAGTGTATAAGTGTAGTCCAAGGGTTGAGTATGTATCTTCATTAGTGTCATTTCATGACCTCTTGATTAGTCCTCCTAACCCAAGCATCTATCACAACCTCCACATTGAAGTGCTTATGTGAGATATTTAGATTAAGAGTAGTATATGTTGAGGTTAGTCTCTTGGTCTACATGTGTAAATGTAGTTGGTTGGTAGTGATCAAATTATTTGGTGTATCACTTCCTTAGTTAGTTTGCTTTTATATTATCCTTCTCCCTTTTCTTTGGAAGTTAATAGTGTAGAAGAGCTTAATTAATACATCAAGGAGAGCTAGCCCTATAACATAGAGGTTTGATCCAACTAAAGGGCATCTATAACCTATGATAAATTCTATTGCATAACTCAAATTGAGAGGGCTTGAATCACCCTCTCAAGGGTGCAAATTTGAGTTATAACACTTACATCATAACTAAGTGTGCTTCAAAGCTTTTTTTAAAGATGTGTGTGAGGTATGAGAAGAGATTAGTTTGTTTAGATGTTTTTATTCATGAATGAAGGTGTTTGAGTCATTTTTAATGTATTTTCATAATCTCACAAATATTGGTGGACCATATATGTGACTGGAGAAAAAGAAAAACCCTATGGTGAATGGTATTTAGCTATCAATCAATGTTGGGTGGTCAGGGATCCAATCTGTGCAATTAGGCCAAGATATCTATTGATTGATTATTTTTATATAGTATGGCTTTCATCCGGGATCATGGGAGCAATCAATCAATGTTGAAAGTGCCTCCTCTCCTCTTTTGAAGTGGTTTTAATGGTGTTGGTGTGAATATCGTTATTTTCTATCTAGTTCCATTGTCAGGTGTGAATAGGGTTATTTCTCCAATCGATTTCACTAGTTGATTCTATTCACACCTTATTTGATTAGGTTTACTTAGGTGTTTTTAAAGATTGTCTCACCTCACAGGATCATGACACTTGTCACAATCATGTGCAAGATTGGTGAGAGGTATTTAGTATAAATATCCTCTATGTAAGCTTATTTTGTTGAATCAATTGAATAAAGAAATTCATACATTTAATTTGCATAAGAGTTTAGCATTCATATAAGAATACAATCTATTCTTATCATTCTTATTCTCTAGTCTAAATGCTTCCTTAAAACTGTTAGACTCTAGCCTAATCTCACATGGTACCAGATCTGGGTAAAGTGCCTAAGATAGTTTAGTAGAGTCATCAATCTTTTAATTTATCCCACTGTTAAGTATGCTCTTCTTTTGCATCTATAGGATAGTTCTGAGAATCAAAAAGACATGAGAAGATTAACCAGATTATGTGGGGACTCCTATTGAGTGTTTAGTTGCAGGGTCTTTTCTTGCAGCTTGATTGAAGTACATCATAACTCACCATCATATTCAGAACGTCTTGTAGCACTCACAGTTTGTTCTAGTTGAACATTGAAGGCTCCATTAACAAGGTGTTTTTAGCAAAATCTCTACACACATCTGGAGAAGCAATTAAGCAATTTTGAATATTTTTCCTCTAAAAATACATTTTTTTTGCCCTTTATGTTCAAATCATAGTTTTTTCCAAAATCTCCTCCAAATCTTACTTTCTTAAAAACCCACTCTCTACCGGTCCATTGTAAATTTTAGTTGTATTTTTTAGTAAAAAATAAATAAATAATTTATTGTCAAAAATACAACTAATATTTTTTTTCCGAATTTTAAAAAAAAATCTTAAAAAAAACTTTTGAAAAAAATAAAATAAAAACGCTTTTCAAAAAAATATTAAAAAAACAAAAATATAATAATAATAATAATAAATAATCACAAAAGTTTTTAGAGAAAAGAAACAAATCTCGAAAAAAATCCCCACTTATCATGGTAAAAAAAATTAAAAACCAAAACAAATTTTGTTACCATCCACTGAAGGAAAAATTTCAAATATATGAACATCCAAAAATGTCATGATATTTGTAAATCAAGACAAGATAGGCTCGCGGGTGTAACTGCCTATACAAGGACCCTTCCTCCACACGCTTTCCCCACTTCCACCGAAATTTGCCTTTCATTTCTTATTTGGCCTTGAGTTCAACCTTCCTTACCATACGCACATTTTTCTATATATGATTTTTTATTTTATAACAAAAATCAAAAACATTTTTAATATGTTTTTTTCCACAACAAAAACATTTTAAATATTTTAGTGCTTGGTTTTTAAATAAATTAGAGATTCTCATAGGCGTCACTGTCTAGGCCTCATTTTGGGAACTTCAAAGCTGCATAAATTTTTCATCTGACATCAAATCGAGGTACTTATTTTTTGGAAAGTGCATAATTTTTTGTATACATTTCAATGGTGCTAATAATTTTACTTGATATTGTGTAAAAATTATACTTTCAATATATGCTCATTTCATGAGAATTGATAACATATTGAAGTCAAGTCCACTTTGCATTTCTTGTTGGTAGAAACTGTAATCACACTAAATATAAAATGTCAAATCATTTTTTCTTGGGGGGAGGGGGTTTTGATTTAGTAGATTTTGGAGGGGGTGTGTTGGTGTACTTGTCACCACATTTTGTGTGTTTTTGCATTTCTTTTACCATGAGTAATCCAAATTGTCTTTTGTTAACTTCATATAACTACAACACGTTTAAATCATATGCATGGAGTGCACTAATGAGAAAATGATACACCCATTATATAGAGGGTACATTTTCAGAACCCACTGATCTTAAAGAAAAGAATGCATGGTTGATCGAACACCACTAGAACACTTGGATATTTATGCACATTCATTTCCCTAGATATATTGTTTCACATTTATTAGTATAAAACTCTTAAGCAGGGATGAGACATCCTTAATAAAATGTATAGTAAAATGGATCAGGTTAGGGGGTATCAAATTGACAATGAACTCTCTAGTCTCGATCCCTCCTATTTTGACAATATTTAGGACTATGTCACTAAAGTAAATTAAGTTTGCACACAACTCAAAGAATGTGAACTTGATAAAAAGGATGTTCAAGTAATTTTCAATGTGTTTGGCAAACTTCTTGTTGAATATGATGATTTGTATCTAGTTTTCATACTCATCGGTTGACAATGAGTTAGGCTTATGTTATGCCCACATTTGAGTCATTTACTGAAATGCTAATGCTTGAGCAAACCAAGTTACTCATTATGGGTATTTTCAAACCATCTAAATTGTAAGTATGAATGGCATGACCTCTTCAACATTCAAGAGGTTCTAAGCAACAAAAACAATATCAAAATCTTATAAGAAACAAAAGGATTTTCAAAAGAAAGAATGATTATCTTGTTCATACTGTAAGAAACTTGGTCATGATGAGCATCAATGTCATGTTAAACAACTTGATGAATTGAAGCATTTGTTCAAGAAGAAGAACATCAATTTTCCATCATCTTATACAAAGGAGTCCTCTCCTTCTACTTCTTCACAATCAAAGAAAGGGAAAGGTCAAGCACTTATCATAGCTGACAAGTCTTCTCAATAATGGATACTTGACTTGGGGACCACACATCATATGGGTTCTAATCGAGAACAATTTTATTCATTAGAACCTTGTTTCTTGCCTCACATTCTCATAGGAGATGATACATTGATGGAAGTTACTAGAAAAAGATTAGTTGCAATGATCAAAGGCACTTTTTTGGATGTACTTTGTGTTCTAGATTTATGTGCCAATCTTCTTTTGGTCTACCAGATCATATATCTTGGGAATGGAAAGAAAGTGGAGTTCTTCCCTGATTCAATAGAAATTTGAGATCTCAAAAATGATACCTTAGTTGTAATGGAAAAATCTAATCATGAGTCTCAGCTATATGCATTCTCCCATTTTGTGCCTCATTCCCCTTCTACTGCTTTGTTCACCCATACAAATTCAGTGAGTAAACTAAGCCATGTGTAGTTTGGCCATCTCAATTACCACTATATTCAACAACTCAACTCAAAGGATATGGTACAAGGACTCCCTCTCATTTAGTTTTCCAATGACATTTATTCAGGTTGTGCAATCAACAAGCATCTAGAGGAGAAGTTCAACAAAGGGTCATATTGGAAGGCTTCAAAAATCCTTGAATTGGTTCACAATGATCTTATGGGTCCATTTCCCACATTATCTTTTAATAAAATCTATTATGTCCTCACCTTCATTGATGAATATTCATGGTTTACTTGGGTCTACTTCCTTCATCAGAAGAGTGAAGTCTTCAACTGGTTTCTAGACTTCAAGGCTCATGCTGAAAACCAATCTAAAAAATTTGTCAAAATTCTCCACACAGATAATGGCTGATAATATGTGAATCATCACCTTGATAAATTATACGCACTTGAAGGGATCCACCTTCAACATTCTAATGTCTACACACCCTATCAGAATGGTGTTACCAAATGGAAGAATCATACCCTGAAAGAAATGGTAACTTACACGATACATGCTTGATCTCTTAGTCTAAAATTTTGGGCTGAAACTATTAATTATGCCATTCACATTCAGAACTACATTCTTCATATATCCTTGAAAGGTGTGACTCCTTTTGAAACTTGGTTTGGTTAGAAACCTATTGTAGGACTTTTTTGAGCGTGTGGCTCCCTTGCATTGGCATGAATTCTTTCGAAGAAATGTAAAGCTCTACAATAATAGAGTCGACATTGCCTTTTTTTTGGCTATCTTGATGGTATCAAGGGATATTAGCTTTTGGATCCACAAACAAACAAGCTTTTCACTGCTATGAGTGTTAATTTTGAGGAGATAGTTTCTCCCTTGGCCTATAATATTCCATCTCCTCCATCCATAGTAGAATCAGATGATAATGATTCAGATGATGCATCTTCACCTACATCAGGTCCCTCTTCAATAGCTACTACAACCCCATCTTCGTCATCACCTTGATGTGTTTGATAGACTCTTCAACCAACAGGCACATTTGTTGGGGATCCTTCAGATTCTCAGAGGACTCGATTAAAACATCATCATCTTCCATATGTATACATTTCCCTTGCTTTTGATCCAGAATCTTTTCTTGAAGCATCTGGTCATGTTGAGTGGGACTCAACAATGGAGGAAGAATACAATTCCTTGATGAAGAACAACACTTGGGATTTAGTCTCCCTTCCAAAAGGAAAGAAAATGGTTCATTGTAAGTGGATCTATTGAACTAAATATGTAGCAGATGGAACAATTGATAAGTTCAAAGCAAGCCTTATTGCCAAAGGTTTCTTACAAGTCCTGAGTGTTGACTACATCGAGACCTTTGCACCTATTTCTAAGATGAACTCCATTTTTTTGACTCTTGCTATTGCTACAACTCATGGTTGGGTTGTGCATCAGATGGATGTAAAGATTGTATTTCTTCACAGGGATCTTCAAGAAGAAATTTACATGGAGTAGCCATAAGAGTTTGTTGAAGGCTCTTATTTGGTCTATCGCTTGCAAAATTCTCTCTATGTATTCAAATAGGCCCTTTGGGCTTGGTATGCCAAGATGGACTCATTTATTATATCGACTAGATTCTCACGTTGTCATTTAGATCCCACTGTCTACATTCTAAGACAAAACAACTCACACTTACTACTAGTCTTTTATGTTGATGGCTTAATTCTTACTGGGATTTCTTCATCCATCATTGATAGAGTCAAATCTACTTTACATGAGTTATTTACTATGACTTGCTTGGGACTTGTGTACTACTTTCTCAAGATTGAGATCACTCAGTCTTCTTCTGGGATCACTCTTGCACAACCCAAGTATGCTCTTGATCTATTTGCTCAATTTAATATGGTTGATTGTAAGCCTGTATTGACTCCATTTCTATTTGGAGTTAATTTTGAGGTGAAGTGTTTCACTTCGCTAATTGATGCAACTTTGTATCATCAACTTGTTGGAAGTCTCATCTATTTGATGCACACTCAACTTGACATTTATTTTATAGTTGGCTTGGTCTCTCACTTTATGCAAGATCCACATGAACTTCATTGGAAAGTAGCCAAATGCAAATTACATTACATCCAACACATTCCTAGACATAGGATACAACATGCAACAAGGATTAGTCTTGACTTAGTCAAATTTACAGATTTTTATTGGTTTGGTGTTTTTGAGGATCATAAGTCTACATCATGGTACAAATTTCACCTTGGTTCTGGGCCCATTAGCTGACAGAGTAAGAAGTAACATGTGTATTTTTGTATCTTTGACTTAAACTGAGTATTGAAGGGGTTGTTAATGTCGATATTAAGGCTATTTAGATTCAAAATATTTTGACTGAGTTCATCATCACTATTCCATGAACATCTATTATTCTTTATGACAATCAGAGTACCATTTAGATCTTTAAGAACATGGTTCATCATCAATAGACCAAACACATTGATATCCATATGCACTACATCAAGGAGCTGATTCAGGATTAGGCCATTGATCTACGCTATTATCCTACGATAGCAAGTTATAGATATATTCACTGAACCTTTCACTGAGAGTAAGTTCCATCACTTGTGGAATTTCTTAGGGGTGCGAGACACTACTTTTGGGGGGTTCACTTTGTTGGTTGAATATTTTGTCAATCAGCCTACTGATAAACAAAATAGGTCTGATCAGCCAAAGTAGGAAGATTAGTCATCCAAATGTGTAGGTTTACCACATCAGAAGGGGACTGATCTCTCCTCTCATCAAGGGGAGGTTCCCTATAAGCATGATATATATATATATATATATATAAACAAAAAATAATACTCAAGGGTAGGACAAAACATCCATCTCGCTTTCTTCAGATATGATGTGTGCAAATCAAAAGAAAAACTCAAGGGAAATGACAGACAACACTTCTCTTTTTTCAAAAGTACTATTCAACAAACCACAAGAATACTCCTGGTAGTAAATTCAAAGTGTAACCAAGGACATAGTAACCAACAAATTGAGATGCAGCACAAAGTCTCCACCTGAAATGCTCAAGAGTAAGATACAAAGGACAATGAGGGCACAAAGTCGTCCCAAGGTCCTTTACACAGAAATGAAAAGAAAACACATTAAAGGCAATTATGGGGGCACAAAGTCTCTCCACAGTTGACTCTTCAGGACACCTTCCTGACTACTGTCACTAATTCTGCTTGTTGAATTAAAGGAACAAAAGATATATTAAGGAAAAAGACATCAGAACAATTTCCTCAACAACAAAGATATCACAGCACAAAGTCTGAAAAATCACTTGCTTTCTTATTCCAATAACAAAATATGATCAACAATCTGAGCTCAAAGTCTCAGTAATGCCTTTCAATTTGGGCAGAGTTTTGTTCTGATTGTCAAAAAGAGATCCATTTACAATAAAAGAGAGTCCCTTATATAGCCACTTCAAGAAGGACTCGGGAACAGTAACACATCATGTTGCATTGAAAACTGTTAGGAAGATAGGCTGGAAATTGGGGGCATCTACCCATTTGTTTTTCTCAATGCAGAGAAATAAGTCACGCTATTGAAATTTTGCAACTATCAATGTCCACCTGGCGATCTGATCCTTCCTTCATCATTCCTCCTTTTTTGGTTAATTGAATTGGGTCCTAGATTCAATTTGCTGTTCTATTCTTTAATCACTTTTTACTGGTCTTGGCCTTAAAGCCTGTGAATGCATTCAGGTCTGTAGATTACAAGGATCAATGGCTATTTTATGAGCTTTGAAATTGATGTTTGCGCCCCTGTCACTACGTTTTCAATGGCTAGTTTGATGTCTTGAATTTGACATCTTCGGGCGTGTCACCCCTTGGTCCTTCTTCAAATTTTCTATTTGGCACTTTCCCAAAAAGAACCTTCCCTTTTGGGCCTTAAGAAATGATCTACTTTGGGTTAGGAAGAGCCCCCCGCAAGGGTATCTACCCTTTAGGCGGTCTTTGAATGGCCTTCAGGCTTCTTTATTCCGGTGGGTCGTTAGATTCTTCCTTCAGCTTTCTCATTTTACATCTTCTCAAAGGGAAGGTGACCCTTTAGCTTTGGGGAAATGTCCTTCAATTTGGCAGTCGAGAGTCCCCCACAAGGGCACCTACCCTTCGAGGTCCTTCGGCAGCCTTTTCCTTAGAAGTCTTTTGCAGGCTTTCCTGCAGACTGTTTCTCGGGCTTTCTCCATGGGTATTTTCCCTGGGCTTTCTCCGCAGACAATTTCCCGTGGACAAAAAGTCCACGAAATTGTCCTTTTGTTCTTTTGGCTTCGAGAATTTCCTTTGGGTTTTCTTCCCACAGTCTCTTTCCCGAATTCCTTCAGACTTTTTGTCCGAAGGAATTCCTTCAGACAAAAAGTCTGAAGGAATTATTTCTTGCCTTAGTCTTTTTTGAATTATGAAAGAATTACCTTTGTGGTCTTCTTTGAAAATGACCCTTCCGAAGGGTAATTTTGTTGACCAAGTGCCCTCCACAAGGGCACTTGTCCTTTAGGAGGCTTCTTTGAACTAAGTCGATGATCCCTTTGATTGAACCAACTGAGTGAACCATTTGATTGAACCAAATATTGAACTGATTATTTGAACCAAACGTTGAACCAAGCCGATGAACCAAGCTTTGAACCAAAATGGTTCAAGCCGATGAACCAATTGAATGAACCAAGAGACGTTGGACCAAGCTTTGGTTCAATGGTTCAAACAAAGCCTTGAACTGAAGCACTGAACCATTTGATTGAACCAAAGGATGAGCCAAAGCGATGAAACAAAGTGGATGAACCAACTGAGTGAAATAAAGCATTGAACTGCTTGTTTGAACCAAGCCATTGAACCGTTCCTTTGATTGAACCCGCCATTGAACCGAAAGTGTTGAGCATTTTGAACTTTGAACTCATTGAACCCTTGAACCAAAGTGGTTTAATGGTTCAACGGTTCAAGCCTTCTTTGCTTAGATGCTTGCTGATAAAGATTTTTTATTGAACCAAGGCACTGAACCAATCCTGAAAATGACCAAGTGTTAGAAACTGATTCTTTTGGTTGCACCCGCCTGTAGAAGTCTTTGAACCTATAGAAATGAACCTGCCTGTAGAGTTTGTAGAAATCAAGTCTGTAGAAATCAACCTATAAAGCCCATTGAACTTGGCCTGCAGAGTCCGTAGATTCCTGAGAAGTTTGAAAAATGAGGAATTTGAATGTTCGAGACAAATTTCGGAAAGGGAAGAGAAAATTTTGGTTTGTAAGACCAAAATAGTTCAAATGTTGTCCCAAAAATGAGTGATATTTTTGGGGGACAATAACTGGCTCTAGTTGGGGAACTTCTATCAATTGAAAAAATAATTGAAGGGAGTAGAATCTAGAATCTCCAGTGTCTTCATGTGTACCATTGGGCTATAGAGTCATGCTACCCAAAAATGAAAGGCATCAAAAAAGAAAACAAACAAAATAAAATAGAATTAAAAATCATACAAATATACATATATACAGATACAATAATTTGATACTTCAAGAATTGAAGTGTTTCAGATGCTGCCCATTGTGAGACAGAGAAAAGAGTGTGCCATCTGGATATTTTAGTAGAATTTTTTTTTCACCAATGTGCTAATGAATTATAAATGGGCCTCTCCAAAGGGAGTCAAACTTTCCATTCACCCCCTTTGGTTCTCTCATTTTCTCCCATAGTAGGGCTTGATCCCCAATCTAGAAATCACAATTTTTAGCCTTCTGGTCAAAGAGTTTCTTTACCAGACTTTGATGAACAACAATTCTATCCACCACCATGGTTCTCTATTCCTCTAGCTCAGTCAGGCACATGATTCTTTTATCAAGAGAGCTTTCATATGTCTGATCTTCAATTGCCTTTGCCAATTTCAAGGCTGGAAATTCTAAGGTGATTGGTATCTCAACATTGATACCATAAAGAAGTTGAAAAAGAGACATACCAATTGCCCTCTTTGGTGTGATTTTGTCTGCCCATAGATCATCAACCAATGCTTTGCGCCATGTCCTTTGATTGTCATCTGCTAGCTTCTTGATGATAGTTACCAGGGTCATATTGCTGGATTTAACTTGTCCATTCCCTTGTGGAAAATAATTAGAAGAGTGAGAGAGTATAATTCCATAATGAAAACAAAATTGTGTAATCTCTTGAGAGGTGAAACAAGCTGCATTGTCAGTAAAATTTTTGATTGAAACTCTAAACCTGAAAATGATATTCTCTTTGAGGAAGTTGCATACAACTTCTGAAGTAACATGCTTAATTGGGATTGCTTCTACTCACTTGGTGAAATAGTCAGTTGCTGTAAGGACATAATTATGTCCAGCACTTGAAGATGGGTTTATAGTCCTAATAAAATCAATCCTCCATTACTGGAAAGGTTTTTCTATGATCACTAGCTTGAGAGGCATAGCAACTAACTTGGGTCTTCCAACAAATTGTTGACAAAGTTCACATTTCCTAACCCACTTATATGCATTTTGGAAAAGAGTTGGCCAGTAATACCTGGCTCGTAGAATCTTGTGAGCAGTCACAGGAGTAGAAAAATGTCCTTCACAGGCCAGATTGTGAAAAGATTTCAAAAGTTGGCTTTGTTGCTCTTTGTCTACATAGCGAAGGAATACTCCATCTATGCTTCTCTTGTACAAGCCGTTGTCCTAAAGGACAAAATTGGTAGCTTTCAACTTGATAGTCCTCCTTTATTTGTAAGACAAATGAGCAAGAAATTCACCATAAATAAGGAAATGAGTGATACCTGAATACCACTCATTGGTAGTGGAGACAAAAAGGACTATTGAAGTATCTTCTACTTCAGCTTCTTCATGCTGTGTATCTTCTGGCTTGTTGTCAGCAATTAATTGGCATAGGCCTTTACCCTTGAATAGCTTTGTCGGTGTGATATCTAGTTCAAACTCTTGGATCTTTACAATCCAATTACCTCTTTTCGTGCCAAACTCTTGCTGAGTTAATATAGACTTGACTGTAGTGTTAGGAACTAAGGCAGTAGTGTGTGAATTTAGAATATAGAAGCGAAAATGTTTGACTGCTTTCACCAACACATAAGCATGCCTATCTACATTTGAATACTTCATCTCATGGGTTTTGAGAGGAAAACTCATGAAAGAGATAGGAGATTCCATACCTTCCTTATCCTGTTGAACAAGAATTGTTGAAAGAGTGTGTTCAGACGCATAGCTGTATATGATGAAATTTTTGTTGTAATTTGGACAAACCAAGGTAGGGGCGTGAGCAATGGAGATCTTGATATCCTAAAATGCTGACTTGCCTTCTTTATCTAGCTGAAGATGGTCTTCCCTTTCATCATGTTCACAATGTGTCTAGTCTTCTCAAAAAATTTGGGGATGAATCTCCGTAAGAAATTCACCTTTTCGAAGAAAGAATGAACAATATTTTTGCTTGTAAGAAAATTAAGCTCTTGAATAAACTTGACTCTGTCTGAGTCAATATTTATTCCTTCTTTTGACACAATGTGTCCAAAGAGTTTACCTTCTGTTACTCCAAAAATAGACTTCTTAGAATTCAAGGAAATACCATTCTGGCGGCAGCGCTCCAACACTTATTGTAAGTGGCATACATGATCAGATCAACGCTTTGAAAATATAGTCAAGTCATCAAGGTATACCACTATGAGTTTACCAATCTCATCTTTGAAAGCCAAATCCATTGCTCTTTGAAAGGTAACACTAGCATTTATCAAGCCAAAAGGCATTCTTTTATATGCAAATGTACCCCAAGGTGTGGTGAATGCAGTCTTGTGTTGGTTTGCTTCACCAACTTCAACTTGATTATATCCTGAGAAGCCATCTAGCATTGATAACATCTCTGAACCTGTCACTATTTGAAGCACTTGATCCATAATTGGCAAAGGATAATTATCTTTCAAAGATGCTTGATTCAGATTCCTGAAATCTACACAAATGCAAATTTCACCATTCTTTTTTCTTACAGGCACTATGTTTGTAATCCATGTGGAATGATGGATTGGGAAGATGATTCTAGCATTTAATATTTTTTATATCTCAAACAGAATAGTACCTGATATTTTTGGATTATACTATCTAGATTTTTGCTTGTAGGGCATTGAATTAGCTTTGAGAGGAATGTCATGGCAAATTTCATCAGGTCTAAGAGACTTCAGGTCTTCATAAGAATATGCTAAGACATCCATGTATTGATGGAGCAAAGTGGTGAACTTGAATCTTTATTCAGGGGTACAACACTTACCAATGTTGACCATTTTGGAATTTTTTTTAGTGGTTAGATTTACTTGATCGAATCTCTGAGAGAAAATTGAGCCTGTTTGCTATTGTTTGATGAATCTCTCATGCCTGTCAAATAGCTTCTCAAGAGAAACTAGGCCTTTGGGAATTTTATTTCCTTTTAGTTGTAAGAACTCTTCATTTATATCTGAGCTAGATTCAGAGGATGATTCATACTTTTGAGGTTCACTGCCTTCAAAATGTAGTTATTCAAAATTGTCTTTTCATTCCAGGAAGGCAATGATTTGATGGTCATCATTGAATACTTGCCAATGATCAACATTGTCAGAAACACTTGGTCTATAGACTAGCTCAATAGTATACCTATCTTCTTTGAAATTTACATGAGGAACTAAGAGAGTTCCTGAAATAGCAAGTGCATCAACTCTGTCATTAGACTCTCTGGGTATAGCAGAAATGTTGAAAGCATCAAAGCTTTCAATTTGGTCTCAAACCAGGTTACAGTAGTGGTGTAATATTTCATTCTTGGTTTGGTAAAGATTTCTTACTTGACAAAAAACTAATTTAGCATCCCCTTTGGCATGAAGAAACTTGATGACTTTTTCTTGAGCAACCTTCATTCCAAGCAGCAGAGATTCATATTCAATTGTATTATTAGTGTTGCTAAACTGTAATTTTTAAGATGAAGGAAACATATCTCCTTGAGAAGATATCAACACAATTCCAGCTCCTGAACCGGTAGAGGAACAACTACCATCAAATTCCAAAGTCCATATCTCATCTGATACTGATTTTTCTTTAGACTTTCCTTCATCAGAGATGGAGGATCCTTCTTCATCTGTATTGCAGCCTACTAGTTCTTTTGCTGTTCTAGTTGAATTGATTTTTGAGTTGACCCTTTCAAGAATTATATTAGATGTTTTATGCACTTCATCTATAAATAGAAAATAGTTACCCATACCTACAGATTCAAAAAGGATTTGAGCTTCAAGGGCTGATGTTTGGGTGACCACATATTTTGCTTCATTTTTAGGGAGCAACCTCTTCATTACGCCTTGTACAGGGATCCTTGACTTAGATAGATCCATGCTTAGTTCTCCTCCCACGTCCTTGCAAAAATTTCATCCAAGAAAAATGACATAAGATGCTGGAACATCAGCCACCAAGACAGTCATCCTGATTTTCTTGTCTGGAAAGGCTGCAAATGCAAATTGGGCATCTTTGATTTGCCCCAACAATGGTACTTGCTTGTTCTCTATGCAAAAACATCTCCAAAATGTCTTGGTCAGTGTGAGACCAAGAGACTCAGCTACTTTAGCAAGCATGACATTGTCAGATGTGCCTGAGTCTATAATACAGTTACTCAACTTGTGGCCATTAATTAACAGGGAAACATAGAAAGGTTCTATTTTTTTGGGAGTAGATGGAGGAGTAATGACAAGATTATTCAGAATAGGCATGTTCTTTAGATAATCAGGAGTTACCTTTTTAGCCTTTTGTCCTACAGAGATGGTTTGGTTCTTAACATATTGGACCAACTTATTCAATTGATCAGGATTGGACTGTAAATATTTGAATTCATACATTTGTATTTTTGTCTTTTTGACATGATCGATTATGTCAAATAGCTAAATTGAGTTAGGCACAGAGAAAGGTACTTCAACTTTATAAGTTTTAGGAGGGATGGGAGGAAGACTAGTTTACGAGATTGAAGTATAAGGTGAAGGTAAAATTGATGTACTTGCCTTTTGGGTGATCGCCGGATCCTTTGACTGAAAAGGCAGAGTGGTTCCACGCTTAGCAATCATGATTGCTGTCTGAGGTTGATCTTCTATCTTCCCTTTATCAGCTTGCTAGACTGATTGGTTCTTGGACCTGGTAAACACTACATATGATCCATCAAAAGCTTCTCCTTTACTTCCAGGTTCATCCTGGTAGTTCAAGAAACTAATGTGGTAGTCACTAGTTGATTCTTCTTGATTGTCTTCAAGGAGATCAGCATCATTTTCTTGATTCAATTTAGGCTGGAAAGAGAACTTTGATTTTGCTTCAAGATATCCCATTGCTGAATTAGTTGGAGGAGCTTCTAGGGCAAGTTTCCCTTGTGGGGAGGAAGGTGATTCTGTTGCCCTTGATTCTTGGCAGCATTGCCCTAATATGACTGATTTAGGAATGTCCTTCTGTATGAAGGAGAAGAAGACATTCCTTTAGTCATTTCATTTTTGAGAGCAAGCAACTCATTTGCCAATTTCTGCACCATTGGATCTGTGGTACTTGTAGATGAATATTCAGAAGATGATGAAGCTCTATTTTTATTTGGATCTCTTCTTATCTTCCCTGCTAAGATGAGATCATCTTCTACCTCAGTGGCCAAATGTTGAGCTGCAGCTAGATCTATTTGACCAGCACATCTCAAAATAAAACTTACTTTAGGTAACTGAGAATTAATGAAAAAAAATTTGAGATTCTCAATTGTAGGTCAAGCTATTACAAGAATTATATTTCTCAATTTGTCAAATTTGGCTATGAAGTCTCTCATTGGTTCATAAGACTCTTTCTTCATCTGTGTAAGTTGAGCTAGAAGTACATGTGCATCTTCTACAGGTTTGAATCTAGCTTCAAACTTACCTTTGAGAGTATTCCAATCAGTCACTGACCGAGCTTGTAGATGATAAAACTAATTTGCAGCAGCACCTTGTAGTGTCTCCACAAAAAGCCTAACTGCTACATCTTCAAATTCTACTCTGATTACTCCACAAGCTATGCTGAAGGCTGTAATGTGTTCATCAAGATGAACTTTCCCATCACCATAGAATTTGGGAAAATTCTTCCTTGAACTGCGTGGAAGCTCATGTAGAGGTGGGGTAAGATTGAGAGGACCAAAAGCATTACCCCAGGGGCCTTGAACTGCTATTGTAGGATTATGAAAAGGAGGAATAACAAATGTCAAAGGAGTAATTATTGGCAAAGCTTTATCAACAATAGAAGTAGATACTTCATCTGGCAATGGAGATTTGAATTTAGTAGGAGGAAAGCTCTTGGTTCATTGGAGATGAGATGGTGAAGGAAACAGATCAAAATCACATTGCTGTACCAACTCGAATACAGGGTCAATGATACCTTTAGCCCTTTGGCTTTGTGTATACCTTGAATCTACCAGATTGTGAAACAAAATGGAAAAGAATTAACCTTGCTTCAGTTAAATCTTAAGGCTTTAAACTGTGCACTCTTTCTCAGTAACTCTAGTTTTTGTAGACCAGATAAAATAACGGAGGTGGAGGAAGATGGTAAGGCTATAAATGGATAATAGGTAAGACATGAAATGGAGTCTCCAGAATCTGTAATGGATAAGGGTAATAATGATAATGGGTAAGACACAGGTGATGTTTCAATCTGAAACTTGAGGTTCCAAATTGCATAGAATTATGTATATCCCCAACAGAGTCGCCAAAAACTGTTGGTTGAATATTTTGTCGATCAACGTATTGATAAATAAAATAGGTCTGATCAGCCAAAGTAGAAAGATTAGTCATCCAAATGTGTAGGTTTACCACATCAGAAGGGGACTAATCTCTCCTCTCATAAAGGGGAGGTTACCTACATATATATATATATTAATAGAAAATAATACTCAAGGGTAGGATAAACCATCCATCTCTCTTTCTTCAGAGATGATGTGTGCAAATCAAAAGAAAAACTCAAGGGAAATGATAGACAACACTCCTCTTCTTTTAGAAGTACTATTCAGCAAACCACAAGAATACCCCTGGTAGTAAATGCAAAGTGTAACCAAGGACGTAGTAACCAACAAATCGAGATGCAACACAAAGTCTCCACCTAAAATGCTCAAGAGTAAGATATGAAGGACAATGAGGGCACAAAGTCATCCCAAGGTCCTTTACACAGAAATGAAAAGAAAACACACTAAAGGCAATTATGGGGGCACAAAGTCTCTCCACAGTTGACTCTTCAGGACACCTTCCTAACTAATGTCACTAATTTTGCTTGTTGAATTAAAGGAATAGAAGATATATTAAGGAAAAAGACATAAGAACAATTTCCTCAACAACAAAGATATCACAACATAAAGTCTGAAAAATCACTTGCTTTCTTATTCCAATAACAAAATATGATAAAAAATCTGAGCTCAAAGTCTCACTAATGCCTTTCAATTTAGGTAGAGTTTTGTTCTGATTGTCAAAAAGAGATCCATTTACAATAAAAGAGAGTCCCATATATAGCCACTTCAAGAAGGACTCAGAAACAATAACACATCATGTTGCATTGAAAACTATTAGGAAGATAGGCTAGAAATTGGGGGCATCTACCCATTTGTTTTTCTCAATGCAAAGAAACAAGTCACGCTATTGAAAGTTTGGAACTTTCAATGTCCACCTAGTGATCTGATCCTTCCTTCATCATTCCTCCTTTTCTGGTTAATTGAATCGGGTCCTAGATTCAATTTTCTATTTTGTTCTTTAGTCACTCTCTACTAGTCTTGGCCTTAAAGCCTATGAATGCATTTGATTCTGTAGATTACAAGGATCAACAGATATTTTATGAGGTTTGAAATTGACGTTTGCATGCCCGTCACTACGTTTTCAACGGCTAGTTCACTGTCTTGAATTTGACGTCTTCGAGCACGTCACCCCTTGGTCCTTCTTCGGCTTTTCTATTTGGCACTTTCCTAGAAAGAACCTACCCTTTCAGGCCTTAAGAAATGATCCACTTTGGGTCGGGAAGAGCCCCCCACAAGGGTATCTACCCTTCGAGTGGTCTTCGGATGGCCTTTGAGCTTATTTATTCCAGTGGGTCGCTAGATTCTTCCTTCGGGTTTCTCATTTTACATCTTCCTAAAGGGAAGGTGACCCTTTAGCTTTAGGGAAATGTCATTCAATTTGGCATCCAAGAGTCCCCTGCAAGGGCACCTACCCTTTGGGGTCCTTCGACGGCCTTTTCCTTAGAAGTCTTTTGCGAGCTTTCCTGCGGACTGTTTCTCGGGCTTTCTCCACGGGTATTTTCCCCAGGCTTTCTCTGTGGACAAATTCCCGTAGACAAAAATTCTACGGAAATTTCTCGTGGATAAAAAGTCTATAGAATTTTCCCTTTGTTCTTTTAGCTTTGAGAATTTCCTTCAGGTTTTCTTCCTGTAGTCACTTTCCTGAATTCCTTGGGACTTTTTGTCCGAAGGAATTCCTTTAGACAAAAAGTCTGAAGGAATTGTTTCTTGCCTTAGTCTTTTTTAAATTCTAAAAGAATTACCTTTGCGGTCTTCTTTGAAAATGACCCTGCCGAAGGTTACTTTTGTTGACCAAGTGCCCTCCGCAAGGGCACTTGTCCTTCGGGAGGCTTCTTTGAACTAAGTCGATGATCCCTTTGATTGAACCAACTAAGTGAACCATTTGATTGAACCAAATGTTTAACCGCTTATTCGAACCAAATGTTGAACGAAGCCGATGAACCAAGCTTTGAACCAAAATGGTTCAAGCTGATGAACCAATTGAATGAACCAAGCCTTTGAACCAACTGTCGAACCAAGCTTTGGTTCAACGGTTCAAACGAAGCCTTGAATTGAAGCACTGAACCATTTGATTGAACCAAAGGATGAACCAAAGCATTGAAACAAAGCGGATGAACCAACTGAGTGAAACAAAGTGTTGAACCACTTGGTTGAACCAAGCCATTGAACTGTTCCTTTGATTGAACCCGTTGTTGAACCGAAAGTGTTGAACCTTTTAAACTTTGAACTCATTGAACCCTTGAACCAAAGTGGTTCAATGGTTTAACGGTTCAAGTCTTCTTTGCTTAGATGCTTGCCGATGAAGATTTTTGATTGAACCAAGGCACTGAACCAATCCCTAAAATGACCAAGTGTTAGAAACTGATTCTTTTGGTTGAACTCGCCTGCAGAAGTCTTTGAACATGTAGAAATGAACTTGCCTACGGAGTCCGTAGAAATCAACTTGTAAAGCCCATTGAACTTGGCCTGCAGAGTCTGTAGATTCTTGAGAAGTTTGAAAAATGAGGAATTTGAATGTCCAGGACAAATTTTGGAAAGGGAAGAGACAATTTTGGTCTGTAAGACCAAAATAGTTCAAATGTTGTCCCAAAAATGAGTGATATTTTTGGGGGACAACACACTTGACCTTCCTACATCATCCTCTCTTGGGGGTGAGTTTTTTCTATGGGTTTTCTCCTTCTCTTATGTTTTGATGGGATTAGTGTGTACATGGATACCTCACCATGCCTTATTGTTTGGGTCCATTTATTATTTTTTGCATGATTGAATACACCCCTAAGTTGCACTTGGGGGGGGGGTGTTGGTGTGAACAAGGTTATTTCCTATCTAATTCGACCATCATGTGTGAATAGGGTTATCTTCCTAACCGGTTCCACTAGTTGACTCCATTCACACCTTATTTAGTTAGGTTTACTTAGGTGTTTTGAAATATTGTCTCACCTCATAGGATCATGAGACTTGTCATAATCCTATACAGAATTGGTGAGAGGTATTTAATATAAATACGCCTATGTAAGATTATTTTGTTAAATCAATTGAATGAAGGAATTCATGCATTTACTTTACACATGAGTTTAACATTTAGATAATAATATAGTCTATTCTTATCATTCTTATTCCCTGGTCTAAGTGCTACTTTAGGACTGTTAGATTCTAGCCTAATCTCACAAATGACACATAACATTTATCTCATAGATTGGGATGTAAAATCTATGAAACTAATCATACCTTTATGCATATTGCCATATAAGTAAACTCTTTGAATAATTATGTCTCTTATATGCATCCAATCATATTTAAGATCTCTCTGCCCCCACCTTGGTCTCTCAAGAGTCCAATCATATTGAGGCCCCTCTTCTTTAGCCCATTGGGGTCCTATTATCATAAAGAGTATGAAAATCACATATTAAGATGTGAAATTCCTTGATATAACAATTAGTACTAGGTAAACTCATATTAGCTCAAGTGAAGGAAAATAAAATGGTAGGGGGATTTTTCATGGTGCTTATTAAACCTCTATAATAGTTAGTAGGTCAAGTCTTATGTCAGTCATATAGAACATTAATACATGGAGAAGGGACTAAAGGAAATAATCCATGGATCAACATCAATAGATTGTTGACTCTAATTTAATGTATGTTTGATAGAGTGTGATATTCCCCACTGATTGGATGAAGTGCACCATAGTTACTTACCCCAAAATAAATATTAAATTTTAAGGTCAAGGGAGGTTGTATTTGTATCATTGTTAAGTCTCAGTTATCTGCTTCTAGTCTAGGAGAAAGAATGGCTTAAATGAAATATTCAACAACGATATACATTTGACCTTGAGTTTTAGTTAAGAACATGTGACATATATTCCATGACCCATAACATTCTTTGAAGAAGAGTCATCAACATCTACATTAATTTCCATGCACCTCTATTATATGTTAGCTTTATCATATAAAAATCTGAAGCTCACATTGCTAAGACTATAACTATACATATGCTCCTAGAAAATTGACATGGTTCTAGTATATTTTTGTAAATTATGATAGATAACCTTACCTTCACTCATTTGATGTTGTATTTTTCTCTAGATAAATACTTTAGACTCTTGATCTCATACAATGAGTTTAATTTGTTAGTTTAAAATGCTAAGGATTTATTTAAGAGTATATATTAGAGAAATTATCCACTAATCTACCAAACCCATAAAATTAGAATAAAAAAATAAAATGCAAATCAAAAATAGATTATGGCACACATATATCTAATATTCTTTCCAATTTAAAATGTCAATAATTTATTTTAGGAATTTGTATTAGAGATTTTATCCATTAATCTATCAAACCCCTGAAATTAAATTTTAAATATTTCAAAAATGTAAAATGCATATCAAAAGTATAATAATCCATCTAGTATTACTTTCAAATGAGTTAACTCATTTATTTACTTACATATGATTTAATTTAAACTTTTTTGGAATTAACATTTGTATTGAAATCCAATGGATAGCAATTATAAAAATGAAAAGGGGTAGATGGGCACAACTAACTTAGGGGAAAAAATAAAAACAAGACAAGATCATACAAAAAATCTAACATGGGACATGAATACTATAAATTAGACCACAATAAAACATGGGGAGCATGAAATGGGTTTCAATCCATCAAAAATCACCATAACAATTTAATAATGCTAAATTTAATCCAATCACCCACACATAGATAAATGAATATAAAACATACTAGATAATGTGAATTAAAGGCCAATGGTATGTTTTCAATTGTATATTTTTTATCCTGCTTTGATGTACATGATTGGCCATAAAGTTGGTGGCATGAGCATGCACTTCAAAGTAAAATGAAAGGATACAAAAATGATATTATGAGTGAGTCTCTGAGTATTGAGTCATTGATTTTTTCACCCTGGAAAACCACCTTACCTACATTTGAACCCAAAATAATAAAATATCCTTATATATATATATATATATATATATATATATATATATATATATATATATATATATATATATATATATATATATATATATATATATATATATATATATATATATATATATATATATATATTTTTTTTTGGACTCTTTCCATGATCATCAAATCACCCCTTATAATGTTTTCCTCATCTTTTGGCTCATACTTCCTGAATCAGATGTTGAGGTAACATATGATTTTATTGATCTTTTAGAACTGCCATCAGGATCCTCATCATTAGTTGTCTCAATTTCAAAAACTTCATATTCCTCTTATTTGTGTACTTCTTCTCTTAACTCCTCTTCCCTCTCATATTTACCACTTCATCTCCCACTTTGTCTTCTTATTCTCCCTCTCCTTCTACTTCTTCTTCTCCATCCTTCTCTCCTTCTCCATCCCCATCTCCTTCATCAACCTCCTATTCCTCCTTTCCATATTCTTCCTCTATATCTTTTGGGTGGACATCCTTTAGCCCATCCAACCCAAATTCATTTTACATGCCTCCATTCTTTCAACATCAAAACCTTCATCATGTTTTTGTGAACATATATCCATGCCCATGTGTCATAGTCTAATATGATATCTTTTTTTGAGGGCCTGTTAGAGTCATATGCTTCTTTGTAGTCATGTGTGATGTCATCTAATAGGTTACTCATTGAAATCTTATGCCTTAGAAGCTTATATGTTTGGGTTATCTACCTTTGAGGAAAGTCCATGGATATCTTTTGTTGTTTCCATATCTATTATGGATATGATGTTGAGGTGACATAGGCATAAGATACTATGGGGGAGTGGATTTCTTTGGGGAGATGGAGTTGGTGTGGGTTTTTTTGGAGGAGATGGAGGTGATATGTGTTGCATAGGTGGATTATGCTACTTAGGTGTAGGAGGTTATTTTTTTAGTGATAGTTGCATGTATTTTAGAGTAGGCTTCTTCTACATTCTCAAAATAATGTGTTAAAAATTCATATGAAATTTTTAGCCATCCATATATGTTTTTGTTATCTAGTCAAATTCGGGTAAGTGAATGGTGCCTCATTACCAAAAAAACTCTATATAGCCCTTGTATTCTTCTTGTAGTGTTCTTGGTATGAGTCACTTATCTTTGAAATCTATAATCATATTGTCAAACTATCTATCCATTTTAATTCTGTAAAACTTGTTATAGGCACCAACATGCACAATGATTTTGATATCTTTTGGCATGTGATTTTCCCATAATAAATAGAACCAAACCTATTCACCATACCATATAAGATGTTGATCTCATCTATCACCAAAAATAAAATAAGGTTACAACTAATCTGACTGTATCCATAGTTCTATGGGATGATTTGATGCTCTTAATAATATCATAACTAATATATTTTGTAATGCTGAATTTTACATTTTCTACTCCCAAGCAGTACATGATTATGCTCCCAAATGGTGCACGATATAAAATAACAACTTATTTATGTTATCTCACCTATCAGTCACATGAAAATTTTTACTCACTAGGCTTGTGGCTACCATAGTGGCTCTATCATCCAATTTACCAATAGGAAATGTTTACTTCTTCTTTAAATACTTCAATAATTTATCCATTTTCTATATCTTCCTATTATTAGCTAGTGCAACCTCCATGCCCCACCCCCCGAGCAAGGAAGGTCTTCCTAATGTTCTTGGTGGATATCTTCTTGTAGTTCCCTAAAAAATATTACCTATATTCATTAACATGAAAGAAAATGAATCATACCAAATTATCTAGTTTTCTAAGGAATGTCAACTCAAACACCTAAAAAACACCAATTTTATCTAGTACAATCTTGACATGTGCATCAGGTGTTATCATCCAATTTGCACTTACCTTTCTAATCTCCATTATACATTACTTCTTCAAATTATTCTCATTATTCAACACCTATAGATTGTAATCTTCTATTATGCACCCATGCACTTTGAAACCCAATCTTCTCAATGTAAACAAGACTCAAGGTAATGCATTTCTAGGAATTGTGCTTGTGCCTATTCCTTATTTTTGTTTAGTTATTTTTTAGTATCATCCTTGATGATGATTGGGTCAACCCCCTTTAGTTTTGTGAATCATATATGTTTCTTACTATTCAATGCCCTAATAATTAGATTGCTATTAAGTGGCATCCTTGTTCTAAAACTATTCTAACACACCCTTGGGTTGTTGATTGGTCAAAACCCCTAATTTTGTCTTTGTCTCTAAGATTCATTAAGCTTTAATGGCGGCTTACCTACTCTTCAACCCTAAACTTATTTGATTTCACCATTTATTACTTCACTCAAAAGTTTTTCACAATTATACCATAATCCTTTGTAGATTCTAATTCTCACTTTAAATAGCCTAATTTGTAAAAATGGTGTGTGGATTTTCTAGTTCTAGTCCCCACAATTTGCTCTACACTTTTTAGCTTCAAATATTTTCAATATTGACAAATAATTAAAATGAATTGCAAAGGAAAATTTATAGCACCCATCAACATCTAAATTGCCTTAATGATGTATGCCATATGTTTTTACAATAGCTATTATTGTCACTTTTGTAAATTAAAATTAATTCTTAGTGACATCATCCCTTGCATGATCCCCTTGAGGCACAACCTAATCCTTTACCTCTTTATTGAATTCCTAGGTGAAATGTGTATCCCTTTTCTTTTCATCCATGTGCCTTGAAGACTTCACATATCTTGATACTTGGTAAATTTTGCACGCACATCCACTAATTTTCATTTCAATTTTTAAGCCTTTTTTCATATTACCCAACACTAAATTTTCACATTCACCTACAATGCATAAAATTTTTAACCTTACTTTTTGTGATCATGTGTTTGTAGAGATCCCTTTGTTTTATTTTATTCATGTGTGTGCAATTAGTAGCTTAACATTTTTGAATCAATCTTTTCAAAATGTGTAATAATGGGTAAAGTGAATCCATCTTCTTTTGTTGAATATTGTGCATGATATTGAATAAGGCATGTTGTTGTATTGTTGAGGGAATTTAAATTTTACCTACACACATGAAAGTGACACATAATAGTACTTGAAAATACCAAAATCCTTAACAAATTTATCAAAGAGAGAGGCAAGCTTTACAACAAAAAGTCATGAAAACACTCTCCTAGAAATACTTAGATTTATGACATTAAGATCTTAGTGGCATCCCTCATTTGAATTATTTAAATAATATTATAAGGCCATCTAATTTACTATTTGTTGTTCCCAAACTTATCACAACCAATTTTAGCTGCAAGTCAGAGAATAACTTTTGATATTTCATGCAAAAATACAAAATTATCAAGTTTGGGAAAATTTGTAAATTTGACTAAGTATTGAAATGAAGAAAGTTCCTAAGTACATCTTTGCACCTCACATGATGTAAGTTCTAAGTTTCCAAACCCTCAATCCATGAGAGATGCATGGATGTGTCATGCACATCGCATGTGACAGACTGGGCCTCTCCATTTACACCATTGTATAAAATGCAAACTTGTAGGTCCACATTTATACTCTGTGGATGGACATAGCCAACTGGCCACCCCCATAGATGCAAAGATGCATAAATACATTTATGTAAATAAAAATTCCAATATATTGGTAGAGACATGAGCATTATCCACTCATCTCATTAGGACACATGTGCGTAGTTCCTCAATAATTACCCATTGTGTGCTAAACCATTTGAAGGCCTATATAAGTCTAAGAGGGGGACATTTTACTCATTTTCACTCTAAATTTTGCTATAAGTCTGGATATTCTACCCCATATTTTCTCCTTCCCAGTGAAGCTTTGCCCAATTTTTTCTAGGATTACCCAAGAAATTTGTAGTGCCCCTTTAGTGGTTACCCTGTTCACAGAGTTTTCCCTTCATCATAACCTTTTTCTGAGAGTGTTTCCACTAGTTTTAGGAGTTTATCATATGAACACTGCTTCCCACTCATTTTAACCAGACTATAATTTATTATCCCTAGATTCACTAAGACTCCTATCTCTCACCTATGAAACCACTTTTGCATACCTAGAGTTTGCTGAAATGAAGTTAAAGTATATCATTTATGAACCATTATTGGTATTAGACAATGACATTCCTAAGATTAATGAATGCAAAGTTGTGCATGTGGACCTGGAGGAATTCTACCAAAGGCTAAATGTGGAAATCATGAGTACACTCACCGTTTACCTTGAAGAAATCAATCTTCCTTAGGTAAAATGATTTTTGATGTCAGTTTAGTGCTCACACTTCTTATTTTCTTGTGTAGGACACTAAGACCCTTCAACCAGAGAAAGAAAATAATGTGGTGGATCCCTCATTGAAAAAATTGATATAAAAAAAATGGGTATGATAATGATAATCCTATACATGAAGAATATGTCAGCATGAGCACCTCCAAAAGGCTTAAATATTAGGACATGAACATAACCAAGTGATTGATGATAATCAACACTTCCTATCTTAAGCACAAAAGAGAAAGGGTTTCAAATCAACACAATATTTTATACCAAGTAGACTTCAAGGAATAACTCTCTAACATGATCACTCTCCTAAACCAAATAGTGGGCAACAAAGACACTAAAAAGTTCCACTCCTAGATATTCATGCTAATGAATATCATCTACTATAAAAAATAATTTATTTACTCAGGAGAAAAGACCAATGACTCCCTACATCATCAATTATTGAACATACACTCAAAAAAATAGATTTTCATGACTTCTTACATGGTGTATTCATTGGCTTCTCAAATGATATATCCAGGAATATCATAAGATGTAAAAATCACTAATGCCACTCAAGCTTATGAATGTTTCCCCCTGCTAATTTTGAAAGAAAGAAATAAAAACTTCATAAGAGTAAATTATGCATTCAAAATGAGGGTTGTATAAACTGTTGATGAAGATTGGGGTATAAGAATGACATAAAAAAAGCAACCAATTTTACCAACTAATATGGTAGCTATTACTTCCAATATCAAAAGTTAACCTACATTAGAGTTGGTGGTTTTGAAGGCTACCTATTGAGAATTATGAGATTGGTAAATGATAATATCATATTGATAGAGTTGTGTAGATAATTGGGTGTAGTGCACAAATGTTGTAGACATAGACACATCTTGGGTGTCTCATTACCTATTTCATTGGGAAAATTCATATGTAAAAAAATAGTCAATGTTTAATACATTGCATTAGTGATCTCCCAATTCACTCTTTGATCATATGCCAGTATATATTTTTTAGACACAAAGAGATATGTAAGAATATGCCTTGTATTGGTTTGACTTATGAACATGTATATCACTTATAGGACTATTAAAATATTGTTCATATAAATATGAGGTAGTCTAGAGAAACTAGAGTCGAATGACCATGGACTAGATCAGAGAATTCATAAATGAATGAGTTCCTAAAGGAATGGTTGATGACATGGCTGATCTCATTGACCCCAAGTACACTGAGAAAGTTGTAAATACCCCTTGCATACCATAAATTGGTTACTAAAAGATCTAACAAATGTGCATAGGAAAACTTGTATAATATGGGTCAAAACCAAAAGGTGGTTTGATAGAAATTTGGTTGGAATAACTAGAGTAGGTGGTTCTAAGGGATCTAAAGCTTCAACTCATTTAAAAAAAGTATGAACACCAAATCCAAATAAGAACATTACTAGTGAGATGACTAAAACACCTAGCTCTTCAAGCTTTGAGGATGGTGATGATGAAACCCCAAGAAAGAAAAGTAGATAGGGAAGACCTATAAGGAAAGTGCTATTATTGGAAGGAAGAAGATAGAAAATAAAATGGTGATGTTGAAGTCTTCCTCTACCGCTCTTGGTGAACCCTCTCTTCTCATTCCCAATATAACAAAATAATACCTTGCTTCTAATCTAGTGACACCCTAGTAAGTACTTACCAAAGAAGCTATGTTGATACTTCCTTCATCCCCTTCAGTCTTTCCTAGTGTTCCTCAAATTCTGGAAGCTACTCCCTTGAAGAAACCTACACCCCTTCCCATTAGATCTCAAATGACCACTTTAAGTGATATTTCATTACAATGGATACAACCAATGATTAATAAAAGAAAGAGGGTGCTGTAAGTAGATCTTCCTAATTTGGACATAGTTGTTGATCTTCTCAAGGTTCCTCCTCCTAAAATACTAAAACCACTTCTACATTGATGCTAGATCCTTTTAGTGCTTATTTCATTGAAATTTTATATGCCAATGTGGAGAAGTATATTGGAGAGATGATTGTGAATAACTATACTCTTAAGAGGATATCACTCAGAGAGGCAACTAGGGAGAGTGATATTCATAATCTATGTGAGAACATAAATCGAATAACCAAAAGGTTAGAGGAAGATGAACTCATAGAAGAACAACTCCAAGAATGGATAAATTATATGGTAGGATATGTCAACTACCTTCTCAACTTAGTTGATACACCCATAACACCTCAATTTGATGCTCTTTCTTGAGTGTTGGGTACAAAAATGGAACTCATTACCACAATCAGTAAGTATAATTCATATGGAAAGACTTTGGAAGCTTGTGTGGGTGAAGTATTACTGAGCAAAATGAAATATATTGAAGATGTGATGAAGTTATACATTATCATTAATAATGTAGTCATCAACATGAATCAATAGATCAAAACTCATGAGAGTGATACAAATAATAGGAACATATAAAATAGGATATTCATGAAATGATTGATGTTGATATTATGGTAATGGTCAAATTTGAGTCTTTAAGAAACAAGAATATGATAACTCCTATAAGTGGTCCAAGTGTATTCTAAAAAAGATTGGGATTCTACATTGAGTAATAGGATAACTGTGAGAGTAGATCATTATTACAAGGGAAAATTAAAATATGATCACTTTTAGTACCATGGAGTACCACCAAGTCCAAGTGAAGAAGATCTTTGATAAGAGGTATGTCTCAAGAGCATATTAGGAGGGAGATCTTGTATTGAATTGGGATGAATATAGGGCTAACCTTAGTATACATACCGAGTTTGATACATTGTGAAGTGGACCCTATATTGTCATTGGTTGCAAATAACATAATTCCTTTTAACTTACAAAGTTTGATGGAGAAGAGTTGAATATCCCAGTCAATAGGATACATTTTAGGCCATGATAATAAGGTCTGATTCATAATTGTGTACATAGCTAAGTAGGCCTTTATTTTGCCTAAGTGATTAAATCACAAGTTGTTTGTTTTATTTTTCTTTTTATCCTTCCTATAAGTGTCTTATGACACATGTGTGTGTTGTGTGTGTTTTGAGTTCGTTTAGTTTCAATTTGTTTCAAGGATGTTTTTAAGTCCAAATTTTAGTTTGCCTTCAATTTAAGTAGCATTCATGACCCCATAACTCAATGGATTGTCATGGCAACTAGTCTAGATCCATAGAAAAAATGCAATCCTAGGAGGTTGCCAAAGATGTTAACCAAAATTAACCACCATGAATAAGTATCAATCAAAAATTCAATTTACTTGATCCTAACTTCATTGATATCCATTTTAAAGGTCTTGTATTGGTCATTAATGCTCTAAAATATGATAGGTAGCCTGTCTTCCTTAGTAGATTATAAAGCCTTCTAGGATGGTCTAGTTAGTAGTAGGGTCAAGTCACTTTGTCTTGTGACCAAATGGTCATTCATTGTAGTCTTCTTCATGTGTTCAACATTGATTAAGGTAATTTTGATAAAGTTAAGGTTAAGTGTGAAGTCAAGTCAACATTGAATCATGCTTAAGGAGGTAAGGTGGTGACCCTTCCAAGAAGAACTATGATCTAAGCTGACCAAATTGACCAAGGATCAAGACTAGTAAGTCGATCACATTGTATTTTTAACCAATTTGGAGAGATTAAGTTAGTTTTGATAAGACTACGGTATTTCATTTACTTTAATATCATTGTATACTCTAATGTTAAGATGATACATGTTATGAAAGAGTAAATGTGAAGGTTTTATCACTAGACAGGGGTATTTTTAAGTCATCTAACATATATATAATGACATAATGCTTTTACTTGTCTGTACATGTTTTTGAAATGTCTTACCAACTACTTTCTAACATTGGGATCTCTTTGTTACTACTCATTCATCATTTTCTAACATCTAAATGAGGAGATATTAAAATATTTTTAGGAAAAAATAAGTGGGAAAATTTTTGGCATATGCATCCACCTATGTACAGGTTAATGAAAGTTTTATAATCACATGGTTCATCATCTCTAGTAGTTTGAAAAGGTAGAACATGTAGATTATTAAATAAAGCAAGATTTTGAAGGTATTTTTCAGAGGTTTTACATTGGTGGACAATGTAAAAACTCCTCAAAGTCTCACCCTAGTATCTCTAGACCCAAATCCATGAAAATAGTGGAGTTATAGAGCCAAACAATGTAAAACCTCATTTTTCTCAATTGGGTTTCTTAGTAGCCTCAAAAGGCCAATTGGTTTGTGGATGGTACTTAGAGTAGAGAGAGATATATGGATCCAAATATCTTGGGTATAAGAGGGGATCCTAATTCCCTTCCAATATGTGGCATTGGTTTTGTGTTTACTCTCCTTAATTTTATGAACAATCATTAAGAAGTTAAGGGTGCAGAAAGAGGACTCAAAACCCCATCAGGGTTGGTTTTCTCCTAATATAGAGTTATAAAGTTTAATGAATGAAAAAAATGAATGTAAAATGTCTAATAAACACTCTTTGACCTATGAAACAACAATTTTCCTTAGGGTTATTCATGCTCATACTTTGATTAACACCAAATAATCTTGATTTGCTAGTTTAAACATGACAGTCAAAGTTTAAAAGAGCTCTAAAGTGTCTTAGTGAATATAATGAGTGAAAATAAGTAATTATTGGTTTATAAAAATTCATTAGGATCCATTAAACCTATGTAAATCATCATTTAATGAATTAACCTCAAGAGAAGTAGATAACTATGCACATACAGGTAAACTCATGAACCAACATACATGGTTGAGTTAAGCCTAGTCAAGTGTGGGTGTGTTTACATTGTCAAAGACCATTAAATGGAAAAGTATCATTTTCAAATGTCATTTAAGATAATTCTTAGATAATTAATCCAGGTGGTTATCCCTAAGAGTCAAGGGTTCTAGTGCCTTCTCTAGGCCAAGTTCAAAAGAAGATTTATGAACCTACAAGTCTACAGACTTATAGGTTAATATTTGCACTAAATGGTTGAAATGGGATTGTATATGATCTATTTAAGGTGTGATATAATGTTCTATTTAGTTAAAAAATATATATATATATAACTCTTGAGATCCAAACTGCTCAAACCAACAGTGAAAGGATGAGGCACACGTGCATACAAGGTAGGTAAGAGGCATAATCTATGATTTTATAGGAAATAAACATTCATAGTGTCTTAGTGAACTTTAAATTACCCTCTAAAGACTCTATATGGGTTAAAAAATAAATATAATCATCTATGAAGACTCAAACCACAACTTATCTTCCCTTATGAGATGTACTCCATGTTTGCAAGGTTGTGTACAATAAATGAGTTAGCAAAAGGCAGGTCTTGCATTAGATTTGACACTATAAGGACTGAATAGGATATATATAGTATGGATCAAGTTTTTATATCATTTAATATCCTTAATTTTAATATATAACATAAATCATCAATTTATTTTTCATTGAAGAGATACTATGGCCTATTAAAGATAGAGAAAACAAGGGTGATCTTGTTCTTCATCTTGGAGAAACCAATATGGGATTGGTTTATAATTCCCATAATGGTATAAACATGTAATATGAATTAAATGTAACCCATGTACTCATTGTGTTTTTTGGTTGAATAAAGACATACATGAGGTGATATGTGGTCAATCGTGGGAAAGAAAGATACTTTGCCAAATAGACCGTGTGAGCCTAAAAGAGGAATATGAAGGTTTATAGTGAATGTAAAAGGTAATTTGAATTGAAAATATTAATAGTAGATCAAAACATAAGTCACTATTCCCACAATAACATCATTGGATAATTATGCTCAAGAAGGCAAAACAAGATGGAAGAGAATACTAGGCCTAATGACCATCTACAAGTATATCACATGTAGTAGGAGTGAAAGGCATATTTGCGACTATTGTTTAAGGGATTTAAAAGTTTTATAGGAAAAAATAAATTTTATTAAGATGTTTAAGAATACAAAATCATATCAATAAATTTATACTAGTTTAGGAGAACTTGATGTGGTGAACTTGCAGTTAAGAAGTCCTAATGATCACCTACAGGCTAGTTGTAGGAAGATGAGAGATGTTGGGAAGTTTTTATAATATCAATGAGAATATTAAGGAACTCTATAATATTTTTAAATACCAAAAAGGTTCCAAATACATCAAAATAAGAAGATCCACCCTCAAAATTGATGTCAAAACCCATAAACACCTATAGGCCTGTTATAGGTGAAATAGAGAAAACGTGCATTTGTTTTTGAATGAATCCATTGAGGTAATGAGAGAGTCAAAAGGCATACACACTAGGTTATATATTTATAATAAATATTCATAAATTTTTCAAGGTGATAAAATGAAGTGAGAGGACTGAGAAGCCTAATCAAGCCTAAAGTCCTAAATAAGCACTACATACAAGAAAAATAGGGTTTGAGAATCATGGGGGCTCAAGGTAAATGGAGAAACATATTTATGAATGGTTAGGGTTTTTTAAACCTATTAGGATCAAATAAAATTACCAAAAGACATTTGGGAGGCTTTTAGGCCTAAAAACTCTCTCTTGGCCTAAGTATGACAAGTCTGCTAACTCGAGAAGGATTTTCTCTGATTGAAACTCCCTTAAGAGTTTTAATGGGATATTAAGAATAATATGATATGTGGATAAGGTTTATAACATAATAATATTTGTGATATTTCATTCATTCAATCACACAACTTTATGAATAATGCTTAAGAAATGAAATCACTTAAAACCCTCCTATCACCTTGAGAAAAGTTTGAGAAGCCTGCCAACTTTGCATTTAAACTCCAAGGAGAATTTTCATGTATTAATATGTTTTTCACTCAAATTTTTTGTAATTTTTTTAATCTTAAGGATCTAGGGTTTATGAATTAATATTAAGAAAGTTACAATCCTAAAACCTTCTTAAAACCCTCTAGATGACCTGATGACTATGTTTGCCTTGTAAATGACTTCAAATGTAATTATTTTGTCTTAGAATGATCAAGGTGACCTCTATATGTCCCATGAGAACATTTTTTTATCCTATTATTGGCATGTGTGTACTGATAATGTATGGAAAATAATCTATATATGGTTATTATAGGTCTAAAAATGTAGGTTTTGGTGACTCTTCATGAAATTTGATTGAGTGAGAACTAATGGGATACTTTAAAATCACTTATGACTTGGAGAAGGTAGTGTAAGATGATTCTAAAGACCCATAATAAGGTTTATAGTGACTGAAACACCATCAAGAAGTTTCAAGACACCTAGTGGTAAGAAAATATGCTATTAAGAGTTTTTAACAAACCTAATGCACCTATGTATCAATCCTAGAGATGGTTTTGAGATTGAATAGAAGTGGAATAATTACCTAAAGGATTTTTAAGAGGTAGTTAAGATATGATAATAGACCTCAAGCAAAGGACTAATCCTTAGGTGGAGAGATAGACTTGTCATTGTGGTCTCCATTTGAATCAAACAAGCCTTTCAATAAAATTTCTTATCAATTTGAAGAAGCTTGAGTATATATTCTCATCCTCACCCAGATTAGAGAGACATTAAAGTGGCCTAGGATGGTGTGGGAAGACTCAAAAAATCATTATCAAGAGTGCGACATGTCAAGACATATACTTGTAACTCCTTATAAACCAAGAATGGATAGTTTCATGAATGAAGTTGATGAATCAATCAAGAAGGTCAAGAGTCACTCTACGCCACCTTGATAGAATAAGAAGATCATATCAAGATGACACACATTGAGGAAAGTTTCATACTATCCTTTGAAATTTTTTCTTGTTTGTAACTTGCTTTTTCATGAGATGACATTTGTCATGAACTCCTCCAACTTCCACCTTCTCTCTCCTCATTCTCTTTTATATGTATGCCTAATTTTCACATTGTAATGCATCCTAAAACTAGTTGTATGGTAAAGACCTACCAATTTTAAGACTTATACTTTACTTTGAAATCAATTAAACCTGAGTTATACTATTTTCATCTTGCATACAATTATTTTTAGTGAATTATTGATGAATGTTTTGCGATATTGAGATTACTTCCTTGCATTTGTCTTTCTCTTTCATGCCTCTATGTAATTTAGTCTTATTTGCATTGGTCATACGATGTGTAGTACATGGCTTGATGAGTTTAAGTGTTGAAATATCATTGATGTCTACTCTTAATCCTCTTTAATAATCACCTTAGCTGTTACAATAGCCATAACCTTCATATAAAAGCATTTATATGGTAAGATCTATTTTGAAACTATAAAAATCAGATTGTAACTTGTCATTTCATAGTGAAAAAATTAAAAAGTATAGGACCCTATATTTGGTGCATCACCTCCATGTTTTCTTATTAGTTTTAGTAATTTTCTATCCCTTTTCCTTGCAAGTGTGGTAGGTTAGTTGTATTTTTGGGTTAAGCATCAAGGGAGATATCCCAATCTAGATGTTGAATCCACTCTTTAGGTCACCCACAACATAGGATTATTCCCATGCTATCATATAGTTAGGAAGGCTTCAAAAACCTTCCCATGGGTGAAAATTAGATAGATAATAGGTTACTTAATAGGATCAGTATAGGAGTGATTAGTCTTGGTAGAGAGTACACTAAAAATATTTCTACTAGTTGAATTCTTTTGTGAAGGTTGATGAGCCATGTGTTCCTTAAAGGGAGAAATAGGAGATGGATTAAATCTCTGAGACAAGCCTCTAGGATAAGAATGTGAAATACATCTAGAATGTCTTTATGATATACAATAATTCCTTGATTGGCTAATTATGCAAGTTTTTTCTCAAGAGAAAAATACTTATTATCTCTATGTTTATTAATACCATGGTAAGCACAAAAGTGTTGTCTTTTTTCCTTTTCAAATTGGTGTGGTGGATACTGTGAATTAGGAGGAAGTTTTATAATTTGTTTATCTAATAATGTGTGCAATATATCAAGTGTTCTATCATAGTACTAGTCAAACTAAAGAGGCTATCATTCTTTAGAGGTCTATGATCTAACTATGTGAGATACTTTATAAGCATGTTCCTTTCCTTTATTCAACACCTTCATAGTTTTTTCTTTGACATATATTGTTGGTTTTGTAGAATGTGTTTAAATAGGTTCATGGTATTTTGTAACTTTATTTATTTTCCTTGAAAACATTATTCTTATCATGCATTGTTTTTGGTCAAGAAATAGGCAAATTTGTTTGATTGTTCATTAGAGTGCATGCATATTTGGGCACATCCCAATATAAGGTATCTAATGAAGTAAAGGGATTATGTAATGCTCTTTCTCTGAGTGGAGAAAAGATAACTCTAATAAATATGAATTATACTTTCAAGTCTGAGGGCATATAATTTAAGGAATATAAAGCATTTTTAAATCAAATAACATAGTCTTATATAGACTCATTTTCTATTAGTGTCAATGCTTGCAATTGTTCCAATGATAACTTAGGTAAGGTATAAACATGAAAATGTGATATAAATATATATTCAAGTTTTTTGAAATTTGATAATGTACCATTTGGAAGACTATAAAACCAATCAAGATACTCTTGGGTTTAGCTATAATGAGAAACCCTTAAAAATAAGCTTCTATTTTGGGCCCAATGTTCAAAGGATTACATATAATATTATAAATAAATATTAGGATCCCCTTGAACATCAAAGGAGGATAAATTAAAAATAATAAATTTCAAAAGATAAGGAAGCTCAAATACATCCTTAATAATAGGTTTCTATGCTAATATATTTTCCGAAAAGATAGCCTCATGAGAAGAAATTTGTAACCTATGAATGTTGAATTTTTGTTTCAAATATCCTATGTTAGTCATAATAGATAATATATCACAAGAAGAAGTTGAATATTTTTATAGTGGCTATGAATTACCATGCACAAGGAACATAATAACAATTGAATATTTTCCAATATCAAGGGGAAGATCATCACATGGTTTTACAACATTTTGTAAATGGGTATCCATTATTAAAGAGGTGAGTATATCATGTTGGATAGCATGAAGGTTGGTACTATTGTTATTAAAAGGTGATATGTGTTTAAAATATTGTGACATTCAATAGGAGTAGAGGAAAAAATTTCACATGTAAACATTTGCTTTTTTATATTATAAAATGCAAAAGAGGGAAGAAAAGAAACATTTATTATTTTATTTGAAACATCATGAGTGGGAAGAATACCACTTTCACTTTAGGTGTTACTTTTAAAAAGGAGGGAGAGAGGATGTAATGATATATGTGATTTTATTTGACTTACATGATTTGATCTTTGAAAAAGATACATGAAATATACTTCAAACTTTACTTTTATCACTAAACAATGCATGTTTTGTGTATAATTCCTTATTATTTTCATATTCACTCTCATTTTTTCTTTAATAAAAATGATGTGAGACATAGAACATGCATGTTGTTTACCACAAATTAGAAGGGGAGAAAAACTTTGATTATTTTCATTTGAATCATATAAATAAGGCATAAAAGTTTGAACATGAGTATTACTTGGAGAATAAGGCACACACTTGATGCCATCAATATTCTCATCCTGATAAATAGAGGAGGAACATTTAAATTTTTGTACATTTTTATCATTAGAAAGGGAAGAAGCACACTCCCTTTTTAATGTAACTAAATGATGTATGTAGGCAACATTTGATATTCAATATTATGAATGCTACCATTTTTCATATCTATTGTATCATGAATATTTGTGAACTCTTAAAACCCTTCATTATAAAAAAATAGAGGAACTAGAAAGTGTCATAACCAAGAGGGATATCATCACACTAATAACTAAAAGTAGAAATATCACTACCTTGCATCACTGGTTATTTCATTATCATATTTGTAATAAAAAGAGGTTTTATGCTATTTTTGATGTTATATAATATATTCAAATGCAATACATTGATCATCAAGTACATTAAATAAATGATCATAATGCTGAAAATTCCTTAAATGGACTTATATTAGTAACTCCATAAGGATTTTAAAAATTATGAAGCACACAACCACTAGGGATAAAGAAATAATGTAACTAATCATTCCTAAACTATGCCCAAACAAGTAGGAGAGAACAAGATCAAATCTAAAAATAAAATATAGAAATATGAAATAAAATAATTTTGAAGAAGGAGAAGACCCTACATGAAAATTAGGGTTTTGGCTAAATAATAGAAGATGGTTCACCAAATGTTTTATGGTTTTTGGGTATTGTCATACAAAACATACAAATTGATAAATTATTTGAAATGAATGACAATATTCATATTTACACTAAAATATAATAAATAATACATATTTTCCTAATTTATCATGTGCAATAAATACATCAAGTACAAGGTAGATAAAGGATGAAATATATCATATCTTGTTTGATATTATGTTTTGAGGTATGATACTGATTAGGAGTCATCACAGGGCTAAATTATAGATTTTAACCTTGTTCATTCTATTTTTTGACTATTTTTTCCCATTGTATAGTTGTTCTAAACATGGACAATAGTGTCGATTTAGGTCTCTACCTCTGATTCATGTATTCATTCAAATATATGCACAATAATGGATCCAAATTTTTACTAGGCCTATGTTGTCACCTATATAACTAACTTATCCCTCAAATTATGTATAGATGTGAACCAAATTCATCCAATGAATGAAACCCTTATTATTTTACATTGGAAATATTTTAAATTGGTCAAAATGGGTTAGCACTTGAGTTGAGATAACCTTAAAAACCCTCATTATTGCTAAGTGCTACCTACATAGCCAATACTCTAAAGAGGGCCTCAGATTTGCATGTAGTTCTCCCTCCTTGGCATATGTGTGAAATTATAACTATGCAACTATATGTTTTTTCTCCTAGAAACCCTTGGTACAAGCACTATAATATTATATTTAACATCTTAAATGCTTCAGATGTTCAATTCAATATTATAATTTAGTTTGATAGCTTGAGATAGATAGTATTTTCCAATTTGGTAATATCAAATCAAATTACTAGGTGGTGTAATTAGACCATAGCCTTTGTATATATAAGGACCTCTTGATTTAAAATTAGGATCTAATGATGCACAAAAATCCAACAATAGGATGGGTAAAGGGGGTTAAATAAATGGTCACAATGTGAAAGATATAGAAAAGGACAAAAAGATAAGCCTAGACACCTGCATCGTAGTTAGACACTAGCATTGATGTTAGTGTCTAAAATGAATGTAGGTGTCTAGGGGATAAAAACATACAGATAAGATAAAATAAAAAGTAGGGATCCATAGCATACATTGGATAAAGAGTAATAAAATAACATATAGGCCAAAGGGGGTAGGCAAATCAAGTGAAATAAGATGGAACTGAATAGATCCATAAGAGGCCACATCGCTAGATATCTAATCCTCAATCAAGAGATGTATACATGTAAAGATGCTATAAAAACATGATGTGAAATTGTGCTTTTACCAAATATGGGTGTCTACACATTTGTGAATTCAACACATCAATGTAATGTAGATGGTATAAATTCCATTATATGTATCCAAGATCTACCCAAGCATAAGTTGTAATGAAATGATTGAGCCATTACATGGAATGTTATTTTCACTATTTTTGGTCCTAATGTCATACTTAATTGTTTTGGACAACATGAGGGATACATGAATTATAAAATCCTTTGATATGCACATTAGATTATTGAATAAGATTTGTGGTAATTCCCATTTTTAAAAATAATTATGTGTTAAAAATGCTTAGACTAGATCCATCATCAACTAACACTCACTTGATTCCTTTTTTGTTAATGTTAATTTATATGGATATAGGAAAGTAATGACTAATGATATCCTTTGAGGGTGAATACTTATGATCAAAAGTGATGACATTTTCATGGTTTTTTAGATATTGCATAATATCCACAAAATAAGTTGGATATATATAAATTGGTAATTGGGTTTCATGTAAGGCTTCATATAAGATATCCTTATAAATTGTTGATTGCTTCAAAATCTATAAGATAAAGATGGGAGAATAATGGGAGTGGGATGGTAGCTATCACTCAAATAGGATCTAGGAGGAAAAATAGGTTGGTTTTCATATAAGCCTTCATATAAGATATCCCTATAAATAGTTGACTGCTTTAAAATCTCTAGGATCAAGATGGGTGAATAAGGGGAATGGGATGGTCAATGTCACTTGAATAGGATATAAGAGGGGAAAAAAAGGTGTAGAGCATGCACATTAGCATTTTTATACTAGTTACATATTATTGCAAAAGGAGTTGCAAAGAGAAATTTGTTTTTATCTTGTTTCGAGTTACTCTATTTGTTTTGACTAATTTGTTGAAACTATTAGATTATACCTTTGATTGATTTATCAATGCATGGAAAATAATAATAAATGAATGTTAGATTAGGGGTTTTATTTTTTCCCATATTTATTTATTATTATATTTTTTTCCCTCACTTGGAGTTTTCCTAATTTCATGGAGAAGCTCGCTTATGTGTGTAGGTTGACTGGGTGAATATGAAGTAACTCCCTTGACTGTATATTCTAGGTATGGGAGTTATCATATATTTTTGGCCATATTGACCACCTTTTATGAAGGAGTTACTTGTCTATTATGGGGGTCTATTTACCACATTTTGTGGAGGAGTTATTTACTTACTTCCCTATATGTACTCATCTCATTTGAGAGCTTTTTAACTTAATGAAAGAATGGATTTTGCTCCACTTGATTTTTATCCCTTACAATATTTTATTTTAATAATTTCATTTTACTTTAATAATATTGTGGTGTTCACAATTTTCATATCATGTGATCTCAACCTTTGCATTCACGTTATCCATAACTAGTGACATCTCTAATATGGTATTAGAGCAACCTGTGGTAATCATATGTCTAGTTTTTTTTGTTTATGTTAATTTATCTTTTGAAATTATGAGTTTTTTATTTACAAAGTAATCTTGGTATACAATCCATTTATGGGAGTTTTCATCTATGGTGGAGTCATGTTTTCATAGATGTAGTTCATTGGCATCCATTACTACATGTTTTTTGGTTTTTATGTGATTGCATGTTCCATTTATCTTGGTGAATTTTCTTGAAAAATACCTATTTATTCCATATAGCCTCAATTTTGATCTCTTATGTTCAGTATCAGCTTATGTATTTGGGCCCAAATCAACCTTTACTATTTTGTGTGTTTGGGAGACTGTTCAACCCTAGTTTTGTGTTTCTTCTAGGTGGCTTTTGTCTAAAATATTTTCACTTGATGGATCTAATCTCATTGTCACCCAATCAAAACCACCATTCCATATAGCCTCTACACCAAAATCAGCTAGCTTGGCCTAATGGCCTCACTGTAAATAGCCTTTGGTTGTAGTAGGGGGGTTACAACATGTGAGTAATTCACGTAATAACACAAAATAATCCTATAATTTCAAAAGGGTTGAGAGTTTCTTCCAAAACAAGTTAAGTCTATTCAAAGTTTTTATTATAGTTTTTAAAATTATAGCATATTAAATCACCTTTTTTAATAGCATGATTTAAAATAAGTTCAAATAGGCTACTTTTCTTTTAATGCATAAGAGGATTAGTTATGTTTAGCATTGTTAGTGGATATTTTTCAATTTTTTTTATAACAATAATATATTTTGGGAAATATTTAAACAGGAATTATTATTCATATTTTTACTTACTCACATTATGTACTCATCATGGATGCATTTTCAGCTGAGCCCAATGTCCTCGTCTAGTCTTGTAAATCACATCTTTTCTACATTTACACTACTTAATCTAGACACAATCTTGGTTATATCTGATGTCTTTTGAGCATGCATTATTTTGAACATTTAGGGGGATGTGTTTCAATATTTCATAGTTCAATGGGGTGTACTTTATTTTGAGTTACTTTTTCTTTCTACTTACACTTTCGTTTATGAAACAATAACAACTTGCGCTACTACTACAACTCAACTCAAGACTAAAATGGATTACAATTTAATCAAACCACTCACTCCTTTAAATATCATGAATGGAAAATAAATATGATAATAATTCTAATGAGTAAGGGTTGTATAAGATAACCATGGGTGATGAAATTAAACCTAGCATAGATGCAAAGAAAGTTAAGTGGTATAATTGTAGTGATGAAGCTTATGGGCTATTATGTCTTTTTATAGCACTTGATTTCCTATTTCAATTAGAGCATGCCAAATCAACTTATGATGCATGAACCATTATAGGTAAACTATTTATAGAAAAAGATGTGATGATAGGTCATGATCTTGAGAATGAACTCATTAGCCTAAGTCCTTGTAATTTTGACACCCTTCAAGACTTTTCACTAAGTTCAAGTCCTTGAGATTATAGTTTAAATAATGTGGGATAAATAAAGAAGATGACCAAATTATTTTTTATATACTCTCTAAACTAGGTCCTGACTATTCAATCTTTGTCTCTACTTTCCATACCACTAAAAGTGCTTTAGGTGTTACATGGAAAATTCCCTCTTTATATGCTTTCATTTTTGACTTAACCAAAGAGTAAGACAAGTTGATCTAGATGGGCACATTTATGTCCATAAAATATCAATCCCTAACTTATAAGAATGGGAAAGCAAAGAATTCAAACAAAGAGAAGAAGAAGAAGAAGAGTAAGGATCAAGAGAAGAAGAAATTATCAACCATTTCCAAAACCAACACTAGAGCTTGCTCCTCCAATGAAAAACCTAAGAAAGAGAAGGTTAATTGTGCCTATTGTAATAAAAATGGGCATGATGAAAACAATTTCATGAAGAAGTAAATAGACCACCTAACTCATCTCTTAAAGAAGAAGAACATAAGTGTTATTGATTCCAATAAGTAGAATTGATCTTCCTAAGATTCTATGGTAGAGGGCAAGGGGAAAGAGAAAGAAAAGGGAAAGACTCTTGTAACATTTACAATTTTAACATCTTCATGGGTTATTAAATTATGTGCTTCTCACCACATGGGCTTTTCACTAGTTGACTTTTCTTCATCAAAGCCTTGTAGCATGTCTTCCATTAGTTTGGGTGATGAAACTTCTATACCAGTTATAGGGAGAGGGTTTATTGAAATGGAACAAGGAACATTAAATAATGTTATTTCCATTATCTTTCAACCAATCTCCTATAAGTGTATCAAATCACTCATATTAGAAAAGTCATGAGGGGTGAGTTTTTACTAGATTCAGTTATCATCAAGGAGTTGCACAATGATTCTATATTGGTAGTGGGTAGGGTAAAACACCAAGATAAGTTATACACATTCTCATAATTTGCACTTGATTATTCTATGACTGCACTACTAACTCATTCATATGCACTACTAACTCATTCATATGGAGTTAGAAAATTATAGAATGAGTGGTTTGGCCACCTTAACTACCACTACCTTAAACAACTTAGAAAAAAATACATGGTCATAGGCTTACCTCGACTCTAATTATCTAAGGGAATTTGTGAGGGTTACTCTCTTAGAAAGCATCCTGAATCAAAGTTTGACAAAGACAAAGCTTGAGGGCTTTACAAGTATTGGAGTTAGTACACAATTATGTATCTAGGCCTTTTCCTAGTCTATCTTTTATAAGGGTTAAGTACATTCTCACTTTCATTGATGATTTTTCAAGATATACATGGTCTACTTTTTTAATAAAAAGTTTTAAGTGTTTTAGTATTTTCAAGACTTCAAGGCACATGTTGAGAAACAACCTGATAAATCCATCAAGGTTATTCGAATTGACAAAGGAGTTGAATATGTTAGAAATCATTTTGAGTAATTTTTCACCATAGAGGTGATTGATTTATAGTGGATAATTAATTACAGTCCTTCATAGATCAAAGTTTTAGAATGCAAGATCAGATTCTTTGAAAGATATGGCTACCTATATGATTCAATCTTAGTCCTTGGCACCTCAATTTTGGGCAAAATCCATTAATTATACTCATTATATTCAGAACAGGGTTCCTCAAAAAGCTTTGAAAGGCATAAGACCCTTTGAAGCTTAGCATGGAAGTAAACCTAAAGTTGAACACTTTAGGGTTTTTAGATCTCTAATTATGACATATATACCTATTATGGCTTCAAGTCACACCCTTGGGAGAAGTTCTTTGGGATTGCCTTGATTGAGCCATAAAATGGAAACAACCCTAGGCTGTGGGTATCTTGTGATGGGGTTAAACCTCTGGAGTAGGTTGGATTCCTATTTTATGCTCACCTAAAATAAAGCTAAGCCTAGTGCTTCATAAGAAAAGGGTTAGAAAGAGATAAGGGCTCCTAAGAAAGTTAATAGGGTGATGTCCCAAAATTACAGGTCGATCTTCTCTGCTTGACTCAAAGAAAAATAATGAAAAAAGTAAATGAATAGGTTTAGACTATAACTACCTATTCACATATACATGTGGAGACTCACCAAATGGTATAGGCTTAGGGAAATGAAGGAGAGGTCTAAAGTAAGACACTAAGTAGTCATAGTATCCACATGCGGGCTTTGATAAAAAAAAATGCAAAACACTAAACATAATGTGTATGAATAGATGAACTAGTAACTAGTTGAGATCACAATTAGAAGAGGGAAAAGATTATACCACATGCACAAATTAGACATATACATAATATAATAGAATAGTGAAATCAAAACACAACCTTATATTGTTTTAAGAGGTTACAAATTTCATCTTGGCAGAGTGTAGTCTAACCGAGAGGGGTAACTGAGAGAAATATATAGAGAGATATAATGATCCATCCAAAAAGTGAGAGATATATGTTTTTGGCCCCAAGGCCTCTATTTATAGTAGAAAATAAAGAGAGAGAAGTTAGGAATCTTGCTATTCTTGATAACCAATGAGCTGTCAACTTTTGAGATGTTCTATCATGCTTTTGGTCCAATCAAAACAAGTCATTATGAATGAGACTTTCATATTTCCTCAGATAGCCTCCAGATCATTCTATGTTTAGTAAGATGCACTAGAAGACAAGTTTTCCAAAGGTATCAAGTCATGATCTGATCGAAAGTGAATGCTCCAACTACTTTCCAAATTCCCAAGCTATGATAATTTGATCTTCTACTAGATTCCATTATGAGGGAAATATCTTCAGGTCTTTGAACTGCCAGGGACACATCATGTCTATTCTGAATGGTGGCTTGTTGAGGCATGACTTGAAATAATATTTTCACACCTACTCTATGCCTTAGATCTTGAATTGAATTAATTATAGAGGAAAACTAATCTAAAGATATTGGATTTCCTATTGATATAACACCTTGTCCAATAATCGGTCCCATCTAAGTCCATATCGATCTCTATTTCTTCCACTTCTTTTGCTAACCTGGGTTGAGCTTGAGTTTAGGTTCTCCTATTTTCTAAGTTGGGCATGTCCTACTTGATCAAATTTTATTTAATTATCTTGGCTTGTTCCTTTGGTAGCTATTGGTGATCTAGCTTGATTCTTTTGACACCTTGACCATCATGTGCCGTCAGATCCCAAGATTTGTTTAAATATGGATCATAGATCTTTGGGACCCATCAATTTGAGATCTACTTCTTATTGGTCTTTGAGATCTATTGACCATTTGCCTTACTCCAATTTCCCATAGAATTGACACCTATCAGTCACATGCTCCTCCTCAAGTCTCCATCAAGGACTTTTGAACACCAATGGCTAGTTCACAGATCTTCATCTTGATGTGCACATGAACATCATTTGACGTCTATAAGAATGATTTTTGACATCCTATAGATCATCAAATTTAAAATAACATGGATCCTTTCCTGGGCATAAAGTTGACACTTACACAAACATCTTTCATATTTTGGCCAACTTTGCAAACTTGTATCATGAAGCATAGAACTCATGAAGGCATAAAATTTTTAGGAGATGGTTTTAATGCTGCAAGGAACAAACTCATTTGATCTAATGGCTTGAAAAGCTTCTTGAGTGAATATATAAAATGCACAATTTGGTAGGCCCATTCGATACTGGCTAAAAAATGGCCAAGTTTGAAGATTTGGTCATTTTAGTTCATGGACCCAACTTTGAAGATGCATATCTTCCATCTTGCATCATTGCATAAGCTATAACTTGGTGTGAATGATCTTGGCATAATAATAAATGAAATTATAAGATTGATTTTACTTAACTTGTCCATATGCATGAAATCCAATAGTATTGAAATAATTGTTTATCTTTTCCTACTATTGGGGCCAAATGTTTAGACAAAATCTAGATGGAGTAAGCAGAATAGATGAGTCCCACACACTCCCCAGTTTGTCCTAATAATTCCATAAGGTATTCTACAATGTTGTAACTTATTTTAAAGGCTTGTAAGCTTGATGACTTCTTCACTCTATACACACCATATAGAGCTTGTCTAAATGATTTGAATTAATTACTCAATCAAGAACTCCACATTGGGATGATTTAACAAGTGGGCATGGCTTGGTATGTGGGATGAATATGGAAAACATTCTTGGTGACTCGTAGGGAAGCATGCTTGCTATTCTTGAGAATCCAATCCATTTTATAGTATGATCCATTAGGTGTGGAGTTACCTCTTTGCAATTGAGCTGGTCTGGAACCTCTTTTGAAATAAAAAGATAGAATAAATAAAACAAAACAAATAACCTACTTAACAAATGTGCAGCAAGGCACTTGAAAAAAATCATGAAATCTAACCTATCCTAAAATAACCAAATAGAATAAAACTTATATAAAACCATTACCTAGTTGTACAAAGTAGCTACCTTTTCTCAATGGTACATGATGCTTTACATGTTTGAGGGCTACCAAAAAAATATGGAGAAGTAATATATTTTCAACAAATTAATGGTATACTTCTAGAATTAAAAAAAAATGAACTCACCCTTCTAGTTTGATTACTTAGACATGTAAGCATCATAGAGTGAATGAGCAAGTTGATCTTATTTTTGTTGAAGATCAAACTTGTATTCTAAATTGAGCACAACCTATGATGGCTCCTCCATGGCATATTCCAATCAAGATAGATACCTGATAGGGCATCCTCTTGTCAATACAAATATTGATTGATCATATTTTATCTCACTCTTACACTTTGACATTTCATCATCATGCTCTCCAAACATAATCATATCATAGTCTTCCTGAAGCACATGCCTATGTGGAAATTTTTGATTGTCCCCAAAATTATCCTTCTCATAAGGTGACAGTCCTTCCAATTTTATCTCTTGAGTGCTCAAGATTTGTTCCTCATCAAACACACTCAAAATTTTGACCTAAGGATTTCCTTCATCGAGATCTAGCTCGTCAGTGTCAAAGCCATGCCAAGAAGGCTTGTCTAAACATGATTCTCCCTCTTCTAAAAGAAGTGGGATTCCTATTATGATATCCTCATTATAGACACATAATTATCTTCTTCAGGCCTACCTATGACTATAATTTTTTCCTCCATATTTTGTACAATAGGCTTTCAACCTAAAAGGGAGATGGTGGGAGAGTGAAGAAGTCCTCCTTGCTTGCAGCTTATGAGAGTGTCCTTCCAGGTTGGGGATTTGAAGGATAATTTTGGTGGCCCTTAAGGGAAGGAGAGAGAGTCTCTAAACTCTTAAAAACTACGCTCACTGAGCTAGGCTATAGTTTCTTGATTCACTCTTTGTATGACTAATTCTTCTTCTATCGAAACTAGTTTGATTTTTGGTGAAGATGAGACTTGACAAGGTGGACTAGGGGGATATTCCAGGATCTTTGGTAGTTTATATTAAGGATCTATATAAAACTAATTCAAGTGGGCCTACTAGATTTTGAAAGATAATAATATACCACCTATGTCTTAAATCAAATTCCCTATCATTACCACATCTTAATTCACAAAGGTCATCTATTGTTTACCTTCGAGGGTAGACCACCCATATTCGACCAACTAGAAATCACTCCTTGCCTTCTATAGAACATGGGTAGGGATGATTGGAGAAAAATCTAAACCCCTAATAATCTCCCTTATGAACCCCATATAGGCTAATAAATATTTCTTGACTCCTAATAGGGATGTAGCAGGATAAGCCTAATTTTGATAAGGGGTAGGAAGGGGGTGAAGGCCATGATAAGGCTAGTAGGCCTTTTGAGGACTGCTTGGAGGGAACATATAAATGTTATCCATTTGATAAGAGGGACACTGAGGCATATAATAAGCATACTAATCAGAATATGGTTGGTTGGACATTCTAAATAATGATGATTAAGCACTTTAACTGCTCAAACCAAATGAGAGATGCTTAGAGTCACCATTGGTGTTTGTTGAATGCCTCCAAAGGCTAGTATGCAGAATAAAAAAACCAAAAAGATTTTTTTTCTTTAATATTTTATCCCATTAGGAGTGATATAAACTATTATGGCTTTAACTCGCACCCTTGGGAGAATTTCTTTAGGTTTCCCTCAATTGAGCCATAAAATGGGAATAACCCCAAGATGTGGGTATTTTGTGATGGGGCTAAACCTCTAGAGTAGGCTAGATTCTTCTTTGATGCTCACCTAAACAAAAGATAAGCCTAGTGATTCATGAGAAAAGGGTTAGAAATAGATAAGGTCTCCTAAGAAAGTTAACAAGGTGATGCACCAAAATTACAGGTTGATCCTATCTACTTGACTTGAAGAACACTGATGAAATAAGTAAATGATCAGCTTTAGACTTCAAATATCTATTCACATATCCATGTGGAGGCTCACCAAATGGTCTAGGTTAAGGAAAATGAAGGAGAGGTCTAAAGTAAGACATTAACCAGTCATAGTATCCAAATGTGGGATTTGATCAAAAGATGTAGAGCACTAAACATGACGTGTATAAATAAATGAACTAGTAACTAGGTGAGATCACAATTTGATGAGGGAGAAGCTTCTACCACATGCACAAATTAGACATATACACACTATACCATAACAATGAAATAAAAAAATAGCCTTATATTGCTTTAAGAGGTTACAAATTTTATCTTGCCAGAGTGTAGTCTAACTAAGAGGGGCAACCAAGAGAAATACAGAGAGATATAATGATCTATCTAAAAAGTGAGAAATATATGTTTTTAGCCCCAAGGCCTCTATTTATAGAAGAAAAGAGAGAAAGAAGTTAGGAAGCTTTCTATTCTTGATAACCAATGAGATGTCAAATTTTGAGATGTCTAATCAAAACAAGTCATTATGAATGAGATTTTCATAATTTACTTAGATAGCCTCCAGATCATTCTATTTTTAGAAAGCTGCACTAGAAGATAAAAGTTTGACAAAGGTATCAAGTAATGATCCAACCAAAAGTGAATGATCCAACTACTTTCCAAATTCCCATGCTCTGATATTTTGATCTTCCACTAGATCCCATTATGAGGGTAAGATCTTCATGTCTTTGAACTGCCAGGGACACATCATGTCTATTCTAAATGACATCTTGCTGAGGCATGACTTGAAATAATATTTTCATGCCTACTCTATGCATTAGATCTTGAACTGAATTAATTATAGAGGAAAACCAATCTAAGGATATTGGTTTTCTTATTGATATAACACCTTCTCCAATAATCGATCCCATCTAAGTCTATATCAAGCTCTATTTCTTCCACTTCTTTTACTAACTTGGGTCGATGTCGAGTTTGGGTTCTCCTATTTGATGAGTTAGGCTTATCCTACTTAATCACCTTTTATTGAATTATTTTGGCTCATTCTTTTGTTATCTATTGGTGATTTGGCTTAATTCTTTTGACACATCGACCATCATGTGCCATCAAATCTTGAAATCTAGTTAAACGTGGATCATAGATCTTTGGGACCCATCACTTCAAACTCTACTTATTAGTATTCGAGATATATTGACCATTTAAATTTCTCCAAGTTCCCATGGACTTAACACTTGTTGGTCGTGTGCTCCTTCTTAAGTCTTTACCAAGGACTTTTGAACACCAATGGCTAGTTCATGGAGCTTAATTTTGATGTTTTCATGAACATCATTTGACATCTATGAGAATGATTTTTGATGTCCTATAGACTATCAAATTTAAAATCATATGGATCATTTCTTGGGCATAAAGTTGACACTTGCATGGATGTCTTTCATATTTTGGCCAACTTTACAAACTTGTATCTTGAAACGTAGAACTCACAAAGGCACCAAACTTTTAGGAGATGGTTTTAATGCCTTAAGGAGTAAACCCATTTGATATGATGGCTTGAAAAGCTTCTTGAGTGAAGATATCAAATACACAAGTTGGTTGGCCCATTTGATCCTAGCTCAAAAATGGCCAAGTATGAATATTTGGTCATTTTAGTCTATAGACCCAACTTTGAAGATGCATATCTTCCACCTTGCATTGTCATATGAATTGAAATTTGGCATGAATGATCTTGGCATAAGAATTAAAAAACCCATAAGACTAATTTTCCTTGACTTGTCCAAATGCATGAAATCTAATAGTATTAAAACAACTATTTATATTTTCTTACTATTGGGGCCAAATGTTTGGATAAGATACGGATGGAGTGAGTGGAGTAGATGAGTTCCACATTCTCCCTAATTTGTACCAAGCATTCCATAAGGTATTATGCAATATTGTAGTGTTTTAAAGGCTTGTGAGCTTCATGACCTCTTCACTCCACCCACACCATCCAAATCTTGTCCAAATGATCTAAATTAATTACTCAATCAAGAAATCCACATTAGGATGATTTATCAAGTGGGCATGACTTGATATGTGGGCCAAATATGGCCAAAAATACCAAAGAAGATACACAAAGCTATATAACCTCAGTCCAAGCATTAAATCTTTGTAGGTTATCTAGATGGTGTCAAGGGGTACTGCCTTCTACATCTAACCACACATGAGTTATTCACATAGAGAAGTGTTCACTTTCAGGTTAGCCCCAAAGACTCAATACTTAACGCTTATTCTCTTTCATTGGATTGACTTAGACTTGATGATTATTCTTCTAAATCAGATCATCCAGAGTAGGTTCCTAGTCTATGATATTTTTATTGCTTCATTTTGATAATAAGGATAGTGATGGAGAGTCATCCACATCCATCTCTAGTCATGTTTTAGAGGATGATGAGTGAGCACCTGACTCACCGACATTTGGACCCCTTTGGGCCTGATTGACACTTTAGAGTGCAGGTACTTATGTAGGAGATCTAGTAGATGACATACATACTCGAGTAGATTATCAGAGTGGTCCATATGCATTCTTTACTTTAGTTTTAGATTCACATACATTTTGAGAGCCTTCAGGTATACTTGAGTGGGATAGTGCTATGTAGAAAGAATATTCTTCCTCAATAAAAAATCACACTTGGGAATTGACTTCACTTCCTAAGGGAAGGAATAAAATTTGATGTAGGTGGATATATCAAACCAAGTTTGCAATAGATGGGTCGATCGATAAGTACAAGGCAAGATTGGTATCCAAGGGTTTTTCAAAGGTATCCAACATTGACTACTCAAAGACCTTTGCACCTATTGTAAAGATGACTTTGATCTGACTCAGACTAGCTATATCTATAACACATTGTTGGGATGTACACTAGATGGATGTGAAGAGTGTATTTCTTCATGTAGACCTTGAGGAGGAGATATACACAAAGAATCCAACTAGGTTTGTCCAAGATTCATCCTTAGTTTATAGACTTAAAAAATCTATATATAGGTTGAAATAGGCCCCTTGAGATTGGTACACCAAAATGGATTCCTTCCTCCTTACTTCAGGATTCACCAAGTGTCATTCAACTGCTAATGTATACTTTTTATATAAGGATGATTATTTAATGATACTGGTCCTTTCTGTTGATGATATTTTGATCACCAAGAGTTCCTCATCATCTATTGTAGTGGTGAAGACAACTCTATATGATAGATTTGACATGACAGACTTGGATCTTCTACATTACTTCCTTGACATTGAGATTTCATAGTCTAAATCAGGGATTTCATTGGCATATCCCAAGTATACTCTTGATATTTTAGATCTATTTAATATGGTTGATTGTAAGCCATCTTCAACTACCTTTTTATCAGGATTCAAGTTTGGGGCTGATTTTTCTACACCTTTGATAGATGCCACTTGGTATTGGTAGTTTGTTGGTAGCCTTATTTATCTGACTCATACCAGGCCTGTTATTTCATATGCAATAGGACTTATCTCCAAATTTATGTAGGAACCCCATGAGCTAAAATTGAAATCAAATAAGAGGATCTTGCACTACATTTAGGGCTCTTATAGATTTAGGATTCATTAAATATTTAGCATAGAAGTTGACTTGGTTGGTTTTATAGATTCAGATTGGGTAGGTGATGCTAGAAATTGTAAATCCACTTTAGGTTATAGTTTTTTTTTGAATTTTGGTCCTATCAGTTAATCTAACAAGAATCAAAATGTTATTTCTATATCATTCACATAAGTAGAGTACATGGGAGTTGTTGACATTACTACTAAGGTCTTTTGGCTTCAGGGGATTCTATTTGAGTTTGTCATTTCATTTAGGCAACCCATCATCATCTATTATGATAACCAGAGTACTATACAGATATGCATGATTCTAGTTCAACACCAACAAACCAAACAAACACATTGAGATTCACATGAATTTTATTTGGGATATTATTCCAGTCTTCATTGAGATTTTTTCAGTCTTTAGAGCAGGTTGAAAATATATTTACTAAATCCTTCACTAAGAGCAAGTTCATTCATCTACAAGCTCTTCTTAGTGTGTGATCTACATCATTAACAACAACATCTTCAGGGGGTCTTTCTAGCCTCTTGTCTTCTTCTATGTCTCTATTTTGGGAGGGATTTTTTTTCCTACAAGTTTTCTCCTTTTCTCTACTTATGATACATTGCCTTTTACATGGGTACCTGATCAGGCCTAGTTGTCATGACCTATTTTTTTTCACACTACCCACCTAAGATATGCTTATTAGGGGTGTTATAGTAGGGTTTTTCTTTTTTTTTCCATTTTTATTTATTATGGGAATTTTTCCCTCATTTGGATTTTTCCTAATTTCATGGAAGAGCTTGTTTATGTGTGCATGTTGATTGGGTGACTAGGAAGTAACTCCCTTGAGTGGCTATTTTGGGTATGGCAGTTACTCATCTACTCTTGGGCTCATCACCCACCTTTTTGGAGGAGTTACTTATTTATTCTAGGGGTCTATTGACCACCTTTTGTGGAGGATTTACTTTCTTATTTTCCCATATGTACTCATCTCCTTTGAGATATTTTTAACCTAATGAAATATTGTGTTTTAGTCCACTAGCTTTTATATCTTGTAATATTGTCTTTGAGTGATTCATTTTTCTTAAACAACATTGTGGTATGCACAATCTTCATCTCATATGATCTCAACCTTTGCATTCACATTATCTAGAACTAGTGACATCTCCAATAATGAATACCATCATATACTTGTCAATGAAATAACTACTAGATATATCCATATTGATCATGATTGATTCCTTTTTAATAAATACAAATATTATTTTTAAGATATTTATTGTATAGAAATTAAAAATAAAAAAATCCTAGGACAAGCTAAGGTTTGCACAAGAAGACACATAGGTCAAGCTCACCAAATGTTTAACCCTTTTATACGTTTTTAATATTTTTAAGGGATAAATGGTTAGAATAGCCTAATCAAATAAATGAATAAAACTATTCTAAAACATGACAATTAAATTAATTCAAATAACACAATATATCAAATTTAGAAAATTACCAAATATATAAAGTAGAATGCTAATTGATATTTTGATAATTGTAACACAAATAAGAGATAATACTTAGTGGGTCTGTAGATGCACATATGAATCTAATATATACATATTTATAAATAGGCAAACTGATGCTCAGGATCCTATCATCAAATTATAAAAATATTATTTCTATAGGCCTAAACACAACCATCAACTTGTGGACACTAGCATGAACTCTTTTGTCCATGGATTAACACTTATGTACAATAAAAAATATTTAATATACTCATAAGTGAACACTTAGGCCTATTAGGGTTTTCTATCAACTTTCTATTGATATATTTGGATTGCACACATAGACTTTATATGATTTTATATAGCTTAAACCTTAGTTCTTCACCTTAGGTCATGTCTTGTTGAGAAAAATGGGTTAGTCGGATCACAAAATTGAGTTGAACTCAAAGATCCATTTGTCAATGAACATTTCCTACATGGCCACTATTTCAAATAGGGCCTTAAACATATGTAGTTCTCCTCTAAGTACTAGTTTGTATGTGCACAAAGGTCAATTATGTTATATGTAAGGGCATGTAATGATTTAACTTGTAACTTGATAAATATTTTTCATGGGTTTTTTATTTGAATGTTTAAGACTTGTAATATGACTACTCCTGTGATTGATATAGAAATAGGGAATAATAGCTTGGTAATATAACTTAGTTGTGTAATTGATTGAATGAGCTTGAATAGGTGTTTTTTGGTATTTTATAGATGGGTAATGAGTAAGCTTTGATTTGTATTAATGCCACACATTTTTAAAATATCTCATGGAAGGGTTAGATAAGAAAAATAGGCTAATCCATACATTTGGAAATATTTAAAATTTGGATCAATTTGAAGTACAAACACTAAATAAGGAATTTGGACACTAGCGTTGACACTTGTGTCCATATATGGATCATAGTGTCTGACAGGTATAAAAATATTGAAGGTCTATAACTGAGTTAAGGATATAAATCATATTTTACATTTTATGTAGTGTATAAGTGATCTGAGTCATTAGAATGATAGGGTTTGTCCATATGATAATAAATTAGGCACAATGAGATGATGAATGTGATATTTTTGATATTAGTAGGTTTAGAAGTGAATTCTAGAGTCTTCCTTGGTATTTATTAAATGTATAATAGTAATATATTATTATAATAATATTTTATTAACTAGACTCAACTTGCTAAAATCAAGCAAGGATCCAATGAGCAATCAGTGACTATTATTTTGGTCTAATATCATGATATATAAGATGATCAATCCTATGGTTGATAATGATTTATAATACATATTCAAATAATTATCATTTTCCTCATACTATGAGTTTATTGTATTCAATAAATTCAATTTTGTTCATGAGATATGCCATATAGTTAGAGATCAAGAAGTTAAGCTCATAGTTTTGATCAAGGTTAAGTTTGTGCCTAATGCTGAAACTAATCCAATTTTTTTTTTCAAATAAATTAAATTAAAAGGTTAAACCAAATGGTAGTAAAAATGAGAAAAAAATAATGGTTAATGTAATATCTTATCCTAAAAAATTGCTTCACTTATTTACTCTTTCATTTTTCATGACTACCTCAACCTCTTCATATTCTATTACATAATTTACTTGAGTGAAACCTTATATCCATCCCTCTACCACAAGAGGTTGATATGAGTAGGCCTAAACTTAAGGGATATCATAGTTTATCATATTGAGATTATAATCGATGTGTTGGAAATTATATAAACTAATTCTATAAGTTGAGGCATAAGATATAAGAGCTCATTGGTAATAAATTTGGTGAGCTTAACACACCTATAGAGGATTCAAGACCACAACCTAATATAAAGGGAAATATACAAATATTTTATAATCTTCTTCCAAATCATAATGAAATAATAACTAAGTATAATTTTTATGTGAATTACACATACAATACACATCCTCCTCCTTTGACATATTAACACCTCGTAGACAGTCTTATTGGTAAAGTTGTAGGCATAAAAATATAATGACTTATGATTACATTTGGTGATAGTGAGATTTTGGATGATGACTCAATTTAAAACCATTATTTGTATGATATTCTATTGATTCAAAGTTTATTTATAGTTTCATGATAGATAATGGTTCAATAAAAAATGACACTCTTACATGCTCTTGGAACAAACATGAGTATTTGACATAAAAAACAATGATAGTCAAAGGTTTTAATAGACAAAGATAGAACCCTTTGGGACACATTTTTTTAGCTCTTAAGGTAGGCCTTTCAGTAGTTTATACTTCATTCCTAGTCTTACTAAAGATGAACATATTAGACATGTTATTAGGGGACCCCTATATATAAAAGCCATCTCCAATACCCTCTTCATTACACAGATGTGTAAAGTATATAAAATGTGATAGGGTGGTGAAAGTTACAAGGATTCTATATGAATACTCTATTCATTCACATGAATTTCATCTGTGACCCTGATCACCATCGTAGTTAGTTTTTAACTAATTAAAGATCATTCTACAGACTCAATTACAACACCTATTCAAGATTGTGATTTAGAGGTAGTTTCCACACCTATTCAAGCTCATGATATGAAGTTAGATATGCATCCCACTTATGTCCATTCTATGTAGATAATTTAGAGGAGATTTTTTTACTTTCCTAAATGGCCAGTAATTCAACATCTGTTACATCAAAGAGTCATTCAAGCCTCATAGAGGCCATCATCTAATATAACATGTACTAATCTACTATAAAAAATATTTCAATGTGTTCCACAAAAAACACAATCATATATACATCCCCATATTATAAATTATATTTCATAGAGTCTTAGGCTTCTTATAGTTACTTGTCATACACATGATAGTATGAGGGATGATAATGGGGGTTATATTACAACACAAGATAATTTTTTATATCTAGATATAGTTTCATCCTCATATGGCACTTTTCACTCATGAAAGGTGATCATCACACCATATGATACAAACATTTCATGTGAGCATTATATTTATGGGATCCTTGGTTATCATTATCCATGCCATAAACATTCTAAAAAATACAAAAAATAATTAAAAAAATCACCAATATAAAACATTCAAATAATAAAAAATCATTACATAAACATGACATGATTTCTAGTTTATATTATTTACGTATGTTATCTATCACATGTTTGGTAGATTACATATTATTTTCCATACACACATAAATTTCAAGGTATACATGTGACATGTAGGACACACATATATACATGATTCATGGATGCATAAATGTTGGACATTCCTATACCTAGGGGCCATGCCAATCCATGCCAATGTTGGGGGCATCTTATTCCATAGGTTACATTTATACATGTTATATATTTTTATGACCTTACTCTTTACTATGCTAAGTTGTAATAGTTTCTTACAAACATCTTACTATTAATCATACTATATATATTCCTAGATTTCTTGGATATATTACTTTACTATGGTGCACAACATTAACATAATTGGATGGTGTAGATTATATTTTTTTTCTATGTTTGATTGATGTCATTTCTCATTCATAATAGGATATTCATTGCTTGTCTATTTTTGTGGCCCTTGGCCTTATATGTACGACATTTATTATCCTTTATTTGTGGCCATTGGCCTTACATTTATTTTCATTTATTTTTGGCCTTTGACCTTGTGTGTGTGACATATATTATTCCTTGTATGCAAACTTTAGCCTCGTGTGTGACACAGTATGGAATAATGTGTGAAATTGAGTGATCTTATGTGTGTTTTCATTATATGTTTATGTTTCATGGCCATGACATTGTTCGTGGATCTTGATGAGATTTTTGAGCTTATAGGTGTTGTGATCCATATCATACACCTCCTCATTTATGTGTGGCACCATGTTACATATCATGCACATTTAGTGCATAATCATATTCAATGCTTATATTAGTGATAGTTATTATTTCATTTGACATGACACTTGTATGCTTTACATTACATATCAATTTCATATACACTTTGATGACATATTCATTATTATGATGACTTATTATCCACATGTTGACATGATTATACATGATTACATTTTCTTACATAACATGGTAAAATTTACTATTTTGAGATGAATGACTCACATGCTACATCCCTCAATGGAAAATTGGGGAGTTTTAGTGGGCTTGTCATAGATACTTAAGCCTTCATGGGCTGAAAATTCAAATTTTGACTTACTTATAGGATTCAAAGATTTTAGACTTATTTAGCTATTAGATTGGGATAAATATTTAAAGATTTAAAACATATATTTAGTTCATATTCCATGAAAATGTACTCATTTTATAGGGACATGAGCTATAGTTTTCAATATGTAGCAACACTTAGGTGTATTTTCCATACATATACATAGTTTTACAGGTTTTTAGATATTAGACACATTTGGTGGCACATGAAATTCATATGCACATATATTAAAAGATTAATAGATACATATTATAACATTTAGAATAAATATAATATAGATGCATAACATTCTATATCATGTTAGCACAAAATTTTAGGGAAAGAAGCTTGTTCATGCACATACAAACTATTTCATTTTTTTATTTTTCAAACATATTTGATGGTACCTAAAAGTGAACATCCTTGAATATATTACACCATCTATATTAGTTGATTCATGTTTAAATGAGAAATGCAGTTGAGATTCAGTGCCCTCATTGGTCTTGGCATTACTCCACAAGCTCAATATGAGTTTCCCAACCTTCATCTTGGGGTTGCAAGATTAGTTGCAAGATTAATTACATAAGTGGTGTGGCTAAGATTCATTTGATTCAATAACCTTAACGTTACTCCTTATTTATTAGGTTTTGGGAATTTTTCTTCCCAATCCATGGCCTTTCCTTGGTTATAAAATTTAGGACTTGATCACACCCAACTATCCAAAGTGTTTAGTAAGAGGAACCATTCTACAAGTGATTTAATAAGGTTGACAAAATATTCAATGCTTCAACAAGGAAACATCATCTCTAATAAGTTATAGGAAAACATAGTTCACCCACATACATGTGTATTCCTTCCTTATTCTTAGGTTTCAAGATTAGATTAATTAATTTTCATTTTTTCATATCATGTACATTGATTATTACATGTTCATTAAAGTTTTTCTTGGAGAAAGTCTATTATTCACACTCAAGTACATCTCTTTATCCTTTTAATCTAGTATTTATATTGAATTTTAATACTAGAATAAAATGGGATAATTTCTAGATACTAAAATATGGTATTATATACTTGATAATGCCAATTTTGACCTACATTGATCCTACATGACTTGTATAGACATATATGTATCTTATTCACTAGTCTCTCACATCCACATGCATTTTATAGGTTTGATCCTCTCTGGTTTCTATCAATCACATAAAATAATTCCTCTTGTATGTGCTAAATCAATTTATTATCATACTCATAGATATCTAAATCATAAAATCAATGTTTTTATCTCCGAGATAAAACCATCTGATTTAGACGATACCATAATTCTGGTATTATCCACCTCTAATGGTTTCATCCCTCACCAAGAAATGATAACATTTTGAATTCAATTCATTCTTATAAGTTGGCCCATATGTTTTACACATCAATGGCAGGATAAAGTACCCAACGAGTCTCATATAAATACAAATTAGGTCTAAGCCTATTACCCATCTAGAAACCATCTAGCAAGAATAATTCAACACTTTCACATTCAAAGGCATCACCCTATTCTTTATAACTCTTCCATTAGTCATAAGGATAACATCCTATCCAAGTCTAAATCACTTCAAAGCCCATCCAAAGTTGTCATTTACCAAGTATTGAAATATAGAACACATGTTACATACATTCAAAGAGCACTATTACACACATTCACCAAATGAAGAGAACTACATGTGGTTTGAATTCCCTATTTAGAGTATTGGATATGTAAGAAATGATTATTCATTAAATGTAAATTGGTTGGGGTCAACTAAACATACCTTTTCCCCATTTTTAAAGGCACGATCCAAATGTTAATAGTGAATCTATGGTTTCAAGAGAATATATATTTATAGGTATTGTGTGCACAACCAAATCCCTTGATCAAAAACACAAATAAGAGAGAAAAAATCACAATAGCATGTACCAAAATAGAAGAGAAATATTTACACAAAAAAATTATCAGGTTAAAAACTTGGCATTAGACAATACCCACCAGAGGTTAACTTCATTGCCTACGTGTAGAATATAATAAACTACTAAGTAACTTATCCCTCTTAGAGATTTCCATATTTATTAAGTGCAAGTGTCAAATCAATGACTATATTTTATAATCATATTAGTGCCCAATCATTATATTTAATACAATCTAATTAACACAGATTATTTATATATTATCAGGGTTCTCAAACAATAAAGGGTAAAATAATAAGAAGATAAAAGAGGAGAAATTAAAACTTTTCTCTCCTTGATCAATTTCATTTTCACAATACATTAAGAGGTAGATTTAAAAATTAACCTATTTTGGGTTTTTCTTTCATTAACTACCTACAATCTTATCTCATATGTAACCTTGTGAAATAATTAAATCATTTTATCACCACATTCATACTCAAAGCTCAAAAAATAATTATTCTTTATTTCCCATGCCACACACATATCTTATTGACAAGCATACTTGATAATAGATTAAAAAAATTCATATGTTAATGTGTTTGTGGAAATTTCTTTTATTTCAAAGCCTTAAATTGTGTTATGCATGACTCAATGATCTCGTTAGTGTGATATAACTTCCATGTACTCAATTTAGTATCAAAATTTGTATTAAATATTTGTGTTTTATTATTTATAAAAGTTATGTGCATATTGTTAAATCTAGGGATATTATGATGGGCATTTGTTAATGGATTTTATGGAATGAAAGAAAATCCATGTGACTATATATGACTTAAAGTTTTAATGCATATGTAGATTTCACTGAGCCTATAACAAGAATAAAAGGGACTATGTGACCTCATTACCACACAATGATTACCCCGTGTTCAGTTTAAATCTAAAATATTCCATTAAAGTAGATGGGTGCTTTATTAATTTTTGGAATTTGATTATTGTAAGTTTATTCATTGAGATAAATAAAAGGTTTGGATGTGAAAAGATATAAAGTGAAGATAATAGTCTTACACATCCATAGATAAAAAAGGAAGTCACTTGAAAGATCAAGGTATTTAATGAACCCATGACTACAAAGTAATAATAAATGACCACATGTTTTGTTCTATAAGTAAACTATAAAGGTGAAGGAAAATGAGGACTTGGAACTTGATTGAACTATGCCACCTATCTGGGACAAATATGAAGACATAAAGTAGATGGACCTTAGTGAATATAAATATAATTTAAAGATCTAATGCATCTTTGCAGTATAAAAAGAATAAAATCAATATAAAAATTAATAGGGAACTCCCTTTTCTTATGTGACCTTGAAGCTACATGATAGTGACACATGGATGGTCAAAATTGCAACATGTGAAAAATTCTAAATAATCATATATGGTTAAATATATAATGAGTGAATTTGATATGAAAGTTCTTGAAAACATTCACAATTAACTCATAATGAACTAAAGATTGATGTGATGCATAATAGGCTTACAAATTTTAATTAAGATCTAATGTGAAAGTATTCTTAATAATTACAAATTTGGTCCCAAGTGGTCTCATCCTTGGAGATTTTCCATATTGAGAACAAAATTCATAGAACATTTTTTTAAATTACAAGAAGCAATGAAAATGAAAATGCTAATCCTGGAAACCACACAAATCAAACTAGAAATCATGTATATTATGCATAATAGAGTTAGCTATAAGATTAAAATAAGCAAAAGTGTAAGATTTAACCAAATCATGTAATATATGCATGATCAAGTTAGATATTCATAACATTACAAAATGGATTTACACATACATTTAGATCATTACTCAATATTATGGGGATGTTGATAAAAATTATATATATAAAATTGTCATTTATTATATGTTTTTCATCTCTTGTGATAAGTATAATGGCAATATCATCCATGTAAATCACCACCTTTATGACCAAAAACCTTTTCATCAACCATGTCTAACATATGGTCTGTTCATCACTTGAGAAAGCACTAATAAGAATAAATCTTATCTCCCCTACAATAGTGCATGTCATGCCATTCTCCTTCACTAAATGATCAATAGTTTTAGGGTAGCGTGTCAAAATATCATCAGTATGTTGATGAATAGGAGTTTTCCCTCCATGTTTTCCTATTCAAGTGTGCCTGTCAATTGTTGCTTTTAGTAATTTATATTCCCTTGAGCCATAATAGAATTACACTTGAGGGATTATAGGGCACTTCTTAAATGACAACCTGAGCTCAATATAATTAGTGTAAGCTATTGATTAAATAACACAAACATAAATGCATTGAAATTTTTAATATAATAAACAAATAAAGTGCATATAGTGTATACATTAAGCAATGTTTATGTAATTTATAGAATAGTGGAAATGGTCATTTGGATTACAATAGTTGAAGACATAAATACTAAATGATCAATTCAATAGAGTATTTAATGGTATTTCAAATGAGAAAAGAGCTAGATATTTGAGAAATAAATGAAGCATCTAATAATATACCAAAATATTACATCATAGTTAAATCTTTGATATTGAATTTGAAATCAAAATTGGAAAAAAATGAATGTTCTTAAGTTTACTGAGTTTGGCACGACTAAATTATGATTATCAATAACTCAAATACATCGAGGCTTTATGGAATCTAATATATTCAAAGCATTATTTAGAATTGGTGGCACAATGGTTAAGAGTTTCTTGGATAACTATCTCATTGCAATTAACCATTATCATTAATGAGGTTTATAGGTACAAAAGGTGAAAAATGATAACAAAAGCAACATTTGATAGATTTCTTTATGCAATCTGATAAAGTACATATACACTATTTTATTATATAAAAAATAAGACATGCGGTGAACATCTAAGAGTCACAAAATCATGGAGACATAGATTACATCTTTTTTCCTCAATGTGGCCTAATGACCTCTATGAATATATTACACATTAAAATCTACTTTATTATCATGCACGTATGCTTTCTCTTTCACATACTAAAAATTCCCATGATCATATTCCACCTTCACATATTATAAGTGTAAGGTTCCTGTTGTATTCATAACACTTGAGATCTTCATAACATGTCTTCATCCTAAAATAAGAAACTGATAGATCACTAAAGCCACAACTTTAAATTTAAAAATATGATTAATAAGCGTAACCCATGAACCACTTGACTTTAATACACAACATCATGAAATGAATGGGATGTGATATATAGTGGCCAAATAGTGTCATGAGATGAATGAGATGTGACATATAGTGGAATTTTGGTCTCTATGTCTATTAGTCCCTACCAAGGCAAGAACTATTGGTTTCCCTTTTCAATTAGTCACTTTTTTCTTCAACCAATCATTTTTTTTAAATGCATATGGTTTTAATAATTCCAAACTTTTCCTAAAGATTTTCCACAAAAATAATGGAATATTTCCAGGGGTGTTATTTTGGAATATTCATGTGGCTTTAATGTAATTATAAATACTATTTATAAGATATTAATTTTATTAATATTTTTTAGAATACGTGATTTTAAAAATAATAGTTGTGCAGTCCCCTATGGAGTACCAAACTATTAAATATCCATAAAATTTTGAAAAGGCTATGACAACTCACAAAGGCTAATGTAAATTAAATATGGGGCTCTATTAATACGACAAGATTTATTCATTTCAATGAATATACATTGTATATGTTTATTTTTTTGTAGATCATTTATTTTCTTCATTTTTTTTTAAAGAACTCATATTGTGGTGCCAAAAAGATAAATGCAGTCTCAATTAAAAAATAATTTTGGTTTCAATTTATTTGTACGCATGGTTGGAACATTAAAATTATGTATATAATTTAAATAAAGTGAAATAAATTTTCATATAGCTATGGAAGAATAATAAATACAATTTCAATTGAAGTATGTCCTTCAGACAATCAACAAAAAATTAATAAATTTAAAAGGAAAAAAATAGTGAAAAATACTTGCATGATTTAAAAAAAAAAAAGATTTATCCATTCAACCAATAGACATTGTATATGTTTATTTTTTTGTAGATCATTTATTTTATTCAAATTTTTATTAAAGAACTCATACCATGGTAATAGAAAAATAAACGTAGTCTCAATTAAAGAACAACATTTTTTTCATACACCTATGCAAAAAAAGTAAACATGGTTTTAATTTATATGTACGCTTGCTTGGAACATGAAAATTATGTATATAATTTCAAAAAAAAAGAATTATCATACATTTGTATGAGAATAATAAATGTAGTTCCAATCGAGGTATGTCCCTGAGACAAATAAAATATAATAGTAAATTAAAGAAAGAGAAAATATTGCAATCCCAAAGAATAAAATACATGAAAAATAATTTAATTACTTTGATCGTTGTTTGTAAGTCTGATTTGGTCCATAGGTGGTTTAAATCTGACTTGGATTTCTTGATAATTTTCTTGTTGCTATTTAAACAAATTTGTTTGAAATATGTTCATACAAGTGTTATTTATCAGTTATCATAAAAGTAAAACATTTAAATATTTTTAGATTTAAATTATGTTGTAAATTATGTTTTAGTGATATCTTCTACAATCTGTGGTTCAAATTAATGGTTTGAAGAACATAAATAATAGAACTAGCTTGTACAATAGTGTAATCCATTTAGTTTAGTTGTATACTTCAGAGTTGCATGGAAAAATATGGGAATCAATGTATTGTTTATTTTTACTTGTTATGAAACATTGTTTACATGATTTGTCTACCTAAACTTTGACCAAGAACTTTAAAGATATATTCTTGTTTGAACGTTATCATGGCAAAACATCCCTAGAACATAATACACCTTGAATTCACTTGCCACAAAGCTTTACGATATGTTATCTTAATTTATTTTTGAACTCAACTAATATTATCCCGTAAATGATTCCTTTGTATTAGATTAGGAAATGTTTAACAAAATGTATCATTGAACTTTGAAATACAATTGTTAAAAAACTTTTTAGCCATTAATTTTTTATCTTGAAAATGAATCAAACTATATTTGACCCATATAAACCTAGATTTTACATTTTGCTTGTATGCATTAACCAAGTGTGTTGTTACAATAAAAAAACCCTGTAGATTGTATGACTATCTTTCTGCATAAAATATGTATAGGAACTTGAGTTAATAGTTGGCTATGCTTCTAATCAATAGGGTCGATTGCCTTCAATCCATTTCAAAATGACAATTTACTACATATAATACAAATTTTTGATAACATTAATTTGTAGCATTTTTGCTATTACTCAGTGTATATCTTTGACTCATATGAAATGACATCTTTTTTGCTTTTGCATATATCTGGAATCTATGAATTTATTATGGTTCATAGATTCCAGATATAGCTTTTATTCGATCCTATCTATGTGCATCAATTTGATCATTTATCTAATTAACCTTGCATTTTATTCTATATAGCATCTTGCAATTATGCATTGTACTGTAAATCAGGTTGTTATATAATATAACTGTAGGTACACACATTATGATATGCCTATACTAATTAGCCATGAATAATGCAATAAATATCATTACACTTCATTTTTTGTCTATATAATCTACATCATTTGCTTAGTTATTTAGTTAATCTTATTTTTTTATATAGGTGTTTGCAATAGTGTATTGGAATAAAAAAACTAGGTTCACATATCAACAAACATAAGGTGCATATTTTACCATAAATCTATAGTTATTTTTTCCCATAAAAGCAATGGCCTATACTCTCAATAAATTCAAGAGATAGTATGATGAAACATTGGAAAAAACTAATAATTGTAGATGACTATGTATAAGGAACACAAAAACAATATAATAACATTGACAATGCTCTTAGTGAACATAATATTTTTTGAAGCAAATCATTTAAGTAAAATATTGGTGATTGCCTCTTTGACATGTTTTATGTGTTATTGCTTTTTTAATATACACCATTGGAACTAAGAAATGGTATCATTGACCACTTATCATTTTTTTTACATATGGATGATGCAATTGTTATTAGATCATATTAACTAGAATTACATCCTCATGAACCATTCATATTGCATAGGATACATGATAGACAAGCATATTTTCATAGAATGTGATTATCTATATCACATGGATTTGATACAAATGAAACTAGTTTATGGGGAGACAAATTTTGTATACATTGTCAAGATAGATGGATAAATATACAAATATGCATTTGGTCCTTCACAAGGAAAAATAACTACCTTAGTGTTCAATGAAGAATGTTAAAATATTCCATACTCAGTCTTGTTATATGACATGAATCCCATTTGTGGGCATTATGAGCCATTATATTGCAATAAAAATAGCCAATACATAATGTTGTCCATGTATATTCAGTTCTTTGATATGTGCACAAATCTTGGATCACGTTGGATAATGTTTTTTCAACAGATACAAAGCAATGGCTTATATAGACTTTCTAAATGTGATGTTGATTATGGCAAAAGCTTATTTAATTTAATTTATCAATTAACAAATTTTTAATTTTATATACAATGTCTTCATCACTATATAGCATATTCATTTTTCAATCTAATATTGAGTAAAGATAGAAAGACACTATCTTATGTCCAAAAAACATTACATTCTAGCTTAATACAAAACACAGGCAAAATCTCAAGCTGGCAAGAATATATTGTAAACCTATCAAAACCATTAAATGAAACTAACATTGAGGGGGGTGAATTTTGATTTGAGTGGATGTTGATATTTATATATACAAAAATCCATCTTTGTTAATCTCATTTGATGTGTATAGAAAAGACATACTCCAATTCCATACAACCAGAAAGAAACTCTAACATAGTCTTCTTTGAAACAAACACATCATGTTCACTATGAACCATTGATAGAAATATGTCTCCATGGCACTAGAAATACAAATTAAAATGTAAATGACATAGCATTGCCTATCATATTTAAAAAATATTTTATCTCTAAAGCATCTTGCATGAGATCAAAGAAAACTTACAAATCAAAAATGCATAAAAGACAAGGAAGACCGAACATATCATCCATTGACTAAGACTCTAGTAACATGTTTGTGGATGTTTAAATGAATTGTGCATATCCAATAAAGCAATGTAATAAATAAATCCATAAAAGACCTAGACAACACACCGAAGCATGTGTGTTTGGTTTTTAGTCAACTACAATTTAAGTATAACATAGTAGATTTCATTCAAATAGAAAAGGAAACATATGAAAAGGTGATGCAAATAGATGAAATATGCATCAAATGTAATAATACATCAAGAAATACAATTGTTCCAAAATTTTCAACACCTCAACACATTTGGTTAAATGCACCTTTGAAATATGTACAAATGATAACATATCTTGAAGAGCATATTCTTTCATTGTGGATTGATTTTGCACAAATTAGAGAACTAGGATATTAAAAACCTCAAATCAGATTAATTGGCATGATTATCAATGTGCCATTAAACATTAACATAGTACTAAAATCATTGTCGTGCTCGGTTGATGAATCATCTACAACTATTATTGAGATAAAAATAAATTTAGAATACAAGAAAGCATACTAGAAAGGGAGGGTTCATACAAAAATAATCATGCATGCTCTAAAGTAATTATGCAAAATAAATTTATATTGATTTGAAAATGTCAAAATTACAAGAAACTAGAAAAAATTACTATATATGCATGCCAATGTAAATTCATATATTATTGGCACTTTGGAGGATAGTGAAACAAGTGATGAAGATCAATAATACATTGCCACTTTGACCATGGTACATGGATTCATATAATCAACATGCATTCATGACTTTCAAGATAAAATGATCCAAGTTGGACCATTAGAATACCAACAACTGCTTGGAATTTTCAAAGACAAGTATGTCGAGGAAATGAAATTCCCAACTCTTATTTATGGTGACCTATGTGATGAAAGCATTATGAATATATTTTCATATGATAAAATTATTCAATGGGAATTAAAATATAAATATTGTATATTTGCATACCATATTACAAATCTATTTTTTAAAGCAATTAAGATTATCATTGACCAAGTGGCTATAATAATGTGGGTGAGAATTAGAAAAGGGAAACTAAAAGGAAGAAAGATTTTGGCAAGAGATGTAAATTACAAATTTAACCTAGAAAAACTATTGAAATCAGACATTAGATATATTGATTTCAAAAAAATACAAATATCACCAGATTATTTGTAGCAACTATGAATAAACACATTTATAATGATTCACTAGTTAGGTCCACCAATGTTTTTCATTACATTCTCTAGTGCTGAACATCTTTGGCAACTGATTACAAAATAAATATGTGAATTGCATATCAGACATGAAAAATAATGAAAAATAAAATTAAAACATTTAATACAATTGATGATAATTGCTTGATTGTAAAAGATCTTGTGACATGTACACAACTATACACATATAATAAAAGCAATGATAAAAATGATATACAAAGATCAATCCTTCTTTGGATGATTACAGGATCATTTTTTTGGTTATAGAGTTATAAAATTGAGGAAGTCAACATACAAATTTTATGCCATAGATCAAATTGCACCAATTTACAGAAAGGATAAAAATTCTGAAGTTATAAGATTTATCAATAACTATATGTCTTGTGATGCAAATACACTTGATTCAAACATATCCATATTACATGAACATCACCATACTAAAGGTTAAAAAATCCATAGATAGATTGCAGATACAACTTCCCTATTCCTCCAATGCAAAAAAAATATCCTTGAACTATCTACAAAGAAAGATGACTTGACTACCAAAAACTCAATAAACATAAAAAATAATTTGGAGAATAGATGTTATGAACATTTAATGACATTTAACATGTTTATACCAGAACTAGAAATGCATGAAAGTGAATATATACAAGCAATACAAAGTATGATTAGACAACCAATGATTTTATTGTAGTGAAAGCCATCACATGCATGGACAAATAGATTTTGTAAAAAATGCCACATTTGTAGAAAATAAATATGGATGCCTAGTTTGTGCTGAATGATTTTGTTGTAGCATCTTATTTTACATCATATATGAAAAAAATTGATATATCATTGACAAAATCATTTCAAAAAATATGTAAAGATCATCAATAAAAAAATATAGATGCCATTTAAATGATACTAACCTTAACACATTGCTTAATAAACAACAAATGTCTATTCAACATGTTGTTCATATAGCTTTGTCATTTCTATTGAATAGTTATTCTAGGAAATGCATATTGATAAATACGAGCCCACAAACTGAATGCACATTCATCCTAAAACCTCCAACACTTTTGACATACGAACCTAATGAATTAGAGGATTTAATATGCAAATATTTAATAGACTACTACCTTTAATGGCCACCATATTTATCAAATATTTGTCTTGTTAATTTGTCTTTGAATACCAAAAAATTGGTAAAAAAATGGGTACAAGATAAGTTGTATATTATTCGATATGTGAAATACAATAAAGATCTTGACATTGAAGATCATTGTAAGGAAAAACTATTATTATATATCCTTTTTGTAGGAAATGAAAACAATTTAAAACATGGTTTTGATACATGGATTTCTCCATATGCATTCAAAGAAAAAGACATTAAAAAAATGAAGCCAAATTTACTAAGAACATAAAGTCTGTTCCGGGTGACATAAATGAAATTATTGAAAACATTGAATTTGACAATAAAAATGTTTACATAATTAATACAGAACAAGAAAAATATTACTACCCATGAATACTATTATTTTAAATGTGATATACATTTATTCAAAGACTTAAATAAAAAAAATGCAATTCAAAATATTTTGAAAAAGGAAAGTTGCCATTTGTATCTAATAACTATGACTATTACAAAAGAAGAACATCCTTGAACAAAGAACAACAAGAAATTGTAAAAGATATAAAAATGAAAAAATGGAAAGATCTATTGAAACCGATCTACTTATTTTTAACAAGAGGTGTTAGAATGCAATGAAATTCACAGTGAAATTGATATACGAAATGATGCACCACTTATACAACAATTTCATTGATAGTTTCCCATTTAAGCCAAAGGGCCTAATATTGGCATACACTAGAAAGGAAACATACAATGCTAGAGGAATAACACTGCATTTTGCATTTCCTTTACCTATTAATAAATTTAGAACTCATTCCACTTACCTATTAGAAATTAGACACATTATCAAAACACTACAACCAACTATGTTTGATTTTTTAAGATAGAATATCTCCAGTAGGATCATGCTTCTTGTATTCAATAGACAAAAGGTTACGAGATATAATGCATATTCCTTTAACATATTTCACAAATTTAGATATATTTTTTTGTGGATACTTTTATCAAGTACAACTTGTAAATGATTCTCTGATCTTTGAATTTCAAAAATTAAATGATGAAATTATCCCCTATAACTTCTAGAAAACACATGTGAAAATATATGAATTACAAATGACAATGCATCAAAGTGACAAAAAATTCATAGCAGTTCTCAACTATCTCTGAATATCATTGTAAATGTATAATGACAGATTACATCAATTAAATTATTTATGAGTTGCACTTGACATTCCAACATCTATGTATCTTTTTTATAGAAATGGTGATGTTAACAAACACGATTCTAGAATAATATATATTATGCCAATAAATACTATTACTATCCATGCAATTGATGAACAATAAACAAAATATCAAGGTGAATAGTCACATCATCAATCACCAATGCTTTTTCCTATTATTGTATTGAAACTTGATATGTTGTTCAAAATTTATGCTAACAATTATGATGATGAAGATTACTTGGGTCAAATGGAACATTCAAATAATATACTATTACAAACTATTTGGACATAATGTGGATCAACTTCAATGATCTATGTATTGGAAATCACCAGTTTACAAAGTTGTCTCACTTATATCATAACTCTAGTCAATAGGATTGGACTCCAATATTACGCTTTACAAAGCCTATACAAAACACACATATAAATTATAAACAAATAATTTGAATACATTTTCTAATACAATTATCATGTGTACACATAATACATGGATCTCAAGGCATCACACTCAATGGCCTTGTAGTTGACCCTTCTGGAGTCAAACACCATGGCTTAGCATATATCACATTGTCACATGAGAGAGCAGTTGAACCATTGTACTTATTAGCTCTATTGATAATGGAAATTTTCAAATTTAAAAAAAAAATTAACAAAAAAAATGTTATGACTGTAGACACATGCAAAATGGCAATTAGAAAGAAGAATGGATATCTTGAATCATAATTACCACATAATTATATCATCATTGAATACAATAATATTGCTAACACATGTAAGATATTCTTAATGATTATTACATGATGAAATCTAACATATTATGTTTTCAAGAGACATACATTGAAAACACTGTATTTGTCTATTTACTACAACATTTATATCATGTTTTAATGTTTGATGTGCATGGAATTATGATTTACATTAAAAAACACATTTTCATTTCAAAAACTATGAAATACAAAGAAAGTAATGTCGAGGCAATAATGACAATTATCACTAACAATATGCATGACATAATAATTATCAAGGCATATGCGGCCCCAAGTGCAAACATCTTAGATATCTTTTCTGTTATCAATGATGCATTGGCAGATGCAATAAAATACAAAATACATTTATATTATGTGATTTAAATATTTATATTAGAAAGTAATAAAAAAATTCATGGATACTAGAGTAACACCTGGAAACCTGTAATATGCATTTTGTACTAGAAAAAATAAATGCATTGTCAATTATTTTATATATATGGTTAAGTGTTCAAATATAAAAATAATGTCTCTATGGTGGATTGTTATTGGAGCTATCAATGTATTCTTTACTTAGCCTCATGTGATATGCATATGCAATAATCCAATAAAAAAACAATCAATTGATGTAATAAGACATTTATAAAGATTGATAATTTGTATTTTGCATATAAAAAAAACATACTCATGTACTTAGACATCCAAATACTCGAACTTATTCACTTATTTATTTATACTATTGTAGTTAACATGAAGAGGATAACTTTTAAATGGATAAGAAGGGATTTCCCAAGGCTGATCTTTCGAGGAGATGGTTGGATGTTTGCTTATAGATAATGTACTACTTGACTTCAGAAGGAAAGTTCACTCATATCTTTTTGCACCATTTCTTATTGTTGAACCATTTTCAAGGGCATCATATTAGTTTTACGTATATCTCCTCATGTATCTAGAATCTATAGTCCTATCCTTCTAAGAAAAATCCACTATAGACATAATCCACCAAGGACTAATTCTCCTACTCACTAAAAGAGCGACCCCTGTGATTAGCCAAGAAATCCATATTATGGAAAGTAGTAAAGAGAATAAATCTGCTAAGGATAACATAGCCGAGGGTAGAAAGGATGAGGATTCTCCTTCCCGCCACTCGGTTCACCCATGAGAGGGTGGGAAGAAGGACAAAAGGAAATCCATGGATTTTTCTCCCCTAGAGAAGAGCTTGGGCAAGGAGGTCAATAGAAGTCTCTAGTTCCCCCAAGGCATTGAAAACCTTAAATTTGAAATCCATGAATTAAAAGTGATAGAGGTATGGAAGAGGGATGATGATTCGGTTCAACTTTCGGAGGGATACAACATGAAGTTGGTAGAGTTATATGACAATCTATAGAAATTAGGTAGGCAATTGGTGTCACTTATGGAATAATGAAATAATTTCAATTGGGAAGTAGACGGGTTGGGGGAAGGGATAGGGGACCCAAAAATAATGTAAGGAAGTAAATAAATCCATAGGGAACCCCAAACAAAAAGGAAAATAAACTCAATCCATCACCCTAAGGAGCTACATCATCAAAAAAGGAAAAGTGATGGTAGACAAAGACAAAGGCTCGATAGAACATGAAATAAACATGATGGAAGGCCATGGAACACAAATGAAAGGAATGATAAGCAACAGTGTGAAGAATACGGCAGGTGGTAGCAAGAAAGAGACCCACTACAAGGAAATATAACAAGTGGATTTGTGCTTCAGTCTAGTTTTTTGGGTTCTTGTTTTGTTGAAACTTTGCTAACTTTTTGATTTCGATAGGCTAGGTTGACCTTATTACTTTTTGTTTTGTTTGTACTTATTTCATGCTGAACTATGGTTTTCAAGTCCCTATAAAACCTGAGTTTAATCTATCAAATAAAAAACATGAAGAGGATAATTGAGAGTGTTGACAATAATCAAATAACATAAAATAATAGGAAAAATGTAAGCAATAAAAAAATTATGGTTTTGTATTTCATGTCATTTCATAAATATACAAATTTACATTTCACTTGTTTTTTTCTAGTGAAATAAAAATATCTCCCACTTTGGTCTCAATCGATGATATTAATAGATGTAAGATAGGAGACATATTTGAAGGGGATGTGCTCGTTACATATAAGAAAATGTTGCAAAGAGAACAAAACAAGAAATTATTGTGTATAGATCTAATAGATGTCAATGGTAAAATGACTATTACACTAAACATTTCCAACAATTTTCTCTACATGCATGAATTTAAAATTGAACCAGGGAAAGAAATTCACATTTCTCATTTTGCTATCTCTCCTAAATGGCTTATAATCATGGAAATTACGATGCAATATTAGTGTCTAATGAATCCAACATACTGGAAAGTATATCTCTTATATGTATAGAATACAAGTTCGTTCATGATTTTAAGATTAGCTAGCTCATGGCCAACACTGAAGCCTATACAACTGGAACTATTGTTTCAATTATTGCATCTACCTAAAAAATTGCTATGCAGTTGATTTTAGAAATAAAGGATGGCAATACTGAAGATGACACAACAAAGTTAAGATTATACTTGCACAAATACTTCACAATTTTAATTTAAATCTTTAAATCAAAAAATTGAACTATTTTATAAACACAACAACTTTACCTATATGGAAGTTTTGATCATCTCTTTGTATCAATTGAACAAAGAACACATGCCAAATAATTTCCAATGTACTTGTTTAAAAACTTAGTTAGATGACAAGGTCTAAAAAGAGCTCTTAGAACTAGCCAAACAACATTCGTTCCACCTTTGAAAGCTGTAAAGTTTGTCAATGACTTATCTACACTCTTGGACATAAAAATAAAAGTATATTACATGTTTATTTATCTTTTTTTTATTTGAAATTGGTCTCACTGCTTTTGCAAACATTATCCCAAAAACAAAGGTCTAGGGCTTATAGCCCATTATATGCAAGAGCTATATGTCCTCAACCTTTTTTATTGCTAATGTCACTCGTTGATGAGCTAGTGTTTTTTTCTCATTTTTTTCAAAGAGTTTTATTTTATAAATTTATGGTAAAATAACCATGTTCTTAGAATTAACACCTCAAATCTTAACGTATACAGGTGGAAGGAACATTGACAATAACAAATATATACTCGAAACCGTTTTAAGCTACCTACAATAATTGCAGTTTCATAGTTCAATCCATGCAACCTGTATAGGCTATAACTGTTAACTATCTTTCATGTCATCAAAAGAGTTCATATGCATATACCCATCACCTTACTTATAATCTTAAAACAACAAAAATACTATCATTCAATGCACTCTCAAAGGTATACCACTAAAGAGAGTGACAGAGATATCACACAATGACTACGTGATTGACAAAGCCAACACTACCTATTGCAAGGATTTTCACTTCAAGGAAAATTCGCTCTTAACAAAGAAAAAGTTATTCTAGGTGTTAATTTAATAAATAATAATTGATGTATGCCATCTACTCTTAAACTCTTTTTTGATTTGAATATTTAATCTATGTACTTCTAACAATCCCTTTCTCCTTCTGTCATCCCATAACAACATGTAAATGTTTCAAGAACTAGTGGTATTACTCCCTATGCATAGTTCCCAACTGAAAGTTATTCTTAGATTTTTTTTCAATTTCTAATGTATATAGACATGCCAATAGATTTTATAATTAGTCTTTACTCATACATCAAACTTTTCCAGTCCTCCAATATAGTTTATCTTTTGAAAATTATTCTATGTCTCTTAACAAGAAAGAACTATTGTTCATGGTTTCTAAAACTTGCTATTAAAACCAGTTCTGTAAACACTCTTCAACTATATATATATTGTTGTTGTAGGATTTATTTGATCTAGATCATTAGCGTAAATTTAACTCTCATTTCTAAATGCTTAAAATGATGATTAAGATTATATATCGTTCAATATACCAATGTTATTGTATTTTAGTTACTCATTTCAATATGACCATTACGAATACCTTTTGACCTTTAATAAAATTGTCTTATAATTGATTTAGTATTGTTTTCACTTCTTACACTAATATTTATTTAAATGAATACAAACTATTGGCCAGTTTTAATTTCTTTATCCATATCCTCATCACTTTAACCATTAAATTTAGACATTTTATCCATCTCTCCCTTTGGCATGATATTATGTTTTTAGTTATTATAATGTTGTTTACATAACTTTAAAAAATTAGAGCTATATTGAAAATATGTGTAATAATATGAAAACATAATCTCTCTTTTATTCTATCTTCTTATATATGTGTTGCTTTATTATAAATTGTTACTTACACAACTTCACATTTCAAGTGTTTTTGGTTTCATATGTATGTCCAACAAAGCTTCATTTCTTTTGTGAATATTGTTCCTAATGTTTTCATGCCCCCCTATATTTACTTGCACTTTAAGTGGCAACTAATAATCAATATATCATCTTAACTTATAGATAAAAAAGGTACTACATATTACAATGCCATTACACTTTTATTTTCAATTCTATGAAATGTCCTTACACTAATTTAGATGGCTAATATTAGTGCAACTTTCCAAATTTATACAATGTATTTACAGTAAAAATTTACAAGGTTAAGAATATTTATTGATGTAAAATTAACTCGCTTTGCTTTTACAACTCAAGATAGGTCTTTATCATACATGGCCATGACCAAAAAGATTAATGATTAATTAGAATAAATGAGTCTCTCAATGAGCAAACAAACAATTAAAAAGATTTTGGAAGATCATACCTCCCAACTTTAGTATGCTTCTCCCCTATTTCTGAAAAACATGTCTTCTACAAATAGTTTAAGGATACTATTGGAACGTGACTCCTATGATCCAATGCCTGGAGAGAAGCATGAGCACATTATTATGAATAGCATCCATTCAAAACTAATAAACATAATTTTCCCATTGAACTGAGAACCAACCATTAATCTTGAAAATCATGTCAAGAACAAAGTGAATGCATATATATGATTAGGAGAAAATTATGCATCATGTCAAGGCCATTGTAAATGGACTGGCTAACTGTTATGGAGCATGTTTAAGGTTGATTACTAAAGAATAAAAGATAGAAATCGTTAGTTTATATTTGACACAAAATCCATATACACAAATCCCAAATTTTAGAAGATTGCATTGACAATGATGGGGTTTGATGATATGTACCTAAATAATGTCATAGATCCCCAAAAATCGTATACTTCATCACTAAATAGACTACGAGTAAATCCATGAAAATAAGCCAAATTAATAGGTACAAATTTATCCTTAATCATTAAATCAAGAGGGCAAAAAATACTTATTTGAAGAACTAAAGTATACAAGGCACTACTTCTTGGCAATAGGCTTGATTAAAAAAATTGGACCTTAAATTTGTAAATCCACCTTTTTAATTCTCCTAGTTTCCTACTTCAAATGGAATACTTAATTAGTTGTAGAATACATGTAACTAACTAATCCCACTCATCACTGTTTTCTCATTCTTTGAGATTAAATTAATTTATTTATAGACAATCCTTCAACAATCACAACCCATGGCCTCTAGGACCATTATATTCAACCTGCAAATGCCACATTATTGTAAAATATTACAATTCAAGCAAGTTACATAAGTAAACTAGGGACCTTTCCCAACTCATTTTTCATTCCAGATACTTCAAATACGACTTCCCTTCTTATTTTTTGTGCAATACCTTTTCCGCGAATCATCGTCGCTATTGGCTTCACATCTAAAATTTTCAAAATACATCTAAACATATCATTAACACTGTAGTACAATACAAAGCCAAAGGAACAAACTATGCACAAGAGAATAATTTTGCAGTTTATTTTTTATTTGAGATTTAATTTTACATAATTTTATATATTTTCTTTCCAAAGACATCAATTTTCTATTAAGAGAAATTCAAAGATTGGTACATCTTTAAAAACTAAAAATCTAGTAATTTCTAAAATTTTATATTTTCTTATTTGTGTTTACGCAGCACGCAGTATTGGTAAAATATTAAACTAACTATTTGTAAATAATCTATTTACTCCAATAGCTATGTGTGATAAGACCATGTATTATGTCATTTAACCCCTAAAGGAGTTGTCAAACTCTCCTTGAGCCATTCAATTTGAAAAGATATGTGAGACCAAAAAACAAAAAGAAAAGGCTGATTAGACATAGCTCATATGTGATGTTTTGAGAACCTAATTATGTGATGTTTTTCACGTCAAAATGTAAAAACAAGATTGTTCAAATGTAACTCATATGCAGTTTACTACAGCAATAGATTGCCCCAATAAAAATTATTTTCTTTTTAGGATTTTAGTTTGATGTTCATCTTATCTTTTTGTCTTCAATTTAAATCTCATAAGGTTGCACAGGGTCTTTCCTAAATGCATATATGTTTTGCCCTGCCATCAAACAATGCATCCATTACCATTAAGCTCTTGATTTTCTTTTTTCTCTACTAGAATCGCCAAAACCCCTCACATCGAAAGCAGTCTGTTACATTAGAGACTGCAAAATGAAACAACACTAACCCCTGATGTTGCTTCTTCAATCATTATATATATATATATATATATATATATATATATATAATTTTTTTCTCTTCATAAATTTCTATTTTCTTTTATAATCTTACCTATTTTTTCTTTAGGAGGGAATATGGCAATTAATAATGAACCATTTGACGTAATTTTTTTTATATTTGGCTTGGCACTTTATATCATTTATTATTGAGACTTCAATATTGACAAAAATGACTAGCGTTTATAAACTTAAAATAACATATGTGCTTCCTTAAAATAATACAGATATTTGACAAATATCAACATTCAATCATGGATGTCTGTTCTTTATTCCGAAGCTTTCAATTTGGCATATGCTGCAAGAATGGTGGTAAAGATTATGCAGTTTGGCTTTAAACCTGCAAATTCCATGAGGTCACATTTCTTTGAGGAATTTTGTCAAAAGTCCATGTATCTTGTTGCATTTTGTCAAATAATCCACATACCTTACTGAAATCTTCTTCTGCTTGAATCGATGTTTGATATACCTTTGTTTTTTTTGATTTCGTCATGGAGCAATTTCAGCTAAGCATATACATTTGTTTAAGTCAGAAGTCGAGCTCAAAATCTCATAATTTGTAGACTTTGGCATTATACAAAATCAAATAATCTAAACTCTCAAAGACTTCAGCACCCTTCAGAGCATACACCTGTCAATAGTTCTTGTCTGCGGGCAGTCGGTAGACCAATCTAAACAGTTCATATGCTAAGCCTTTCCCAGTTCATCATCTTCGTGGAGTATCCACGTAAGAGCTTTGCTGTTAATCGAGCTCAAAAAACACATTAGAAATGTTTCAAAGTACAGTCTAAATGTCCCAAAGTACCCACTCCCCAGGTAATTGACAAGTACCAAAATTGCGGCCAGACAGAGCTCCACTGGGTCCTAGCATTTTTCAAAGGTCTTCCGAAACTCAGCTCGTCGAAATTAGGACAAGTGTCAAGATCTCGAGCAATCGGGATTCCTAAGCATTACACAGTCTATATTTGCTCCGAGTTTGACTCCCCAAAATACTCACATTGTCACGCTTGTAGGCTGCATTAACATGCCAGAAGACTTCGCTTGAAAATGAACCCAAATGGCCTAGTCCCTTGTCTTGAACACCTCAGCTCCTTGGGATCATGCCATGTGGCAAGATTTCGGGTGAACATAAGATTTCCAAGTTAAAGCAGAGGAGTCAAATCTCAAGACCTTGAGGTGATGTCATATGGCACATTTTCGAAGTCTTGGGGTCTCGAGGGTTTGGCTCCTCTACATTGGCCTTTTAATCCTCCAACCACCATAGATCATGCCATGTGGTATGATCCGAGAGGTTAAAATCTTCCACGCAATTGTTTTTATCGTTACAAGATGTCCAAGAAAAAGATGCACTATGATTCACTGAAACGTAAACTAAACATTAGAATCATTTCTTGATGATTAGAGAAATAGTCTAGAGTTTCAAATACATAGTCTACAACTTGCATAGTAGAAGCGGGTGCAAGATGTCCCTATCCTCCAAAATAATGAACTTGTTCAAAATGGTAAAATAGATCTACATAATGCTTGCAAAGTAAAAATGAACGATTCATGAGTGAGCTTAGTATTTTTAAAGTAGTTGTTATTTCTTTCCACTTTCTCTCCTTGATAACCTATAAAATAGTCATATTCCATGAATAATAACAAAGCGTTGTATAGCTAAACTAAAGATAAGTTCAACCAAAAATTAGTAATCAACATATACACAAAGAATATACAAATTTAAAGATTGTCCTTATGAAAAACATAAGTGTTTAGAAAAAAAAGTATTCTAAAAACAAACAAATGTTAGCCTGGAGGCATTACACCGGTACGGACCTCTTTGAGATTGTAGATTAGTGGGGTTATACCATGTGTCATCATCCCGCTAACTTGCTAGGCTAGAGCATTGTCGACATCATTGCCCCATTGGGCAACCTTGAACAGGCCTGGGCTTGCTGTCAAAGGGATATGTGGCATAGAGCAACTTTGCAAAATTGGTTAAGTTTTTTGAAAAAGTGAAAAGGTGATACATGCCTCTGGGAAATATTTGTGAAATTAGTCAACTGTCAAAAGCCTTTTGAAGATGTGGAAAGCTACCACATGGTTCCAGGCACATCCCAGTCATCTCTTGGCACTCGGGTGCATATGATTTTACCATGCGGCAGAATATCACATGTCCTAGGGTCCCAACAAGTTTATTGACCTCTAGGCACTTGGGTCCATGGGATGCTACCATGTGGTAGCATCTCGGGTGTCTTACAGTCTCAACACATCCTAGTCATGTTTAAGAACCCAGGTGTATAGAAACCTACCATGTGGCAATATCCCTAGTGCTTGGCAGTCTTGGCACATCCCAGTCATCTTCAAGTACCTAGATATATGGGTAGTTGTCACATGACACCATCCTAGGTCCCAATGGTCTTGACACATCTCAGTCATCTTCGGGCACTTGGGTGTGCGGGATGCTACCATGTGGCAAAATATCACATGACTCGGAGTCCAAATAAGTCCAATGACCTCCAAGGACCAGGGCACCTAGGATGCTACCACGTGATAGCATCCTAGGCACTCAAAGGTCTTGACACATTCGAGCATGTGAGAACCTGATGAGAGAACAGGTGGAAGGGCCTCAAATTATTTAAGGAGTGCCAAGTTGAGAAAGTGCAGAGCCCTAAAAAGTTTAGTGCATTGTGAACTTTGGCAACGTATATCTCTACCATTCACAATACCCATATGCATTATCAAATATATTAGATAGATGTTAGGCACCACCATTAGATATGACTAATTCAACTTTGTTAAACACAATGTTTTATAACACTAATTAAAATAAATATAAAATCAAAATTGTTAGTTGCAATTAATATTATTGAAATATTAATTAATACTAGAAAACAAAGGCAACATAACTGTTGATCAAATTAAAATTGTAAAAATAAGTAACATAATATAGCATCTCTATTTTCAAGTTCAAATTATTAAAGAAAATGTACATTGCAAAATTACAACAAACTAAAGCACAAACAATTCTTAATACAAATGCAGGGACTAGCCACTATACTAACCGAATGAGATTATAAAAATATATAAAATAGATATTATTGTCTGCCCTATACATTTGATTCAATAGCGTGTTGTTGGAATAGCTCTTGTGTACTTTTTACATCTAATAGTTTAACATCATGCAAAATACATATTTGACACGGATAAACTAAAGTCCTATCTCGAAGCAAGCTCCTTCTTTTATTGAAATTCTCAACGTGCATGTTTGTTAATAACCCTGGATATCATTGAATAGTTATAGCTACAAACATGGTTAATCTTTTTTATTGATATCAAACAAGAAACAAGATCTTTTGAATTCACAATGTCTTGAGCTATAGACACGTTTCACTATATTTGCTTTCATCAATCCACCAAGTCCCATAATCCTTGCAACCATGGTAGATTCAATCCATTTGCTTTGATTTGAAGCCTCATTTTAGAAATATCTAATGTCACATTGAAAACAATTAGTTGCATGCCAATCGTCGAAGGATAAACAACTTATAATGATATTTGTAAGTTGCATTTTAACTACGCGTAATTTTAGCAATGCCTTTTGGCACATAGAAAACAACACACGACACATGGCGAATCCATTCTCTTCTTGACCCCACTTAGGTAGCCCTAACATAATGTACACATGAATCTCTCTCTAATAAAGTATTATAGAACATATCAAATGATCTAGTACATTACTATTAATATCTTCAAAGCTCTATGCTATAATAGCCAATGCTTCCATCATTGATTGTTGTATTGAACTTACACTGCAAATTTATATGAAAATTTCACTTCAAGCAATTTACAATTCAAAAGCTCTCACACATAAATGTGCTTCCTCAAATCCCACATTCACCATCGTTAAAATGTTTTGATAATATATAAGCTTCTTCATTTTTGAATAAAACATCACCCCACATTCACCATCGCTAAAAGGTTTTGATGAGACATAAACTTCTTCATCTTTGAATAAAACACTACAACCATCGACCTATTTATCTATTAATTGCTTCATCAACTACTTTTTTACAACATTGACAATAACTTTGAACATCATTACAAATTCATAATAATGCTATTACTAAAGATAGGGACTAACCACTACACAACCCTTATTTATTTTTCTCTTATAAACCAAATATAATCAAAGTACAAATATTATATATTCTTCACCAATGTCACAAATCAAAACTCTTTTTCTTTAAACCACTCTCATGCTCTCATTCAGGGCAACCATCATGATTGGTGTGAAGTGTTATCTTGATAGATATGTTTTGGAATCTAATGTGGTAAGGATGGAGGCACCGGGGGAATGACATTGGCAATCCGTTCTGTACAAAAACTCCTCTATGTGCATAAAACATATACATCGAATTGGACGTTTATAAAACGATGGACGTGAGAGCTACGAGCATTGTAATATGTTCCCCAACATATTATCGTTGCCTTTAAACCATTACTTCGGACATTTTATGCCTCTTTTAGACAGATGAGTGCGCCTCCACACAGCCTATCATGCTAAACACCCGCACATCAAAGTTAAATACGGATTTTCAATTCGTAATGAAGTTCAATAAATGTTCCAATTCACGTACGGCTGATGGGCCAATGCTGCTGGCCTTTTGAAATACACACCATTACCACTACATTTGATTGATAAAGATGGAGGCATAAATGCGGAGATTTGACATCCAATATATATACATTCAATGTTATAAGAAAGACAAGTAATTTATCTACAGTGTTGAGGTTAACATTAAATTTGGTTGGGTAAGGAAAGAACTTCCCTACTTAATTACTTACCGACAATCTAAAATAGGGCTGACTACTTTAATTATGAATCAAAAATATTAACAACATATTAAGACCACTCATGATAGCCTGCAAAAGCCAACTGTAACTCACAGACATCCCTTTCTGTACCCTACTTAAATTTTCGAATATTGATGGAAAATTTTGCATCGTACACCACATTGATATACACACGACAAATTTTGTTTTGCTGTTGTACAATACCCGGTAATATAAACACGACACAAATTTTGATTTGCTGTTGTACAATTCCCGACTACGTTGATATACACACGACACAAATTTTGCTTTCCTACAATTCCCGACCACATTGATATACACAGACAATCTCCACATCAAATATCAGATGATATTAATGTCTAATGACCAAAACCCTTGAAAGAATATATATGGCCAACCATTAAAAAGTCGTTCTAATCTCGTAGAAATCTCAACTATTACAGTAACTCCAAACTTATCCTTCTATTTTCAAAGGGTTTTTGACAAACATTGGGAGATCTACACTATGAAAGCTAAAATGGGTCCAATAAAATCAAATACAAACATAAATTTTAACAAGAAGATCCATAAAAATAAAACCGAAAACAATGTTGTTGAAAAAAATTGAGTATGATGTTAAAAACTCAGTTGGATGGCATGTTGAAACAGAGAACAGCCCTCTCCTCCAACGGAAGGTTAGAGAAGCTTCTTCCCCCATTTAACAAGGCATCTCTATCGAGTGGGATGTCTTTTCCCTCTGTTATTCCAGGCCTCGCTTAGAGCATGTGTTCATCTTTTAGAGGTTATTTCTTACATTTTTTTACATGTGAGACTTTCCCAATCATTTCACGTAATTGAATAATAACATCCAAGACTATTATAAATCGTATAGTCTATTAATATTATAAAGCAAATTTGATTGGTTTAAGGATTTTTAGGCCTAAGTCAAACAAAGCATTATAAATCGTATAGTCTATTAATATTTTCACCAAATGTGAGAGATTGGATTAAAGAGAAAGGGTTGAGTCAACTATAGGTTAGTTTGTGTTGTAGTTAACCTCCCTTAAAATATAAAATTGAAAAACGAAGACACATACACTTAACTTCTTCAAAAAGAATTGCAAAGATTTTGCATCACATCCTTGCTTTCTCTTTTTTATGGTTCCAATAGAGGAAGAATCATACTTAAAAGCCCCACATTGGACTAGACTCCACTCTTTGCTTTTTTGTGTGTCATAACAAAACATCTCTCTAACTCTGACATGTCTTCTTTAAATCATTTCTCTTATGTCTTGTGAAGTGATACTTATAATCGTTTAAATCTTTAAAAAAACTCAAAATGAGCAATTAAAAGTTTATAGATGATTATTTGACTTTTACAATTCCTATAATAAGAACCATCATTTATTGGCAGACGATTACTTGACTTTTACAATTCTTATAAGTGGAACCATCATTTAATAGAGAATGGCGGTTTTATCATGAGATAGAGAATTCTATCACAATGACTAAAACTATCATTTATTTGTTCTAGGATCTTATTGAAAATCCATTGACTTTCATATTGTTCTCATAGGTCGTCTTTACACTGCAACAATGGTGATACATTACCAATTAGGTTCGATTACACTTGAACATATTAATGGATATTTTTGGGTAGTACAAGATTACTCATCCCTAAGATACTCGTACATCAAACACCTTGAATAAGAGTTTGTGAGCATAGTGCTCACAAACCTGGACTAGGTACTACCATCCTTTTGACTTTAAGCATAAAGACACAATATGTCCTTCCACCATGTTAAATACCTCCACATTTTCCAACCACCCATTGGACCATATACCGTCGTCCTCTACTAAATATTTTTCATACCATTCCCATTCCCATTCCATCCCTTGCTAACTTTGGACTGACCACCACTCTATAATCTCACAATCTCCTCTGTTTTCTTGATTGAAACTTCATCCTCTACTATAAATGCTTGGGCTGTTAATAAAATTGATTTTTTTTCCTTCTCAATTACAATTAAAAACCCCTTCAATTTCAACCTCTTTTTCTTTATTTTAGGTAAGACAGGGACCTTGAAATCACCTCTTCCACTTGACCATGCATTATTGTCCCACCTGGACATTCACATTCCACTCCTTCACTCACCTTATTTTGAATTATACCCCTTGCATTCCCCTTCTTAATTAATATCATATACTCATCCTTGTCTTCTATTTTCCTCAAATGATTTCAATTATGTCTTTGTCCACTTTTCTTAACACTCATTGTATTAGCTCTTTCATCATACAACATCTCACTATCAAATTGTCATTGCCTCCTCAATAAAATATGGCATGCATTCATAGACAAGAGATCACACAAGACCTCATCTCAATACTTAACAATTTTCATATCAACATGACAATGTTCCCATATAGTGATATAATGACCATGCAATTGTGGAGCTAAAAGCTTCACAGGTATGCGATACCAACTGTCAGGATCCTCCTTAGAGTACAATTGATTATTTTTGTATAAGCAACTAAACACGGAATTAAATCAGAAGTAATAAGTAACTAGAAATCAGAAACAACAAAGAATAGGAGATACGATAAACAATACAATCTTGTATTACACTCTTCTAGAAGGAAATACAATGAAGAAATATCTTCTTCCCACACCTCTTGGGTGTACAGTAATTCTCCCTCAAGAGTTCTCTCTCTCTCAATCAATTACAACCAACTCAACACTGAGTTGTTCCCTCCTCCAGCAGATCTCTTTGATCTTGCACACCCTGCAGATCAACTGACCTTGCTTACATGTGACAATCAACCCAATGGTTGTTGTTGCCTACACTTTCTGTGACAATCAACCCAATTGTTGTTGCCTACTTACTTGATTACAATACAGCCCCATGGGTCTCTTAAATAGATCCCAAACCAAACAATAATTAGAAATGTAGACTCAAGACTAAAATTAGTCTTTACATGCAAACTAATTGTTCATCTAAAATTAGAACAACAGTTCTAGAAACACATAGGTGACCGATGTCGATTCCTGTCTGACCGATGCCGACCGACCATAACCGATGTCGATTACTGTGTAGCTGAAGATAACTGATGTCGGTTGGCCTGACCGATGTCAGTTACTATGTAACCCAACAACCTCCACATTTGCATACCTGTGAAGCTTTTAGCTCCACAACTTAACAATCTCTCACTTGGAGATAAATAGCTACACTTGTACCTGTACCTGTACAACAACATCCTCTAATCTGTTTCTGGCTTGTATCTCCATCTTCAAGTTCAATCTTGAAGACCAAAATTTTAATAAAGATTCAACTTCTCCTTTGTTACTGGCTTTGTTAACATATTTACAGGGTTCTTATCCTTGCTAGCTACCGTGACTGCAACAACCTTCTGCAACTCTGAAATCTAGTTAACCGTTGTTCTACTAACAGTGAACACATATCTTGTGGTGCTTCTCCTGCCATCCAAGTCACCTGCCATATCCGAATCTACATACCCATGTAGAGAAGTGTTTGACCCTACATAGCATAAATACCTGTTGCTGGTCTCTCTTAGATATCTGAGAATCCACTGAATTGCTTTTTAGTGCTCCTTTCTTGAATTGGCCATAAACTTGCTGACAACTTCCACTACTTGGGCAATATCAGGTCTAGTACATACCATGTACTCAACCTCATCATGTGATTTAGGACACTATTCTATGCTTAGCTTGAACTGTCCAACCATAGGTGTGCTTACCGATTTTGCATCCTACATATTAAACCTCTCCACTACCTTATTCACATAATCCTCTTGAGACAAAATCAACCTGTGATTTTCCCTATCTCTAGAAATACTCATGCCAAGGATTTTCTTTGCTGCTCCTAAATCTTTCATGGAAAATGTCTGAGCTAATTTTACCTTTAGCTCAGCAATTCCCTGCATGTGTGACCCTGCAACAAGCATATACACTACATACAGTAACATGATAATGTAGCTACTATTATCCAACCTGGTAAAATAAACACAATGGTCGCATTGACATTGACTAAAGCCATGCTCTATCATAAACCTGTCAATCCTCAAATACCATTGTCTTGGAGCTTGCTCAAGACCATATAACCTGGCCTTATGTCTCACATGTCCATTCTCTCCTTTCTTTAACCTGTATATCCATTCATTTTTCAATGCTTTCTTTTTGGCTGTCAACTCTACCAAATCCACATTTGGTTCTCTTCCAAGGAATCAATTTCCTCATTCATGCCATGCTCCCACTGTTTCCTAGATTCTACCTGCATTGCCTCTTCAAAATTTCTTGGTTCTCGACCATTAGTGAGCAACAAGTAGTATAAAGAAATGGAATAATGAATTTGAAGCTTACTTACCCTTTCAGACCTCCTCATGGGAGTTTGAGACTCATTGATAGCTTGCTGTCCGCCCAAATTTTATTGTAATAGTGACCGATCCTGGTCATCTCTGATCGACCTCGGTCTGCACCCAACCGATGTTGATTCCACTTGACATCCCTGACTGACGTCAGTTTCCACCTACCCGACATCACCGACTTTGGTCTCCACTGGACCGACGTCGGTTCCTCCCTGATCGATGTCAGTGTCTGTGTTTTCCTATGAGTGATGATTTTTACTCACGAGCTCATTTTGGATCATAACCTTGTCCAAATCAACATTGCCCTGCTTAAAATTATTCAGCCTCTTGAGCTGATCACTGTCCATCATCTTCTCCTTGAAAACCAAGGTTTTTCAATTCTTAAATGTGTCAAAAACATTAAATTTCCTTTTTATGCAATAAACCCATACCTTTCTTATAGCATAACACTGTGATCTTCTAATAGAAGCTACCTGAGCTGGTCCCCACACGTTTGCATGAATAAGCTCCAACTTGTGCTTCTTTTTTGTTGACCCAATTTTGAGAAACCTCACTTTCTTCTGTTTTCCAAAAATACAATGCTTACAGAAATCTCGATCTATGCTTTTCAAATCTGAAAGCTTACTTTTTGACTTAAGAACATCCATTTCCTTCTCACTCATGTGACCAAGCCTACAAAGCCACATCTTTGCTTCTACATTTGAAGTAGATAAAACAGAAAGAGAATCAATAATACAAGTAGATAGATAAAGTGTGCTTACTTTCTTACCTCTCGCTAATACAAGTGCACCCTTGGAAACTTTCCAAGATTCCGCTATGAGAGTTACTGTGCAACCCTCATCACCCAACTTTCTTGCAGAAATTAGACTCCTCTTCAGGATGGGAACATGCATGACATCCTTCAACACCCATATGTTACCAGTTTGCAATTTCAGCTGCATTTTTCCTTTGCCAACAATTTGACAAGGCTTACCATCCCCTAAATAAACTTTTCTAAAGTCTCCATGGACATAATCATGGAAAACTTCTCTATTTGGGGTTGCATGGAAAGAGGCACCAGAATCTAAAACTCAAGATTCTACTTTATCCAAGGAAAATATAAGAGCATCCTGTGCAACAATACCTGCATCTTTTGCTTCTTTATTTCCTTCATGCTGATCTTCTACCAACCAACAATTTTTCTTTACATGCCCTTTCTTTCCACAATTTCAGTAGGTTATTCTTTCATTTCTGGATTTGGATCTACTACCTATCTTTGACCTTGATTTTTCTTGCTCGATCTTCTCTCTTTGCTTTCCCCTGCTTTCAACACTTAAAGTATTACCTGATGTTTTCTCTATGCTTTTCTTATGAATTTTTTCATTCAAGATTACACTAACATCATCAACTTTCAAGATATTTGAAGCAGACGCAATATTACTAACTACCATTACCAAGCTATCCCAACTTTCAGGTAAAGAGCATAAGATTAAGAGAGCCTTAATTTCATCATCAAAAACTATTTTGACTGAATTTAACTGATTTACTAATCCATGGAAATCACTAAGATGACTATATACCGATCCACCTTCCTGCATTTGCAAATTAAATAATTGCTTCATAAGAAATACCTTATTCGAAGCTGAGGGTTTTTCATATAAATTTGCCTAAGTATCCATTAACTCTACCATTGTCTTTCCCTGTGATAAGTTGGAAATCACAGACGATGCCAGGCTCAACCTTATAGATCCCAGAGCCTTTCTATCAAAAACATTCCATTCTTCATCTTGCATATATGTGGGCTTACTTGAAACCCCACCCAACGGTAAATATGGATCTTTCTAATATAGATAATCTTCTATCTACATTCTCCATAATTGATAATTCTTGCCATTGAATTTCTCTATTCTTAGTGTGCTTTCTTCTGCCATTGCTTTACTTCCACTCAAACAGAAACCCCTGTGAATGAACCTGTAACAACAAACACTAACCTGCTCTACCACTTGTTAGTGAACCTAGATCTGGAACCTGGGCTCTGATACCAACTGTCAGGATCCTCCTTAGAGTACAATTGATTACTTTTGTATAAGCAACTAAACACGGAATTAAGCTAGAAGTAATAAGTAACTAGAAATCAGAAACAACAAAGAATAGGAGATACGAGAAACAATACAATCTTGTATTACACTCTTCCAGAAGGAAATACAATGAAGAAATCTTTTCTTCCCACACCTCTTGGGTGTCTAGTAATTCTCCCTCAAGAGTTCTCTCTCTCTCAATCAATTACAACCAACTCAACATTGAGTTGTTCCCTCCTCCAGCAGATCTCCTTGATCTTGCACACCCTGCAGATCAACTGACCTTGCTTACATGTGACAATCAACTCAATGGTTGTCGTTGCCTACACTTTCAGTGACAATCAACCCAATTGTTGTTGCCTACTTACTTGATTACAATACAGCCCCATGGGTCTCTTAAATAGATCCCAAACCAAACAATAATTAGAAACACAGACTCAAGATTAAAATTAGTCTTTACATGCAAACTAACTGTTCGTCTAAAATTAGAACAACAGTTCTAGAAACACACAGGGGACCAATATCGATCCCTGTCTGACCGATGCCGGCCGACCATAACCGATGTCGGTTACTGTGTAGCTGAAGATAACCGATGTCAGTTGGCCTGACCGATGTCGGTTATTGTGTAACCCAACAACCTCCACATTTGCATACCTGTGAAGCTTTTAGCTCCACAACTTAACAGCAATGACAAAAATATCCAATATGGTTTTAGGTGTGGTGTACATACTCACTTCAAATTATATGATATTTCAATGGACACTAAGTTATCTAAACACCTGCTATCAACTATAACATACCAACACTTACCTTTGGTTTTACATTTTATTCTAAAAATGTATTTTCTTTGATAACCTTCAAGACTTTTCTCCTTGCTATAAAATTATCTCTTTGTTTAGGGCCTTCTATACTCTCAAATGATGAAGATTTCATATCTACTTATACAACTTGTACCATACCTTCATTTTTCCTTTCTTCCACCATTTTCATATTGACTATGAAGATATTCAAAAACATAATGACCAAAGTCCCCACATCTATAACATTCCTCTGAATAATCTTTATCTTCCCATCCCATATATTTCCCTTCCTCTTCTCGAGGTGGTTCCTTCCCTTGCTCACTGATTTGACACTTGAGAATTTCTTGATCCTTGCTCATTTCATTATTGATTGCTTTCATGTGATAGCTGACTTCCACCACTGTTAAACGTCCTTCTTAACACACTTTTTCCCTTCTAAATAAATTGAATTCTTCTTTAAAGAATGTTTGTATGCACCTTCCACCATTTGTGACACCATATTGATTTCACCTTGAATGTTTACCCTCAACCCGTTTATGTATCTTGTCACTTTTTCTTGGTCCATCTCGCTAAAAATACCTATACTGTGATTTTTATGCCTCCGCCATTTAAGGGTCCGTAGTGATCATGCAGCCAATCATACTAAACACCTGCATATCAAAGCTCAATTCACATTTTCTATTTATTCCGCCATTTAAGTGTCCGTAGTGATCATGCAACTAATCATACTAAACATCCGCATATCAAAGCTCAATTCACATTTTCAATTCATAATGAAGTTCAATAAATGTTCCCTGTAATTTCAGGGACCTACAGTTTTTCAAGAGTACCGTGCAACCATTCCATCTGCGGCTGATGGGCCAATGCTGCTTGACTTTTGAAATAGACACCATTACCACATAAATGCCTGGAGATTTGATATCCAATATATATACATTCAATGTTATAAGAAAGACAATTAATTTATCAACAGCGTTAAATCCATGTTGGAGGCCAACATTAAAAATTGGTTTGGATAAGGAATTTACGTTAACGATGAACCTCCATGTTAACAACATATTATTAAGGAGAGAAAGATCAATACCTCCGTACTGCTGCAACTACCACTCATGGTATCCTTGAAAAGCCAACTGTAACTCACGGACATCCCTTAATTCAGGGAAAATTTTGCTTGGTACACCACATTGATATACACACGACGAAATTTTTGTTGTTGTACAATTGAGGACCACGTTGATATACACATGACAAATTTTGCTTTCCTACAATTCGCGACTACATTGATATACACAGAAAATCTCTACATCAAAGCAACATCACGGTTAAATGATATTAATGTTTAATGACCAAAACCCTTGAAAGAAGAGAAATTGCCAACCATTAAAAAAACTTTTTAATCTCGTAGAAATATCAACTACACCATGAAAGCTACAATCGGTCCAGTAAACTCTCATACATATATAACATAAGCTTTAACAAGAAGTTCAAAAAAAAACCAAAAACAATGATGATAATAGAATTTGAGAATGTTGTTTAAAATTCAGTCAGTTGGCATGTTGAAATAGAGAACAGCCCTTTCCTCCTCCAACAGAAGCTTTGCGTCCACCTCCAAGGTTAGTGAAGCTTCTTCCCCATTTAACAAGGCATCTCTATCGAATGGTATACCTTTTCCATTCGTCAATAAAGGTCTCAGTTCCCGGCACATATTCATCTTTTAGAGGTTATTTGTCATATTTTTATGCATGTGGGACTCTCCCAATCATTGCAAATAATATAATAGTAACATCAAAGACTATTATTAGCAAATGCCTAAAAGGTGCAGGGCATGTTATCCCAGAAGGCTGTAATTTTCTGTTTTAGTAAAGTGGGGTTTTGTAAATAAAAAAGTGTAAATTAAAGAAGGATGTAATTTTTTATTTTAGTTTAGTAGGGTTTTGTAAATTGAAAATAAATAAATTGATAGTTGTACTTCACTTTAAAATTATGACTGCTAATAATGTCTCATCTTTTGTGTATGAAGGGTTAAACAACAACAATCTTATATATTTGGTGCAGGGGATGATATAAAATGAGGTTGTGCATTTCTTCATAGGACATGGCAATGAGTTGTGGAAGGAGGAGATGTTTTGTTTCATTGTGAGCTTGAGCAATGGCAAAATGGTGAGGAAGGGCAAAACAATAAAAATATGCAAGTGGTGAAAGATTTCAAAGTGAGTTAGGTAGTGATGGTGAGAGACAATGACATGCATTTCTATGATAGACTCGAAGAACCCTGGGCAAATACATATGCAAAGTTTAGTGACATGTTACATCTGTAAATACAATCAACAACTTCCACCAAACTATTTCAATTACCCAATATATGACTGAAACATGGGTCACCTCAATGAAAACATGTGTTAGATATCTAATTGCTCCATTAAAAATATAGAAAATGTACCATGTGTCAATTTAGACAAGTAAAAAACTAATTAGATGAAACTACCATCTTAAAGAGTGTAAGATATTTCAAAGGGGATGTAATTTATTGTTTCGGTAAAATAAATCTTTGTAAAGTGAAAGATTATAAATTGATAGTCGTACCACACTCGAAATCCATGACCACCGACCTTGTCTCACCTTTTATATATGAAATAATAATAATAATAATAATAATAATAATAATAATAATAATAATAATAATAATAATAATAATAATAATAATACAATGTAATATAATACTAATTACTCTCTCTCTCTCTCTCTCTCTCTCTCTCTCTCTCTCTCACAATAATAATAATAATAATAATAATAATAATATTATTATTATTATTATTATTATTATTATACAATGTAATATAATACTAATCTCTCTCTCTCTCTCTCTCTCTCTCTCTCTCTCTCTCTCTCTCTCTCTCTCTCTCTCTCTCTCTCTCTCTCTCTCTCTCCAAACCCATGATTTTATTAGTGAAGAATATATTTAATAGTTGGAAAAATGTTAGGGAGATGTGAAATGTTGGTCACTTTAGGAGGAGACATGCCATACTTTTTGTTTAACCCACACATCTCTCCAAAAGAGTCTGACGGAGCCATGAATAGAGCTACGTGGTTTGGATGAAATCCTTCAACTTGGGAAGTGTTAGCACATCAACACTTATTAGGATAAAAATTAGGAAAAATACCAATATATTTAAATAATAAAAGACCTAAAAAGAAGTTTCTCATGTTAGAAGAAACCCTAAAATTTATCTCACCTGCAAAAACTATGATTTCACCCTACTATTAACATAAGTTATATATATATATATATATATATATATATATATATATATATATATATATATATATATATATATATTGGGTGGAATTTTTTAACTGAATAAGCATTTGTATTATTTTCAATGATGTTAGAGTATTGGTTTTTTTCCCCATATTTAATTTTTATAGGCTTTTTTTCATCACTTGGATTTTTCCTACATTCATAGAGAAGCTTGCTTAGGTGTACAAATTGATCGGATGATTAGAAAATAACTCCTTTGACTGGCTATTCTAGATATGGGAGTTACTCCTTCATTCTTGGCTCTGTTGACCACCTTTTGTGTAAGAGTTACTATTCTATTATGGGGGTCTATTGATTGCCTTTTGTGGAGGAGTTACTCAACACTCTCATAATTGTACTTTTCACATTTGTGAGCTTCATCAATGGAAGATTAGTTTTGGCTCTAATCTCTCTTTGAAATATTCTTATATTTGATTTCATTTGGATTGTAGTTGTGTGTTATGTGCTTATTTATCTCACACATGTCATGAACCTGTGCATCCACATGATCTAGTGATATTGGCCATAACTCCAATATGGTATCAGATTGCCACCCTAGTAATCATGTATCTAGTTTTATGCTATTAAATTTATTTTGAAATCTTAAGTTACTTGTATAAATCTAAGGGTTGTCCTTATAATTCATATTTTACGGATTTCAAAAAATATGGGTGTTTTAAAAATCTCAAAAACCTCAAGATTTGTTAAAATCCCTTGGTCACCTAAAGAGACCGAAAAACATTTGTAGGGAGCTTGCTTTCTTAGAGATTAGGGGTATTGTTGTTTTTCAAGGTGGGTTATGTTCTTGTCTCAGTTTTTCTCTTGGATATTGCATGTATGCCCTTCTCTCTCTTTGGAGATACACGAGATTGTATTAAAAAACTTTAGAGAAATCCTAGACTATATTGGGATAGGATCTAAATTTGATAATTTTTTTTGCCCCTTACATGTGGCATTCTTATCTTTCATAGTCAAAACCACTTGTAGGGTTCTATGCCTTACCATCTATCTCTTTTTGGTGATGCTAATAGTAACTCAATTTCTCTTAGCACATACAACCTCTACTAAGCAACTTGGAATCATTACTATTTTGTTTTGGCTCACTATGTGGCCTTTGGTGATTTCAAAGGGTCATTATTCTCTTTTATGACCCTTAGTGATGCCTCCCACTATTATATGGCCTCTTCACAACCTTGTATTTTTCTATTCGTGCCTGATCTAAAGCTCATGGCCTGATAAATCTACCTTCATACATGTTTAGAAGCTTTTGCATTCCTCCATCACTAGTAAACTCAAAGGTAAACACTTTTTTTTTACAAATTCCAAACCTTCCTTTTTATTAAAAAATGGTATTGATCAACCAATGTTCATAAATCCATGGTTTTGTGATTCCACATTTTTTTAAAAGTTACATTTTCTTTCAAAGAAAAAAGGTTAACTTACTAAGTTATGCTTACCTATGATTATGCTTTAAAGGATGGGGTTACCTTATACTTAAAACTAGTTGAAGTGGCCTTTGTTAGGCTTTAATGCATGCATTTTTTTTAGATTTTTTTTAATAAAAAATAATAGTGTAAGGTGGGAATGATATATAATAAGTAAATTTTTATTATTTTTACATAAAAACAATACATTATATTTTGGAAGAAGTATTTTTTATAGTTTTTATAAACAATACATCATGAGAAACTATTGAAAGGGAAATTATTTTTGTAACTCTTCTTTTATCGATTGGCAAAGACTGGAGGGTGAAGTCTGGTTTGGTAGGTGGATAAACTTCTTCACATACAAAACAAACATTTCACTTCTTTCTTCCCATTGTACTACTCTTGGACACATTTTTAGTTGATCCTGACATCCTCATTTTATCTTGAAAATCATATATTTTTTACATTTACATTAGTTACTCTAGATGTATTCTCGGTTGCGTTTGATGCCTTTTGAGCATTCATTATTTTTAAAATTTGGGGGTTTCACCATTTAATAGTTCATGGGGGGTGTATTGTGTTTCTATCACTTTCCATTCTACTTGCACTTTCATTTTTGTAATAATAACTACAACCAATGCACTTAATTTCTACACAAAATGGTATAACCATAGTGATGAAGCTTATGGGTTGATGTGTCTTTATGTGTCTCCTAATATCATTTTTCATATAGAACATGCCAACTCACCCAATGAAGTGTGGAACATTTCAGAAAACCTCTTTAGGAAGTAAGATGTGATGAGAGGTTGCAAACTAAAAAATGAACTTATCAGCGTAAGTCATAACAAGTTTGACACCCTTTAGGATTTCTTCACCAAGTTCAAGTCTTTGTGAATGTAGTTTAAATAATTTGGAATAGAGAATAAATATGACCAATTCATTCTTTCCATGCTCTCTAAGCTAGGTCCTGATTACTCATTATTTGTCTACACTTTTCATACTACTAAAAGTGTTTTAGGGACTACATGGAAAATTCCCTCTTTAGATGCTTTCATTATTGATTTAACTAGGAAGTAAGATAAGTTGATACAAATGGGCACATTGAAGTCCTAAAAACCTCAATCCCTAATTTTTTGGAATGGGAAACAAAAAGATTCAAATAAACATAAGAAGAAAAATAACAAGGATCAAGAGAAGAATAAAGAATCAACCTCTGTCAAAATAACCATTGAAATCTCCTCTTCCAATGACAAGCCAAAGAAATATAAGGTTAAGTGTGCCTATTGCAAGAAAAATGGGCATGATGAATACACTTTCATGAAGAAAAAAATGATCACCTAACTCATCTTCTAGAGAAAAACAACATAGGTGTTCATGAGTCTATCAAGCAAAATTTGTCAACTCAATATTTTTTTAAGGTAAAAGGCAAAGGTAAAGAGAAAGAAAAGGGAAAGGCTCTTTTAGTAGTTGTAGCTTCAACCTATTCATAGGTTGTTGACTCAAGTATTGCCCACCAAATGGCTCTTCACAACTTGACTTTTCTTCCTTAGAGCCTTATAACATGTCTTCTATCAGTTTAGGTGATGACACTTCAATATAAGTAACATGGAGAGGGTATGTTGAAATGGATGGAGGAACATTCACTAATGTTTTAAGTTTTCCATAAATTTTAACTAATCTCCTATCAGTGTACTGGATCACTAACATAAATAAGGGCATAAGAGGAGAGTTTTTACCATATTCAATCATAATCAAATATTTACACAATGATTCTATAATGGTAGTGGGTAAGGTAGATCACCAAGCTATGTTATACGACTTCTCACATTTTTCACCTAATTCTTATTTGACTATATTACTGACTCATTCAGATAGAGTTAGTAAATTATGGCATGAGTAGTTTGTCCACCTCAACTACCACTACCTAGAACAACTCAACAAAAATGACATGGTCATAGGCTTACGTAAATTCTATTTCTCTAAGAGTCTTTGTGAGGGTTACATCCTTGTAAAGCATCCCAAAGAGTAATTTGATAAAGGAAAAGCTTAGAGGGATTCACATGCATTGTAGTTAGTACACAATGATGTATTTAGGCCTTTTCCCAGTTTATATTTTTTGAGTGATAGGTATGTCCTTACCTTCATTGATGATTTCTTGAGATACACATAGGTTCACTTCCTTAGGTAAAAATTTAAAGTTTTTGACAAGTTTCGAGACTTAAAGGTTCTTGCAAAGAAAAAAATTTGAGAACTACATCAATGTTATTTGACCTGATAATGGGGGTGAGTATGTCAATAATTAGTTTGAATAGTTTTACATGGCAAGGGGGATTGATCTACAATGCACAGTTTCATATAGTCTTAAGTAGAATAGAATGGCATATTTTAAGAACTAGTCTTTGAAAGAGATGGCTAATTGTATAATTCAATCTAATTCACTTGCACCATAATATTGGGTTGAAGCAATCAATTGTGTTTGTTACATTTATAATAGGGTTCCCCACAAAGCTTTAAAAGGCACAACTCCTTTTGAAGCTTGGTATAATAGGAAACCTATAATTGAGCATTTGAGAGTCTTCAAATCTCTAGATATGGCATGCATATCAAATAATAAACATGCAGCTATGGAACCTTAGAGTAAGCCTTTCATCTTCATAGGTTATCTATATGGTGTCAATGGTTATTTCCTTCTTCATCTGACCACACATGAGATGTTCATTGAGAGAAGTGTTCACTTTTAAGAGAGTCCCACATAATCAACACTTGACACTTATCACACATTGTTGGAGTCAATTGGATTAAATTAAGATGATCTGGATCAGTTTGAGCACATTCTAGAGGTTGAGGATGCTTCTTCAAATTTTGATAGTGAGATTAGTGATAGGGACTCATCTTCATGCACATCTAGCCACACTTTAGAGGATGATATTTATTCATCTGACTCATCCACTTCTAGTCCTCTTTAGGCTAGGTAGACACTATATAGAACAAGTACATGGGTTTGGAATCCTTTATATGATAGGCATACATGTTCATATTTTTAGAGTAGGCCACATGGATTTTATGCATGTGCCTCATATCCACATATTTTTTGATATGCATCATATATTAATGAGTGGGATTATATGATGCATTAGTATTATTACTTCTTAATCAAGAATCATACTTGGGAATTAACACTTATCCTTAAGGGAATAAATATATATCAATGTAGATGGATATATCAAACTAAGTATGTAGTAGATGGGTCCATTGATAAGTTGAAGCCATGGTTGGTCACCAAGGGTTTCTCACAGGTGCCTGACATCAACTATATAAAGGCATTTTCACTAGTCACCAAAATGAACTCTATTATACTCACACTTTCTATTATCATAGCCAATCATTAGGATGTTCATCATATGGACATGAAGAGTGCCTTTATTCATAGTGATTCTATGGAGGAGATTTACATGGATCAACTTCCAAATTTGTTGAGGATTCTTCCCTTTTATGCAAACTCCAAAAATTCATTTTTGGCCTCAATCAGGGCCCTCAAGCTTGGTACAACAAGATGGATTCATTTCTTCTTTCAATAGGATTAACTAGATGCCATTTAGATCTAAACATCTATCTCTTATGACCAGATGATTCACTCTTGTTTCTAGTTCTTTATGTTGATTTTTTTATCACTTGTAGCTCTTCTTCATCTATTGCAATAGTGAAAGGGGATCTTCAAGATAAAATTTCCATGATAAACTTAGGGTTTTTATATTATTTCTTTGGGATTCATATTTCTTAGTCTGACTCAGGGATCACTCTTGCACTATCTAAGTATGCTCTCAATCTACTTGCTCAATTTCACATGGTTGATTGTAAGCCAACTACAAATCCCTTTATATCTAGATTTAATTTTTAGGTAGATTGTACTTCACCTTTGGTTAATTATACCTTATATCAACAACTTGTGGGCATACTTATGTACTTGACACATACCAGACCCAATATATCATATACAATAAGCCTAGTCTCTAGATTCATGTATAAACCCCATGAGTTACATTGGAAAGTAACTAAGAGGATCTTGAACTACATTTAGGGAATTCATAGATTTGGGATTCAATACAAAGTTAGCAGTTACATTGATTTAATTGGCTATACTGATTTAAATTAGGTTGTCAATATTTAGAATCGCAAACTAAATTTAGGTTACAATTTATCTATTAATTCAAGTCTAATTAGTTGGTCAAGAAAGAAGAAAAATGTTATTTATTTATCATATATAGAGGTAGAGTATAGGGGGGTTATCAATGCTTTGACTAAGAGCATCTAGCTTCAAGGGATTCTTAAAGAGTTTGGTATTCTATTTAGATGACTCACCATCAAATAATGTGACAAATAGAGTATTATTTAGATTTGTAAGAATCCACTTCAACATCAATGGACCAAACACATAGAGATTCCCATATATTTCATTGGATATCTCATTTATGAGGACATCATTGATCTAATCTATTACTAGATGATAGATTAAATTTTAGACATCTTGTCACCAAACCTTCTATGTTCTTATTGAGGCTCGGGACACTATAACATCATCTTCTTGGGGGGATTATAACCTCTTTTTTATGTCTCTCTTTTGGAGGGGACCTTTTCCTATGAGATTTCTCATTTTATCTACTTTATGAGAGATTGTTTTTTACATGGGTACCTCATTAGGCCTAGTTGTAGGGACCCTTTTTTTACAGTTCCCACCTAAGTTATGATTATGGGGTGGGAGGGGGTGTTAGAGTAGGTTTTTTCCCCATATTTATTTATCATGGGATTTTTTCCTCACTTGGATTTTTCCTACTTTCATGGAGAAGTTTTTGTAAGTGTACAGGTTGACTAGATGACTAGGATGTAACTCCCTTGATCAACTATTCTAGGTAAGGGATTTACTCTTTTATTCTTGGCTTTATTGACCACACTTTATGGAGGAATTACTATTCTATTATATAGGTTTGTTGACCACCTTTTGTGGAGGATTTACTCAACACTATCCTATTTTTACTTCTCACATTTATGATCTTCATCAATGGAATATTGGTTTTGGCTCCAATATCTCTTTACAATATTCTCGTATTTGATTTCATTTCACTTGTATTTGTGTGTTGTGTGCTTTTTTATCTTGCACCTATCACAAACTAATACATCCACATGATCTAGTTATCTTGGCCATAACTTTGATAAATGAGTTGGATTGTTTTTATGTTTGGGACATTTTCTTACACACCATAATAAATATCACCAATAGTTTTACAAAGTATTTTTGCCTTCATTTTTTGTATTTTTTTTAGCATGGTAGGGGTTATGTGCTTCCCATATTAGTTAGGGGTTGGTGCTTTATAAAATTTTCTACACTAATCCCTTTTTCCTTATTATTTTGATAACATCTTAGTTCTACACATCGTTATTTCTATTATGTATTACGCTACTTCTCTTGTTGTCTATTTTAATCTATATGTTTGACCAAATTTGTATCAACAATGTTGTGCATTATCCAATCAAGTGTGGATGTGGATTTTGATTAGTAGGTTTCCTTAAATTTCACACTTTACATTTAATATAATTTAATTACGTTAAAGCATTTATTTTATATGACATTTAACTAAATTTTCACAATGATTCAAAGAATTAAAAGCTTGAGATATATGACTTCCATAATACATAATTATTTATAGAGAGATGTCTAGACAACGCGATGAGTACTTATTTGTATGCATTTTTGTGATCACACTATGTGATTTGGTATCAAAGATATGCAAGTAAATATTTATCAATTTTTTTTTTGAAATCACTTTTTTTTTAAAAAAAATGTACATTGCTCATTTATTTGTATTTGGGGTTTTCTTTTATTGAGTCTTGATAAAATTTAATTTAATGGAAAGTTAAATCTTACCAATAACCATATTGATAGTCCATGTGTAATATATGTTGAGGTCAGATAGTCCTTTTTATAATACCTAAATGTGTCATTGTTTGAACAACCTAGTTTATTTTACCAAAATAGATAGTATCTGTAGCGGCCCTACACATGGTGAAAATCAAAGCAAATGTTACATGAATATATGACATAAGATAAATCTTTGGTGAGGCCTTCACAATGAAAATGCCTCTAGTGTAATAAATTGTATGGTTTATTAATATTATAAATTAAATGTATTTCAATTGAGGATAAGGAGTCAAGTGAATGATAGCCTTATTCTTATAGTTGTTAACCTCAAACATAAGATATAAGATTAAAAAATGAATAAACACACTTTATTTACTTCTTCAAGAAGAATTAAAAATATTTTTAACCATAAACTTTCTATCTATCCTCTATGGTTATAATAAAAGAGGAAGAACCACACTCAATAGCCCCATATTAGATTGGTCTCCAATCTATACTTCTCCATGCTTCTTAACCAAACACCCCTCTACCTCTAGCCTACCTTCCTCAAAGCCTTCCCCCAAATTTAAAATCTTGTGGAGTGACTATTATAATCCATTTAATATTATAAAAATATCAAAATATTAAGGACCATTAGTTGATTTATGCAAATGGTGCAAATGGAACCCCCATTTAATGTATAGTGGTGGTTTTGTCAAATTTTGGTCCTGCAAGCCATAATTGGGTACCCCCTCCTTTTTATTTGCAAAAGTAATCCAATCCATGTTTTAGCTAGATCATCCCTCTGCTACCTTGTGCAAAATGTTCTCTGCCAGGATTTTCTCATGAAAAAACCAAGTGTTTCCATCATTCTACTTTGCTAAGTGCATTTCAGGTTTCCCAAATGACTTTACTTGTGAAATTTTCATAAGTCAAGTCACTTGATAAACTTGGTTTGATCTTGGTGGTGTAATTCAGAATTTGTAAATGTCTTTAATTATAAAGGTTTATAAGTAAAGTCACTTGCAAAGCTGATTTGGTCTTGAATTATTTACCTTATTAGCTGGATTTGATGTAAAACCCAAAGTAGAAGCTCCTAGGAAGTCTGAAATGGTATATCTAGTGCAATCAGGTTTGTGTAGGTGCATTACTTGTCTAGTTTTATAAGTAGAAGTGATTGAAGAACCCAAATCTGTCTAAGTAGTTCACAAAAGGCAATCAATTTCTTTCAGAGGGCATTTTGGTGGCTTGAAGGATGTTTTAAAAATGTTTGAAGGGTATGTGCCCTTGTGGAGGGCACTTAGGTAGTGCACAAGACCCTTATACTTATTTTGAAAGGTAACTTTGGACTCAAAGTGCCCTTATGAAGGGCACCTTGGTCGGTGGCAGGACCAAATCAAAAGTTTCAAAAGGGCATTTCAAGGCACAAACTGCCCTTATAGAGGGCACCTTGAGAAATATGAAGACCATTATAGAAATCCCAAAGGGCACTTTTGGATGAAAGAAACCCTTGCGAAGGGCAACCAGCTGAATAAGGAGACAAGTTATAAAGGCCTGAAGGGCACTTGCCCTTCGGGAAAAGGAAACAAGCGGAAGGATTTTTCCTTTAGACAAAATGTTTGAAAGAATTCTTTCAAACATTTTGTTTGAAGGACATGTTGAAGAAAATCCCACCCATAAAAAAGAACTAAAAAGAGAATTCTTTCAAACATTTTATTTGAAGGACATGTTGAAGAAAATCCCACCCATAAAAAAGAACCAAAAAGAGTAAGCAAAGAAAATGCCAAGGCAAAGGAGAAGTCAAAAGAAAGAGATAAAACATGGGCAAAGGCAAAGTGGAAAATACAAAATAAGGAATAGTTCTAGCTACTGATAAAGATAAAAGACATAATCAATGACCACTCAGACTAAGACAAGTGGCATAGACAACTTAGCAGAAGGAGTTAATACATTTGGTGAACTATATCTATTGAAAACCAATAAAATAGACTGGTTTTTAAACTATAGAGAGCCATAGCTTGTGTTTTCATGCTTCACTATTAATGCACAACCAATTACACCCAACATTGAAGAGAGCATAGTCCAACCACAACAACTTGGGGATGGCTTTGTTAGTTACTATAAGGAGTATCCCATGCTTGTGCAAGCCCAGGATAGCAAGGGCAGTGACTTGGACATCTACAACATGGCTCTCCCATACATAGTTGGAAGAATATGATAGCAACACGTTCTTTTGGTCTCTGTAGAAGTGTTTAACTTAGCATGGGTTTCCATTCCTTGATGTGTCAGCTATCTTGTTTCCAGTTCTTTATATATTTATAACTTCTCATTTTGAGAAGAAATCTCTTAGCTTATATGGTGAAGACCTATAGGAATTTACCTTGAATTAAGACATAGCATTTTTACCTTCATTTGAGTTTGCACTTTTATATATGTCTATGGTTTTGTCTTGTGTTAAGTCATTTTCTTTCATGATTTCACATAATGATTCCAGAATGTCTAGTGTATTATGAGTTCTTATTTTGCAGGTCAGCAAGAAGTGTCCACAACAGAGTATAGGTTCATGTGAACAAGCTACCATAGTGTGTCTTAGAACACATCTGGTAGTTCTTCCTCCTTGTATCTCCATAGGCCACCCTGTTGAAACACTGATGCAGAAGATTTTCTCATGTCAAATGAAGTGTATATCAGCTTGTTCTTGGTGTAAAGTGTATGACAAAGTTGAGTATACCAACCATTTTGGTGCATCATCACTTTAGTTTAGGTTCTGATTTCAATATTTCTCTCCCTCTTCATCTCCCCATTATTAGCAGTAAGAAATCTAGGGCCTCAAAGTGCATCAAGGGGATCTATACCCTAATCTAGAGATTCATCCCTCATGTTTACCACCCAAAACAAGAGGGATGTCTCCATTTTGTCATGTGGATGAAGAGAGCTGAGCCTCCCTTCACAAGGTGTAATCCACCGCATCAACAATTTTGTCATGAAATAGAGAACTCTATATCAATGAGTAAAAATATCAAGATACAATCAGGTTCTGGTAATCCTAGAAGACTGAGCCAAGACTATGTTCACAACTAAGTGGGTCACCTTCTTACCTTATAAATGTGGGATCTAATTTGAAGAAGATTGGATCTTGGTGTCATATTTATATCCAAGGTGGAAGGTTATTTCCTTTAGTGTCAAAAATATATACAAAATTTAATGAAATCCTGGGACAAAAATCAAGCACATAACAAGTAGTTTTCTATAAAATTATGGGTTCACTAGAATGGTTATATGTTTTTGTTTTTATTTAAAAATTAAATGCAATAAAACATTAAATTATTTAAATATTATTCAAAATACATAATATATCCAATCTTCTTCCTAGGATATTTTTGAAATTCCATTAAACTTTATGTGTACTCATAGGTCATCTTTACACTACAATGCAAGTTCAATTTGGGTTTGATTAAATTGAACATACTAGTGGATATTTTTTAGTGATGCAATATTATCGATCCCTAAGGTGTTCCTACATCAAACACCCTAAATAAGATTTTGTTAGCATAGTGATCAAAAATTTGGGATATATGGTATTGCAATATTTTTCACTTTAAGCATAAAGACACAACAACATGCTTTTTCATCATGCTAGGTACTTCTACATTTTACATCCACCTCTTGGACCATAGAAATCCTCCTCTGCAAAATATTTCCCACACCATTCCCATTTGATCCCTTGTTGAATTTAGGCCAACCACTATTGTCTAATGTCACCATATCCTCCTCTTTCTCCACTAAAAATTCATCCTCTATTATACATGTTTGGGTTACTAACACCATTGGTTGTTGTGTTCTTCTCGGGTATAATAAACAACCCTTCAAGTTCAACCTCCTTTGATTTTATTTTGGGTAAGAGATGGATTTTCAAATAACCTCTTCCACTTGAACATATCCTACTTGGACATGAATATATTTGAATCCTTCAATCATCTTATTTTAGGATATACCTCTTACATCCCCTTTCATAATTAATATTTTATCCACTTCTGTATCTTCTTCTAGAAAAACATGTTTGCTAACAAAAAATACAATATGGATCCTATGCTCATCTTTATCTTATCTTTTCCTCAAAGGATTTAGTGTATGCCTTTGTGGATATTTATTAACATTCATTGTGTTATTTCTTGCATCATACAACATATAACCATAAAATATCCATGGCATCCTTAACAAAACATGGAATGCATCTATAGGTAAGACATCACATAAGACTTATCTAAATACCTATGAATTTTCATATCAACATCACAGGGTTCAAATATAGTGATATCATGACCCTCCAATAACCAAGATATCAAATATGTTTTTGGGTGTGGTGTACATACCCAATTTAGGTCACATAACATTTAAATGGAAACTAATTTATTTGAACTCCCACTATCAACCAAAACATACTAACACTTACATTTTATTTACCTTTTGTTATTAAAACGTATTTTCTTTATCATGCTTCCTTTTTCTTCTTGTTAATATTCAAGACTTTCATTATTTTATATAATATTCTCTCCTTTTTTAGGTTCTTTTATATGCTTAAATGATGTTATAGATTATATATTTTCTTGTACATCTTGTACCATACCTTCATTTCTCCTTCTTCCACCATCATATTGAACATGAGGACACTCAAAATCACAATGACCAAAGTCCCCAAATCTAAAATAAATTTTATTGAACAATATTCATATTAAATATCATTTAATTTACATTACTCTTATCGAGGTGACTCCTTCCTTTTTTTGTTCATTCGACACTTGAGAATTTATACTCTTAAAAAATCTACATGACAACTTCTAAATAACATGCAAAAATTGATGAACCAAATTTACATTTATGTCCAGATGGGTGTAATAACTTAAGAATTACTTTTACGTAGATCCAAAACACCCTCAAATCTTGAAACTTGTACATGTCTAAACATGCTTCTTACGATAAGTTTGGTAGTCCAAACTTGGCATGTAATTTTTCTTAAAATGGGATAGGTAGAGATGAACCATAAGTTTTTATAGTTATACATATGATTATTATATGAATAAACTATAGGATTATATTCCAATTTTGATGATTAATAAATGGATACATGTTTTCTCTTGCAATTGAAGCTTACTTTATGGAGAATATGTTGTTCAATAGAATGCACAAATTTTGACTAGAATGCCAAATTGATGAATATAATTTGTGATAGTGTCCAATATGGCATATAAATGTAATATATATCTTTTTACACTCTATTTCATGCATTTTAATCCAAATTTTAATGTGATGAGATGTGTCCCTTAAGATAAATTTACCATTCTTAAAGGGAAATAAAGTGCAAACATTGCACAAAAAATGGGAGGGATATAAATGCATCATAAGTTATTTAAGATGTACATAAGATTGTTATAAACATACACTATGATTTTTAAAACCCAAATTAATTGAAGAGTATTTGTACTAAATTTTATCTTGTATCCAAAACATGTAAAATGAGTTCAAATTTGCTTAGTAGAACATAATTTTTGAATCGTGCATCCAATAATTAAACTAAACTTGAAATTATGTCTAGTATGGCATATAAATGTAAGATAAAAAATTTACACCCTCCATATTCCCATTAACTCCAAACTTTCATGCCATCAGAGATGTCCCTTTAAGAGAAATATTTCATTCGTAAGGGGAAAAAAGTGTAAATTTTACATAGCTATTACATTAAACCTAGAGAGATACATATGTATTGCAATATCCAATGGTTATATATATGAGTCATATAACTAGTTCCATGAATTATTGAACCCACTTAAATTTAAGATAAATTCACACTGATTTTTCACATGCAATCAAAACTTACAAAATAAGCCCAAAGCTGCTTAGTAGAATACACCACTTTTCAACATGCCCAATAGAAAATTTGACTTTTTGGTAACATATAATATGGCATATAAATGCAAGATATACCATCATATACTCTATATCTTACAATGCACCTAAAACTTGATTGTCTCTGAATGTTTCCCTTAAGAGAAACTTATCACTCAGAAGGGGAAAAAGAGTGTGAAATTTGAATAATTATTGCACTTAAATTATCAAGGGTATAAATGTTTCATTATTTAATATTTTTATAAGTGGTATTCCTCTAACCATACATAATAATTCACAAATGCACTCAGATTAAATAGTAGCCGAAATATGTAGAATGAGTCCAAAGTTACTTAGTAAAACAAACAAATTCTTAACCACACCCAATTGAAAAACCATATTTGAAATCATGTAAATTATGGCATATAAATTCAATATATAACTTAATTCACTACATTAAAATTTTTAAAACCTTTGGACATGTCCTAGGATAAACTTGTCATTATTAAGGGGATAAAGATGCACCATAAGAATGAAAACTTTGAAATATAAATGTTGATGAATGAGTTTTAAGGGTAATATTAGGTCCTAGGAGTTTTTTTAAAGGTGTTTACATGTACATGTAATTAAACATAAATATAATCTAAGAAAATTAAAGAAACATGCATATGTAACTACCACCCTATGCGGAGTTGGCTTTGTGAGGAAGTTATGTTGCATGATTGGAATTATTAAAGGATGGTATGAATGTAGGTGAGAATATATAGGGTAGGATAGGATAAATTATAATTAGAAATAGGTATATATCCTCGAGAAAGACAAAAAAGATCAATATTTGAAAGAACCCTACCTACCTTGCAAACTCTGCATATGATTATTGTATAAGCAATGAGATCAAGGAATGAATGAGTTTTTTAGAAAGTATTTGTAAAATTCCAAAGGTTATTGTTATTTAATAAATTATTTATTATTTTTATTAATTTAATATATTTTATTCTTTTCACTTATCTATAGGTTCAAGGTTTGCATGACACAAGCTGTGAGAACTCTATTTTGATATGGTCTAGAAGAAAGAGATCCAAGTTGTCATTTTGAGTTTAACTCAGGTATTTGAGATTTTTGGAGTGTATTAGAGGATCTATAATTTATTTTGGTGATATTTTTTTAGGCTCATAATTCCATTATAATTTCAAGATTGAAATGAAACCTTCACACATAGTTCTGTTGTATACTTAAAATTCTATAAATCAGCATGATAGAGACTTTTGGTGATTTTTCAAGACCAAAGAATGATTGAGAAAGTTTTAAAAAGGTAGGTAAGAACTCATCCAGGTATTAAAAGTATTTTAAGTTATATAAAACTCAATCTTTCCCATTTTGTATGCTCTTAGGCTTGCACATGCCTATCAAAACCAAGACTATGTTTTGAAGTATAAATTTGACTATCTATTAATTCTGATAGCCTAATTTTGTGAAAATTTGGATTATTATCTTAATTTACATTATATAAAATATTATGTTGGTTTTTATTTGGTACATGATCATATAGTACAAGTAACTAAGACTATGTCATTAAATTAGGCCTAAGGAGACATAATTGCTTGGAAGCTTGGTTAGTTAGTAGATTTACATTAAGAGTTTTGACCTAAAAATTTAGATGAAGATATAAGGAGGTAAAGGGTATATAAAAATGGTATTATTTTTTAACCCCATATAGTCTATTCAAACCAGCAAGCTTTATGTTAAAATAGTGCTACTAGATACTAGACCTTAAAGAAGAAAAAGTGGATTGTTTGGCAAAGGACAAGGAGTGAAGTCTTAAAAGTTGTATATGAGAGGATGGTTTTTTCAATATGGATGATGAAAATGAAATAATGGATTATAATTTTCATGCTCAATAAGGAGTTCTAGATATAGAGACCTAGTACAAGGGAATCAGGCCTAAAATAGGCCTAGTGGAGAGTGAGAGAAGACAAGTTGGGTTGTAAGAAGTCAAAGTAAAGGTGAAAGTAAAGAGTTGAGTTTAAGAGGATAGAGTATAGAGGGAGATGAAAGGTGATATATATTTTAGAGAGAGAAGAGGACTATGTTTGTAAGGAGGCTTATGATTTTAGTAAATGTAAGAGTGATCAAGGGTGTCAAGAGAGAAGTAGACTACCTAATACAAGAAAGTAAATCAAATATTAGAGAAGAGATTAAAGAGAAAAAAATAGAGCTAGGTAAATGTCTGAGTTAAGTGTACCTCTCCTTCTACATCACACATACATGTAGATTGTGATTAAATATTATGGGGATGTTGATAAAAATTATAGATATAGAATTGTCATCTATTTTATGTTTCTCATATCTTGTGACAAGTATATTGGCAATATTCCATGCAAATCACCACATTCATAACCACATACTTGTTCATCAACTGTGTCCAAAATATGGTGTGTCCATCACTTAAGAAATAACTAAGAAGAATAAAGCTCACCTCCCTTGTAATAATAAATTTCATGCCATACACCTTCTATAACTAATCAATAGTTTTAGGGAAACATGCCAAAACCTCATCAATATGTTGATGACTAGGAGTTTTCCATCCATATCTTCCTATCCAAGTGTGCTCGTCAATCATTCCTTTGGGTAATTTACATTTTCTTGAGCCATGAGAGTCTTGCACTTGAAGAATTATAGGGTACTTTTTCAATGGCAACCTGAGCTCAATGGAAATAGTGTAAGCTATCGATTAAACAACAAAAAAAGAAATGAGATGAAATTTTCAACATAATAAATAAAATAGGTGCATATAGTGTATCCATTAAAAAAATTTGACGTAGCTTATAGAATAATTTGGGAATGGTTAGTTGGATTACATCGGTAGAAGACACAACTGACAAATGTTTGATTTAATAAAGGAATTAATGAAATTTCACAAGCTAAAAGAGCTAAAAATTTGATAAATAAATAAAGCATTTAATAATATACCAAGATATTTCATGAGAGTTAAATCTTTGATATTGAATTTTTAATAAAAAATTAAAAAAAAAAGTTGTTAAGTGTACTGAGTTTGACATGACCAAATTATGTTTATCGAGAAATCAAACAACTTGAGGCTTTATGACATCTAATAAATTCAAATAAGATTTAGAATTAGTGGCACAATGGTTAAGAGTTTGTTGGATAAGTGTCTCATTATAATTAAACATTGTCATTAATGAGGTTGATAAATACAAAAGGTGAAAAGTGATAGCAGAAGCAACATTTCCTAGATTTCTTTATGCAATCTGAAAAAGTGCATATAAATTATTGTTATTACATGGATATTTCACCCATTTGATCAATAATTTAATATAGTGTGAAAATGGGAACCTCCCCAAGGTGTGGGACCTTATCTCTTTGGAATGTACCTCTTGAGAAGGCTAAATCCTATCTAAACTATGTGCACCTGATGTAACATCAGCTTGTAGACCTAAAACATCACTAGATGGACCTATTTACATCTATTGCTAAGATTATTATCATGTAAAATGGATATAGGTAAATTGAAATATACAAATGGTGATGCACCAAAGCTTAGAGAACTCCTCAACTTGATTTAATAACTTAATAAACCCTCAGAGAAGATAGAACCTCACACAAATTCCACATTAATACTGCATAAAGTTAAAATGAAAGATATCATAGATGTAAAAGGGATTAAATTTCTACAATCTACCTTGAAACAAGATAAAAGAGATTGGTAATCTATAAGACACACTTGGAACCTAGAGATATATACAATATAATATGAAAACGAAGAGGAAATATCAGCTATTTATTGATTTCAAATCAAAAAACATGTGTATAATATTTAAGAAAGTAGAATTTTGCTACAAAAATGTAAAGGGTCCCTTTTCAAATCATTTTACAGTCATAAATATGGAGTAAAAGTGAGTGAGAGAAGAAAAGACAGTTAAATTTTCAACTACTTCCATTAGTCCAAGCATGTGTAAGAAAAGGAGACCAATAAGTTGAATGCATTAAACCCCTTCAATGCCTTGGACTTGTTCCATGTAGATTTTATTAGTTATTTGGGCATAATGTAGGATAAACCATCTTCTTCTCACTCCATTTATCTTTTGAAATAATTATCTTTGATGCTCTTTGGCTGATGATTTAGTCTTCTTACTCCTAGAAAAGATCCGAACTCACCACTTTTCCCTTGAACATGTGATGGTTGGAGAGAAGGTTGTTAATCTTGACTTGTTCTTATTACTTAGATTCTTGATAAGTATCCTACAATGTAATAAGTCTCAAGCTAACATAACTCACCCATTTTCCAATTACCTTGAGGAGGTTGCATTTCTTTAGGAACATGTTTCTAACTACTTTATATGTTTTGTTCACCTTTTCAAGCAACTTGAATCATCCATTACTTTGAAGAAATATTGGTTTAGTCCTTAGAAACCTATTTAGGTTGTTTCATGCATTGTAGATGCTTGAGAAGGTTCAATAAACTTGCATTGCAAGGTTGGAGGCATCAAATGCTTAACTTCTATTACTTGGAGGGTGTTTCATCATTTGTATTGATGAAGAATGGGTTGGGAACATGTTTCACATGAGCAACATCTTTAATAACTTGTATTCCAACCAACTCCCCTGCCTAATACCTTTCAATTTACATTTTATCATCTCAAACAAGGATTACAGAGATGGGTTTCTTCATTCTTGGACAAAATATTCAAGATTCTATCCATTACTTTATATGTATGACTGAGAAACATGCTTGAAACCTTTGCATTATTCTTAATCATCTGTAGCTGCAAGTTTATTCTTAGAAAGCCTATGAGATTCTTAGAGGTATGTTTTAGGAGATAAATGAAAATTTGATGTTATCTAGGTCTATATAAGCTCTATAAATATTTTTTTCTCATTACAACATTATGAAAACCTTTTAAGCCTTTTTACAGACCTGTTGATGTTCTTAGGTCATGCTTGGAACCTTTATTTTTAACTTATATACCCACAACCTCATGTTTCTTACTGAAGATTCTACTCACAAAATAAAAAACTTGCTTAAAGACTTTGTTTTGTGCTTTGAAGAGGTTTGCAACCTTGTTTCATGCCTTTCCAATCCTTAAAAACTGTGAAAACATATTATCATAGGCTTAGTGTTCTAATGACCTTTTAGATTGAGTTTAGAGTATGAATGGTTTTTTAGTAGATCTACGTGATTTCTTTCTTATTAACAAGTTTTGAGATTACCAAGAGATGCATTAAGGTTTATGAATATCCCTCCAAACTTTCCAAACACCATGCATGAGGAGAAATATGATAGGACATCGACTGGTTTTAGTTGTAAACCCTTATAAACTTAGTGTTGTGGCTGGTAGATCTCATTTTCCTTCCTGGAAGACCTGTAACTCATAATTGATTATCTTCATGACCCTTTTAATTTTCTCAACCTCTGTTTCCTACTCTTTGGATCTTTGCTAGGACCCTGCACACCTTATATAGAGTTGCAGATCTAGTTTTCATGTTGTGAAACTATGTTTTGACCTCACATACTTCTTGAGAAGCTTAAAAACTTGCTTGCAACTTTTGCATAGAAACCTGATCAGTCAAGAATAATTATTGTGCCTTCTTTTGCATGTCAATGGACTCATACCCATGTTTGGAGACCTGTATGAAGCCTAATATGGCACTTTTGGATGCCAAAGAGCTTAAAAGATTAAGAAACATTTCTGAAACTTGCATTGAAACACATTAGAAATAATGGAAACTACCTTGATTTCCCTGATTGAAAAATTAGAAAGGTGAAATAGATATGACTATCATCTTGACTAAATTTTTCCATATTGAAAGTTATAAGGAATCCACAAAGAGGTAAAGATAAGAGGGAAAACAAAGGCAAAGATACTCTTGAAACAAGATGTATGGACTTTAAGGGTTTATGAAGTAGTTTCAAACCTCTAAATGGCCTTTATCCTCTTTTTGGAATATTTCACCCCTTTAATGACTTGATTTAGGACTCTTATTGATGTATTTTCACATTGAAAAATACATTTTATGCCTTTTAGTTTAAGCAATAGGCCTCAACAAGGGAGAATATCACCTTATGGCTTCAAATATGCTTATTAGGCCTTACTAAAAAATATAAATATATGGAAAATAGTGACTAATTCATGAAATACTTAATTTTGGTCTAAGGTGATCAATATGAGGGAACAACTAGCTCTTGCTCAGCTCGTCTTGGCCTAAAAGTCATGTTTATAGCATGTGAGGTGATGTAGAGATCAAGGAGACTTGAAAAGACAACTGGTAATAAAACTTGCTATATAAAAAATAATACATGCGGCGATCATCCAAGGGTCAGAAAGTCACGCGCTGCATCTTTTTTTCTGAACGTGGCCTAATGAACTCTATGAATCTATTACAATTTAAAATCTACTTTATCTTGATACGCATATGCTTTCTCTTGCACATACTAAACATATCAGTTTTCATATTCCACCTTCACATATCGTAAGTGTAAGGTTCAAGTTGTATTGATAAGACTTAAGATCCTCATAACACGTCTTCATCCTACAATAAGGAATTTGTAAACCACTGAAGCCACAACCTTTAAATTTAAAAAGATGATTAATAAATGTAATCCACGTCACTTGCCTTTAATACACATCATCATGAGATGAATGAGATGTGACATATAGTGGCCTTTTGGTCTCTATGTTTATTTGTCTTTGTCATATGACCAAAGCACAAGTATTGTATGTCCTTCACCAACGTTGCAAATAAAAAAACTTTTTCTTTAACCACCGTCATGTTCTCATTCAGGTCAGCTATCATGACTGGTGTGAAGTGTTTTCTTGATAGATATGTTTTGGAATCTAATGTGGTAAGGGTGGAGGCCCCAGGGGAAATAACATTGGCAATCCGTTCTGTACAAAAACTCCTCCTCTCTGTGTATAAAACATATACATCGAATTGGACGTTTATAAAACGATGGACGTGAGAGCTACGAGCATTGTAATATGTGACGCAACAAATTATAGTTGCCTTCAAACCATTACTTGTGACATTCTATCCTGCTAAACACCCGCACATCAAAGTTCAATACCCATTTTCAATTTGTAATGAAGTTCAATAAATGTTCCCTGTAATTTCGGGGACCAACAGTTTTTCAACAGAACCGTGCAACCAGTTCACCTACGGCTGATGGGCCATTGCTGCTCGACTTTTGAAATACACACCATTACCACTAGATTTGATTGATTAAGATGGAGGCATAACTGTTAAAAATTCAGTTAGATGGCATGTTGAAACAGAGAACAGCCCTCTCCTCCAACGGATGCTTAGAGAAGAAGCTTCTCCCATTTAAAAAGGCATCTCTATCGAATGGGATGTCTTTTCCCTCTGTTAATCCAGGCCTCACTTAGAGCATGTGTTCATCTTTTAGAGGTTATTTCTTACATTTTTGTACATGTGGGACTTTCCCAATCATTTCACATAATTGAATAATAACATCCCAAGACTATTATCAATCTTCTAGTCTATTAATATTATAAAGCAAATGTGATTGGTTCAAAGAGAAAGGGTCAAGTCAACGATAGCTTTGTTTGTGTAGTAGTTAACCTCACATAAAATATAAAATTGAAAAACGAAGACGTACACAATTTACTTACTTTGTCAAAAAGAATTGCAATGATTTTGAACCACATCATTACTTTCTCTCTTTTATGGTTACAATACAAGAGGAAGAACTATACTCGATAACTTCACATTGGATTAGACTCCACTCCACTCTATGCTTCTTCGTATTTCATAATCAAACACCTCTTTAATTATAACATAGCCTTTTTTAATCATTCCCCTAATTTTTGTCTCATGGAGTGACTCTTGGAATCTTTTATATCTTAGAGAAAAACTTAAAGTGAATAATCAAAAGTTTATGGACAGTTACTTTATTTTTATAATTTTCATAACCAGATCCATCACTTAATGGAGAGCAGTGGTTTTGTCATGAGATAGAGAACTCTATCACAATGATTAACACTGTCATTTTTCTATTCTAGAATCATACTGAAATTCTATTGACCTTCATGTGTTCACATAAATCATCTTTACATTGCAACACTAGTGATACATTGTTAATTAAGTTCAATTACACTTGAACATATTAATGGATCTTTTTGGGGTGGTACAAAATTGCTCATCTCTAAGATGCTCCTACATCAAACACCCTGAATAAGAGTTTGTGAGCATAGTGCTCACAAACTTGGAATAGGCACTACAATCCTTTTAACTTTAAGCATAAAGACATGACATGTCCTTCCACCATGTTATGCACTTTCACATTTTCCAATCCCCTGTTGGACCATACACCATCCTCCTCTACTAAATATTTCCCACACCATTTTCATTCCAGCCCTTGCTAACTTTGGGCCTACCGCCACTCTTTAATCTCACAATCTTCTCCCTTTTCTCGATTGAAACTTCATCCTCAATTGTAAATGCTTGGACTGATAATAAAAGTGAGTTTTTTCCCTTCTCAACTACAATTAAAAACCCCTTCAAGTTCAACCTCGTTTTCTTTTATTTTGGGTAAGAGAGGGCCTTTGAAATCATCTCTTCCACTTGACCATACATTTTTGTCCCATTTGCACATTCACATTCCACTCCTTCACTCACATTCTTTTGGGTTATACTCCTTGCATTCCCCTTCATAATAAATATGTTATCCACTTCCTTTTCTTCTTTCATAAAAAACATGTTTGTCAATACACTTGACAAGATGGCTCCTATACTCATCCTTATCTTCCATTTCCCTCAAAGGATTTCAAGTATGCCTTTGTCCACCTCTTAACACTTATTGTATTAGTTCTTCCATCATATAACATCTCACTATCAAATTGCCATTGCCTCCTTAATAAAACATGGCATGCATTCATAGGCAAGAGATCACACAAGATCTTATCTCAATACTTAACAATTTTTATATCATCACAATGTTCCCATATAATGATATCATGACCATGCAATAACCAAGATATCCAATATGGTTTTAGGTGTGGTGTGTATACTCACTTCAAGTTATATGTCATTTCAATGGACATTAATTTATTTAAACTCCCGCTATCAATCACAAAACTTATCTTTTGTTTTACATTTTATTCTAAAAATATATTTTCTTTGGTGTGCTTACTCTTTCTTCCTCTCAACCTTCAAGACTTTTATCCTTGATATAAAATTATATCTTTGTTCAGGGCCTTCTATACTCTCAAATAACATATATTTCATATTTATTTATACAAATTATACCATACCTTCATTTCTCTTTCTTCCACCACCATCATATTGAACATGAGGATACTCAAAAACATAATGACCAAAGTCCCCACATCTATAACATTCTATTGAATGATCTTTATCTTCTCATTCATTATATTCCCCTTCCTCTTCTCAAGGTGTCTCCTTCTCTTGCTCATTGATTTGATGACTCCTCTTGTTCATTCATTTCACACTTGATAATTTCTTCAGCCTTCCTCATTTCATTATTGATTACTTCCATGGGTTGGTTGACTTTTACCACTATTAAACCTCCTCCTTTCTCTTGACACTTTTTTTCCTTCTAAATAAATTGAATTCTTCCTTAAAGACCGTTGGTATGCATCTTCCATCATTTTCAGCCTCATTATGTTGATTTCACTTTGAATATTTACTCGTAACTTATTTATGTATTAATGAACTCGAAAATTATCAAGACAATAAAAATTATCAATATGTTAAGATCTTGAAACAATACTAAGAATTGATTCGTATTGAACGACTTCAAATAATTAAAAATCCAAACCATGTTTAAATAAGTCTCAACTCAGAATTTAGAGATGACATGCAATAATTTGAAAAAACTAAATTCTAAAAAAAAATGTCTATTTTTAACAATAGTTATTTATAGCAAGTTTCGTATGCAAGCATGCGCGGCTTTAAAAATCTCCCAAAATACTCTAAACACTATAATTAGCCTATAGGGCGAAATTCAGCTGAAGTTGACATCCAGTTCTAAAAATATACAATTTCTAAAAATAAAAAATTCTCGAAAAAATCATTAAACGTTAATTTTTGGCCCTCAAATGATCATGTATGGCCTTTGAAAAATATTGAAATCAACTCTAAGCGGATAGAGCAGCTTAGGACAGCATCGAACTTTTTGAAATGGTCATTTAGATGTGTGAAAAATCTCAAACAAAACTATGAATCAAAAATTATGGCCTCCAGAAAATTGACTTATTTTTTCTGCATCATGTATCTTGCCACTTTTTCTTGGTCCATCTCAGTATGAACACCCATACTCTGATTTTTATGCCTCTGCCATTTAAGGGTCCATAGTGATCATGCAGCTAATCATACTAAACACCCGCATATCAAAGCTCAATGCACATTTTCAATTCATAATGAAGTTCAATAAATGTTCCCTGTAATTTCAGGGACTTACAGTTTTTCAAAAGTACCGTGCAACCATTCCATCTGCGGCTGATGGGCCAATGCTGCTTGACTTTTGAAATACACACCGTTACCACATAAATGCCTGGAGACTTGGTATCCAATATATACATTCAATGTTATAAGAAAGACAATTAATTTATCAACAGTGTTAAACCCATTTTGGAGGCTAACATTAAAAATTGGTTGGATAAGGAATTTACGTTAACGATGAACCTCCATGTTAACAACATATTATTAAGCAGAGAAAGATCAACTGCAAGTACCACTCATGATATCCTTGAAAAGCCAACTGTAACTCACAGACATCCCTTTAATCAGGGAAAATTTTGCTTCGTACACCACATTCATATACACACGAACAAAAAGAAATTTTGATATGTAACAAGACAAATTTTGCTTTCCTACAATTCCCGACCACTTTGATATACACACAATCTCCACATCAAAGCAACATCACGATTAAATGATATTAATGTTTAATGATCAGAACCCTTGAAAGAAGAGAAATTGCCAACCATTGAAAAATCTTTTAGATCTCGTAGAAATATCAACTAATAGAGTAACTTCAAACTTATCTGCCTCCCATATGCATATAAATCTATTCTAAGGTTTTTAGTTTTTCTTTCAAAGCGTTATGACAAACATTGGGAGATCTACACTCTATAAGCTATATTCGGTCAAATAAACTCTTAGTGCATATATAGGGAAAAGTCTCACTAGTGGTGCACTTACTAATGGTGGAATAGAGTTTTTATTTAGATGTGTTTTATTGATGGAATATATTAGTGTATAAATATTAAAGTACACCAGTAGTGGTGCATATAGTATCTAATACTTGTTCAATATTTACTTTATAAAATTGAAAGTAACCAATCACATCTTGACAAGTAAGATTCAAGTATTAATATTCTAATGTACAGTTATTGGTGCTCTAAAGGTTAAGTTTTTGTCATAGGTTTAAAAAATATATTTTATGACATCTTTTGATAAAATTGATTATATCGTAAAATGTATAATGAGTTAGACCTTGAAACCTTAGTTATAAGTAGTTAAGACAACATATTAAAATAGGTCAAGATTTTGGAGTCTATTGTGATGTTATGGCACCTTAATTTGTTGTTCAAAATTAGGGTGCACCACTACTGGGACCTTTTCCATAGCATAAGATTTAACAATAAGTTAAAAAATAAAAATAAAAAATGATGATAACAGAATTTGAGAACACTTTTAAAAACTCAGTCAATAGCATGTTGAAACAAATAACAGCGCTCTCCTCCAACAACAGAAGCTTTGCGTCCACCTCCAAGGTTAGAGAAGCTTCTTCCCCCATTTAACAAGGCATCTCTATCGAATAGATACCTTTTCCCTTCATCAATAAAGGCCTCACTTCACCGATACATTCATCTTTTAGAGGTTATTTGTAATATATTTGTACGTGGTAATTTCCCAATTAATGCACATAATATAATAGTAACATCGAAGACTATTACTAGAAAATGCCCCAAAGGTGTAGGGCATGTTACACTAGAAGAGATGTAATTTTATGTTTTTGTAAAGTGGGGTTTCATAGATTAAAAGAGTGTAAATTGGTAGTTGAACCTCACTTTAAAACCATGACCGCTAACTATGTCTCACCTTTTATACATGAAGGGTTAAACAATAATAATCTTATATATTTGGTGGAAGTGATCATATAAAAATAGGTTATGTATTTATTCATAGGACGTAGCAATGAGTTGTGCAAGGAAGAGACATTTTATTTCATTGTGAGCTTGAGCAATGGTGATATGGTGGGGAAGGGAAAAATAATAAGAACATGCAAGTGGTGACAGATTTCAAGGCAAGTTAGGTGGTGATGGTGAGAGGCAATGATAGGTATTTATGTGAGATACTACGAGAATATTGAGCAAATACATATGCAAATTTTAGTGACATGTTACATTTGTAAATGCAATCTATTACTTTGATCAAACTATTTCAATTATGTATTGAACTGTTTTAATTATCCAATACATAATTGAAGCATGGGTCATCTCGATGAAAACAAGTGTTAGATATCTAATTACTCCATTAAAACATAGAGAATACACCACATGTTAATTTAGATGAGTCAAAAAATAATTACATGAAACTACTATATTAAAGAGTGTAAGTTATCCCAAAGGGTATATAGTTTATTTTTTTTGTAAAATGGAGTTTTGTAAAGTGAAAAATTATAAATCGACAGTTGTACCTCACTCAAAATTCATGACCACTGACCTTGTCTAACCTTTTGTGCATGAAATGATTAAGAAATAATAATATGATATTCATATAATATTATAACTAGTAATAATATATTAATATCATGTTTTATACACACACACATTGTGTGTGTGTGTGTGTGTGTGTATATATATACATAAATTTTAAGGGATTTATGATGTGTTAAACCCTAAGCTATTAAAGGATCTGAGTATAGTAAATTAGAGGAGAAATATGTAATAAACACAATCATTGATTTGTACAAGAATTCACCTAATTTATTATTCTAATAATAGCACTAAATCACATAAGTATGTATTTAGCTAGAAATTGAATGAGACAGATGGTCTCAAAACTAAAAACTAGTGTAGAAGATGATCTAAATATCATAAACAGGATCCAGGTGTCAGAAACCCTCCCCAAATAGTAGCGTGATACCTTGGATAGTAACACACTATGCTAGTGTCCACCTAAGGTGTATTAGTATCCCAGTGCAAAAAACTATGTGATCTTCTAGGTGCACCTCTGGATGAGTTTGATCTGTCTATGCTTATGTGGATGAACCATGATTCACTATTTATGCACTATTTTTGATCGATTTTATATCGAAACCCTATATCTCCATGTTTTTGAGGTATTTGAAGAGCACATGTAGGAAAAGTGTGATGTTATCTGGGTAGCCTGGACATCTTGAACACCATATTATTTTAAGAGTTGCCTATATACCAATACCTCAAGAGGGGATCAAGCTCGATGCATTTTTCCCAATCTAAATATTAGTGCAAGTGCAAGTGATGCTAGTATGAATATTGGCTTGAGTGCTTTGAGTGAGGCTTAAGACTTGAAATTTGTGTAATTTTAACTTAAGATAGTTTTAGATGGTTGTATATGAAGTAGGGTAGAATAAGGATCAATGAATTTGATTTTGCACAACTTATTCTAATCTTGTTTGTTTGTATTTGTATTTGATTTCCATCTAGTGGATAAAGGGATAAAAGTGGTGTGTGTGTGTGTGTGTGTGTGTGTGTGTGTGTGTGTGTGTGTGTGTGTGTGTGTGTGTGTGTGTGTGTGTGTGTTTGTGTGTGTGTGTGTATATATATTGATCTAGTGCTTGTGTAGAGTATGAAATAAGTCTAAATCGACCCTAGGTGTCTTAAAAATTGAAAAAATATATGTTGGGTCTCAAATTAGATAAGGGACACTAGTGTGGTCCCTTAGTCACTAACACAATATGCTAGTGTCCAGGTGGCATAACTTGGGGCACTAGGGGCCTGGATCCCTAAGGGAAGGTATAGGACTAATTTTGGGATGTATAAGACCTGCATGAAAGCTGGATAAGGGTTGAAAGAGGCTCTAATAGAGGTCTAGGGCTGAGCTAAGGTCGGGTGGTCTTAAGTGACACTCATTACACTCAAGTGACATTTTATATGACTATATTTCTCCCCCCCTCACTTGTTATAAAGATGCATCAAAACTAAATGACTAGGATAAAGGAAAAATAAGCATACCTAAACTTACCTATGAGGTAAAGCCCATGAATCTAGATCTAATTTTATGAAGCATGCTCCATTACGTATCCTACAAATGAAACATAGATGAATCAGTTCTTGCTTAAAGAATATCAAAAGCAAATAAAACATTGAGTAAAGAGATAAGAGAGAGTGGAAATTAATTAAAAAACTTGGTGACATCTTGTGTGTGCATGTAGATGGTGATCAAATGGTGAATAACTTATGTTGAGTTGATGGATTGCTTAATTCCCATGTTTGGGTGGTTCAAGAAATCAATCTAATTTTAACTCCATCATTGCCCACCCATACTTAGTGGATCATATATTATGAATAAATTGGATTAGATTGATGCATTATCCAACCCTCCTATGAAGGTGGCTCAAGAACTTAAGTAGGCTATGACTTCATCATTGCATACCCATGTTTAGTATAGGCATCTATGACTGAAGTTGTATGATGTAATTAAAATTGTGTAGGATGGCTCTAGGGCCACTCGAAATCTCTAAAATGTAAAATGGCCAAGGGGCCTCTTAGGCACTCAAGAATGTAGCTCAGGGACTATGAAGAAATGTTATCCACTGTAAAAAGAATAAAATGTCAATCTAATGTGAAACTTGGTGCAAATGGTGTCTAAAGTATACAATATGGAGTTTTCATTCTATTTGAGATAAGTTCATGTAGAACTAATCATGTGGAAATAATGTTTTGTACACATGCTCCTAATGCTGATATTTGTGCATATGGATTATGGACTGAGTTATAGTAATCTATGGCTATGTATATCTAAAATTAACATGGGAGAGATCATGTCGTATATGATGCCCCCAATATGATTAAATTGGTATGATTTTGTGTAAAACCAAGCATAACTAACAATTTGTGACTGATACTGTGTAAATCTAAACTGTAACTTGTGTACATTTCTAGATAATTTATATTTTCCTATTTCTAGGGATACTAGATAGTAGCATGATCCCTTGGATAGTAGTGCATTTCACTAGTGTTCTATGTGCCATTTTAGTGTCCTACGTTTATTCTATGCAAACTAAAATTGATTTATGTTTGACTATTTTCTATTGTGTTTTCTTGATTCTAAGCTATGTAATCTATGTATGTGTGCTAGAAAAATATATTCTAAGTGCACTCAGATGGCCTGATCTTTGTGACAAACCCCTTTGAATTCCCCCTCTTTTTATAGGAGTTGTACTTTTGCAATAACTGTCCTCAAGATAAAATCTCTACAACATGTGTGTTAGGCTGAGAACTTATGATATCTACATTATAAACCAATATAATGTGTATACATGGCATCAAAATGTAAACTAGATTTAGCATAAGTTGGTAGTATATGATGTATATTAGATCTAACATTCACAAAGTTGTCAAGATATATATAACAATGTAAGTATGTGTATAAACAACAAATATTAATAATAATATGTGTAAACTATCTAGTGGGATGGAGCATGATATATATCAAGGCACCCAAGAAGGAAGAGGAGATACATGAGGTCCCTCATGGCATTGTAAACTGAGTAAATGCAACAAGCAAGAGACAAGTGTCATGGCCATGATGCATACATAAAAGCATACATAGAAACACATGAGGCACATAATGTAGACCAAGGGGCCACAATACAAGGGGCATGGGCACATGTCACTAAGTTTGAGAAAGTAATACATACAAGTACATGTTCAAATGTCCACATACGTAAAAAAAAAGGGGTTGGCTTAGAGCCACATGGAAGGACATGTTCAAATGTCCACATACATAATCAAGAAGACACACAATGACATGGGCACATGTCTAAAGCACACACACAATAAATGGAATTGACGTAGAGCCATAGAATAATGACATATTCAAATGCCCTCAAATATATTTAGAAGCAAAGAGACACAATCAAATCTAAACTAGAAAAAATAGAAATGAAAGTATGAATGAGCATGTGGTACAAATCCATGTAAGAGTAAATATGTACATAAGTTGAGTCTATAGTAGTAATAGTTGGCAAAAAATTTTAGTATTATGTGATGATTAATATCAATACATAATTAGTGTTATATCTATGATATAGAGTATAGAAATATGTAACTTGGAAAACCAAAATCTATGTAGTATGATGCACCCAATGGGCAAATGTATCAATGATGAATTTGTGTATGTGCCTCTAAGGGGTGGATAATAGCATATATGGATCTATGTAGAGGACCTAAATCCTTTAGTAATTTGTAGTTACTTGAAAAAGAGCAAATGAATCATGGATGTATGATAAAATCAAACTATACTAGCATAGATAGCATATGTAGTATCTAAAAAATATAAGGAATGTAAACATGGAAATGCATACAATCTAAAATTTTGTATTTTGAACATATTATATTGGTTTTTGTATTTCTAAGTATAATATATGTACAAGCAACATGAAAATTAAACTAGGTAGAAGGAACAAGATAACAAAAAATATCTGTAAGAAGCATGATGAATGAAACTATGTACAAAGAAACTAGGGGTAAATGAAATTGTGTTCAAGTAGGCTGGAAATGAGTGAAACTACGTAAAAAGAGTGCTATGGATAAGAATTTGTGTTCTAGTAAGGAATGGTTTTATAAGCTCAACATGTCATTTATGAGATGCCTCTATGTAATATAGGTGGCATCTTCACTTTATGAATGGTCTGTATCATAATAATCAGGGTTGTTTCAATCATCTTCTTCATTTTGATTAGCAATACTTGGATTATTGATTGGGATCTTTCCATCTAGAATTTTATCTGTTATAGGTATAACTTGCTTTGAAGACTATGTTATTAGAAACCCTCTTTTGAGAATGGTTGTTTATTTACCCTGATTCTAAATGTGAAACTTAAGTTCTCACTCCTTTTGTAACATTACCTATGTATTCAGATTTTTTGCCTTGACAAACTATACTTGTGAATGATTTACCTTAGTATGTTCCATAAATCAAATTCCTTGTTGAACAACAATGTCAACTACTATAATAGGAGTTGTGATGCCTTGGGCATGTTTTCCCAACCCTTGACCTTGATAATTAAATTGTTGTAGATATTTTTGACCAAACCCATACTATTTTACAAGTAGGACCTCATTTTGGAAAGTTATATTTGTATCCTTCACTTGCTTTACCCTTGCTTGTTGTATTATTTCTTCCTTTGATTTTTCTTGTGAACCTTTTGTTGTTCTAATTTATGCTTTGGTAACCACTTTTGTATTGTTTTTAAATTTGGCCCTTTTTTAATATGTTCATGTATCAATGTGGATTACCTAATTGATTTATCTTGTATAGGTTTCTTATTAGAAATTGTGTGTTGTATATGATTTTTCAATGCCAAACATGAATTCGAGTGATGACCATGCATTCTATGGTATGAAAAATAATATCTAAATCTCCTCACTAGATGTAGAGGAAGTAGGTTGATCAACTTAGCTTTAATTAGTTGGCTTATAAATCTCACTTGATCTTCTTTTTTATCTTTAAGTACTTTGTGAATCACTAGTTGTAGATGTACTTTGTTTTGATTTCTTGTTTTGATATATAACATTACTTTCCACAAATTAATTACATGAAGGTGCATATACATAGTTGACACTAGTGTACCCTAGAGGCTTTTGTTATGTACCATGATTTTCCAATACTATAATATTTCCATGTAATAATTGATTTTGATTTTATAATTCTGAAATAAGTCTACTCATACTGATAATTTCATCTGTTAGAGTCTCACACGTGCAAATCATAGTTACTTTTGATTGAACATACAAGCAGACATCTTAAATGGTAGATATGGGAAGGAAGGGTTTAAAGGATGGATAGGCTGAGTATAGAAATTTGAAACAATAGTATATTCTACCTAACCTCTTAGAGGAGTGATGTCATGGACTTGGTTAGAGAAAAAGTAGCTATCACCCTCTTGGAAATGAGGAGGAGGAAAATAATCTTCTTTATCCATGAAATTTGGCAGTGAAAATTAGAAGAGGGATGTTAGGGTATTATATATCAAGTCTAAAAACCCTAAAATAAACACTAAAAATAAGAAACAAAAGGATATAAACCCTAATAGCATCTAGGGCTAGGGTTTTTACACTATTTGAAGTAAGTCAGGTTCACCAAATGATTTAATTTTTAAGGTATTTATGATGTGTAAAACCCTAGGTTGTTAAATGGTTTGAGTAAAATAAATCATGGGAGGAATATCTAATAAACACAACCACTAATTTATACAAGAATTGACCTAATTGATTATTCTAAAAATATCAATGAATCACACAAGTATGTACTTAGTTAGAAAATGACTGAGATAGATGATTTGGGGGCTAAAAAATCGTTAGAAGTTGATCTTAATATCATAAATATGATCCAGGTGTCAGAAAGCCGCCTTGATAGTTGTGTGATACCTTGGATATTAGTACACTACACTAGTGTCCACCTAAGGCATGTTAGTATACTAGTATAGAAAACTATGTGATCTTCTGGTTGAGTTTGATCTACCTATGTTTTTGTTAGCAAGACTTGATTCACTATTTATGCACTCTTTTTGATTTATTTTGTATGAAAACACTATATCTCCATGTTGTTAGGGTATTTCAAGAGCACACATAAAAAAAAGTGTGAAGTTAGATGGGTAGGGTGGTGTTGGAACCAACATACCCCATTTTTTTGAATTGGGACCCTTGAGAAACCCTCAAAATAAAACATGCAAATTTTGACATGTCAATGTATTTTTTAGAATTAGATGGTCATCCACTTTGATAAAATGCATACTTATATGGTTTTGATTTGCTTTAATTTGGGCTAACAGTGCTAATGAGGTTCATTTGGTTTTTAGTTGCAGGTTCCAGTCGTGTGTCCTCAAGAATTTTGTAGTCCAAAACCCTAGAAAACACTCGATTCAAATTTTAATAAAGGTAGGAACCAAATTGGTGGGAACTATTTTAAAATTAATTTATGGAATTAAGTATAAAACACATATTCTAGGCTTAGTCATGTTTTTTAACATAACTTAACTAGGAAATAGGATCCCCTTTGTTATTTCCCCTTTTTCTAAAGTTCCTTATGTCCTAACTAATGTCATTGTGTAGGGTCCCTTTTAATATTTCTAATATTAGCCTAAGGTTTTAATACTAAGGCCTCAACGTATTCATTAATACAATCATGACTTTAGTCTTAAACACCTTAAGCCTAAGTTTTTTTGTCTCCATAGAACTAACATTAACTTCCTTGCACCTTGCAAGATCCTATAGTTGTCACTTTATCACATCATTTGATCCAATGGAGTGAGGATAACCCAAACTTTGGCTTAAATAACATACATCTTTGGTGATCCAATGATCTACATTTACTCGATAGGACCCAATTGGATGGAGTGAAGAATAATTAAAAAGTCAAAAGGATACAAGAATCCCTAAAGATGGACACATAACACCCTCACATTAGAGGATTAAAAATAAAGGGGGCCACTTGACATGACCACCAATCAATATCAAGTCCCTAGATCAAGATCCTATGGCTATTGATTTATCATGGCATTTGATCCAATAGGACGAATTAACACTGACACCCTAGGAAGCCCCATGAGAATGCCAAGTGGCATCCTCACATTTGACACTAAATATTTTAATGAACTTAAAATTAATTTTCATGTGACCATCATTCAAACATAAGGAAAGATGCACTTGACCCCTGCATGATCATCAACTTTAATCCCATAAAAATCAAAACTTAACTAGTTTAAACTTGACATCTACATGATCCTCAATTGATGCCCACGAGGGTGTATTTGATGTCTGTGAGACCATCAATTTTAACCGAATGAAAATATCTTACTTAGTGCTCAAGTGACATTCCAAAATCCTATTTTAACTCAGAAATGGCTCCATAATCTAAAAGAAATGCTCAAAGATGCTCAATAATGGGAGTCTTCGACCTGCAAAATATTGAAATGGTATTATAATCTACATACTTAGTCTAAATTCATATGAAAGGGTCCTCATGGAATTTTATTTAAAATAATCATGAACCTTAAACTATGAGCTTATGCTAAGTCTTATGTTAAAAAGAGAAGCCCTTGTCACACAGAGTGTAAGCTAACTAAAGGTTTTCATATGTGGTGGCCTAAAATATTTTGACCCTCGCCCCTTCATTATAAATTGGGAAACATAGGCATAAGTTCCTTATCCTAAGTTTTATTTTGTGCATAGTAAACATGAAACAAACCTTAGGCTAACGAACTTAAGCCTAGATCTTGACTTTAATAATGGACTGAATTAACGTTTGGGCATTATTTGTAAATCAATAGTTTATACCCCATCATTGGATTTGATCCAATAGTGTGAGGGAACCAATGAATTTTTAAAGGCTTGTAAGCTTGCCACATAACCAATATGCATTTGATGAATGACTGACCAAAATATTTGGAGCATGAGGAAGGAACGTAAAGTGCCAAGTGTCATGACTACAGGGTTCACAATGGAAGGACCCAATCTCATATAAGGGCCCAAATTATGATCAATGGCTCATTCTAATCTAGGATTTTGATCTTACGGTTAAAAATGAAGAAGGTGCTTTTAAATACCAATAGCTAGTGTTCAAATGGAATTTATGAAAAATGCTATCAAAGGTGTAGATCAGTGCCACATAAGAACCATGAAAGAAAAAAATGACAAAACTCAAGATCTTATGGGCTCAAAAATTCAAAGGTATAAAGGCAAAGGTCCAAATCAAATCTAGGACATGTATACGCCAAAACTTAGATATTTTCCACCATTAAAGCTCCAAAACCCTAAACCTTGATAAAAATGACCTGAGCAGATTTAATTTATTACAATTCAATCAAAGGATAACTTAATTATGTTTTTGAGCACAAGAGATATTTCACAAAGATCATTTGCAATCTGATGTGAACAATTAGCAATGATAAAGACCATGGTAGCTAACAGCCAATAATTGAAGGAAGATACCGAGCTCTATTTGATAATGATAATAAGGGCCAGATATTCAAGGATACATATTGGACCTCACAACATTGACCATCTAGGGAATTAAGAATTGATCCACAATTGGCAAGACAATCATCTCACATTACTATTCTAAGCTACACATCTTCAAGTATAGTAATCACATGCAATTTATTTGTGACTACATTTATCCTACTATAGTGGAGGCCATCACAGGTTTTCCTATGCCTAGGCTCCACCCCCTCATCAAGAGATATGTTGAAATGATAGGGGACATATGGTACTATCCTAATTACATAGACATCATGATAGAAGGAATCATGACCCAACCTTACAAACTACTAGTATATGTTCTAAATAAACTCGTAGAGTAGGAAATTACTTCCCAGCTCCTCCATGGCATTAATAGAACTTGCAAGGAAAAAATAAAGGGTCTACTCCACCCCTTCCCCTTGAATATTGGGATAAATATAATAAAATACTAGAAATAAGTGGAGGTTATGTCCACACAGGGATTCATTTTGCTTCCAACTGGATGAACTCCAGATGTGGGATCCAAAGAACGTAGCTGAGGACCATATAAGGGACAAGAAGCTCTCAAATATAGAATATGTACATCAACTTGGTGTCCATGACATCATATATATTATGGCTAATAACTATGAATAAGTATTGGCCAAGATCTAAAGCCATAACATTAAACCTGAGCACAGGTTGGTCAGGGACAACAAGCAATCTAGGGAAACATGGAAAATGCACCCTTTACAATACTATTTACTACTTGGGCCATTTGGAACAACCCATGAGCAACCTCAGATAGAGTAGCCACAACCCCAACAATAGGTTAAGCAAGTTCAGGGTGAATAGGGCAAAGGGAAGGAGAAGGTTTGAGAAGTCAAGATAGAAGAGAGACCTGGGGAAGGACACGTACCTTAAACACTACCCCAAAGGCCACCTCCCCCAATTTAGTATATAGACATGATAGCCATGGAACTAGAAGAAACATTTGAGGGTGCCCTCAAGGAAATTGTAGAGGCCTATAATTTTGATAGGGAAGAGGGGCCCAAGGAAGACACAAGAAAAGAGTTGGTCCCAATAACATCCCATGAGAAAAGAAAAGCAAAATTAAAACTGGTCCTTGTGGGACCAAAGAAGAGACCTAGGTTCACCTTCACTCATCTGACTAGTGAATTAGATATATTTAGTGACGAGTTCCCAGTCCATGGATTAGTCATTCCTGACTGGTTCATATATGGGAAGTTACAAAAGATCCCCTCCCTTTCTCACTCTTGGGCTATGTTGAAGGTTATTGATGTTTAAGTATAAGATGATATAAAGCCTTAGATAAGGGCTATAATGAAGGAACATGAAAAAATAAGAATTCTATCCATTAAAGGGCTAGAAGGCAAGAAGATAGATGTTCTGAGAGCATCTACTAGCTCAAGTATGGAGGTACTAGAACCTTCCCAATTCAAGGAACCAATCACTAGTATCTATTTCAACCCTAAAATAACTAGGTTGGAAATAATAACAACCAAGACAACCATGGTTAGGATAAAGGAATTCACATTTCAGAAGGTGGAACCATTTTTAGGATTAACCCTAGTGGGTGGCCAATAGCTTGGTGAGGCTACATTCATGAGGAAGATGTGGAAAGTCTAATTGAAGCCCATTTAGCACAAGCTAAAGTAGGAGTCCAAGGTATGAAACAAAGGATCCATAATTTGGAAAGAGAAAAGGAAAACATGGGAAAATAGGTAATTCTATCAATGCCAGATACAATAATCAAGCTATTTGACAAGTCATTTTATGACATGTTTGAGGCATTTAAGTCAATGAAATTAAGGAAAAGTGCATAAGAAGGGAAATGTGAACTAACCAAGAGTTTAGTCACCCAATAGTAGGCCTTTAAGGATAAAATAGCTCAAATCCTCAACATTCAATCAATAAAGCAGATCCCAGACTTCAAGACCATCAGTTTGGGGCATTTGAGCATAATTTTAGGAATCCTGATTGACAAAGTTCAGAGTTTGAGCATATGGCATAATGGTATGGAAAGGTTCATAAAAGAAGACAAGGAAATAATTACAAGAATTTAAAAAATTCTTGGGACCATGCTTACAAAACCTACATAACCCAATGCCCTTGTGATCATTGGTGATGAAGAATTCAAACATAGGGTTACTTTGGTAACCCAAGAAATCAAAGGAAAAAGCCAAGGCAAATCTGTGGGTTACAACAACAAATTCCTAGGCATGATACTCAATGTAGGGGAAATAATAAATGAAGCCAGGAGTATCAAAGAGGTTGTGGATAGGAATGACAAATAATTTGATGACTTGGTAGATCAAGAAGAACAGATCATGAAGCATGTTGTGGACCTACACCTAATTGATGAACAACATGAGAGAGAGTAATGAACATCCTCTATTAGTGACAGCTAGGGGTCCCACCCTCAAATTGAGCATATTCTATTTAGTAAAGTTTGGTAACATTTTGAAGTAGAATATCCCATTGTAAAGGCATATGCTAATTTGTTAGCATATTGGTCTCTATGTCAATATAATTGGGAAAAGCACGTGTATTTTAGAACTTGTAAGAGTAGTTGTCTTTATCTTTATACACCTATATTTTGTAACTGACCAGTATACTACCTAATATTCCTATAAAGGCATGTATTACCATTGGAAAAAGAGAGATTTTTGAGCAAATTTTGTATACTTGAAGCAATTAATAAGATCAAGGAATTCTGTAAGGATTGTCCATTTTTGATGTGTTAATTGTGATTTAGTTTTTTTCTCAATTGCTAGTAGAGGTCTTGAATTTAAATAGTGTCTTTAAATTTTGAGTAGTGTTCTTTAATCATAGGGTTTTTGATTTGTGCTTATGATAGATTAGTTGAAATATCTTAGGTCTTGCTTCATTTCATTTTACTCTATATTTAGATGTACAATTGCTATTTGATTATAGTAGTAAATCCTTAAAGTAGACCTAGTTCTTACTTGTGATTCTTAAACACTTTCCCTTGAATTTTTCTTGATATTTAGTGAGATTTGAGCTTATGCTATGTTGTATTATATATTTGTTAAATGCATATCCAATTACCATTGATACTTTGTCATAATGTTCAGGGCTAAAATTAGCAATCACTCATTTCTTTTCTACTCTACCCTTCTCTTTGCCCCTTTTTTACACGAAGATCACTTTAGTTTTAGCTACAGTGTAAATATCCATTTAGATTAGTCTATGGCTTAAAAAAGGCACATAACTCACTAAGCATTAATAACTATTCACAAAGAATATGTCAAGGTGTCTCCCAACCATGAAATTATATAAATATTGTGGAATAGTTATCTTACTCTACTACTATTTCACCATAGGTAATTAGATTATCAAAACTTGCAACTCATGCTCTGAATTTTCCAAATTATAAAATGAGAAGTGTTCTTTAAACACTAAGAACATTTGTGGTACATTTAGAATCATCAACAAGATAGCTCCTGCTCCCAATTCATTCTAGCTTAACATAAGTTTAGTTGCAAGGTCAGGTAAGATAGCATGCACCTTATCTCTAAGGATGTAATCCCTAAATTTATTAAGGCAAGGTCAGGTAAGATAGCATGCACCTTATTTCTAAGGATGTAATGCCTAAATTTATTAACTACCTTGACTAATGCATATCCCTATTTATCAATCCATGAGTAATTTAATTAGCATTCTTGAAATTAGTGATCATAAAATCAATTGAGTGGTCACACCCTTCAATTTTTTGAGTTAACACTGCAACCATAGTGTGGTCAGATGCAAAGGAATAGAAGTCGGAGTCCCTTGAAAAATTAGGACTTGTAAGGACTGGAGCTTGATTGATGGCCTTCTTGATATCATTAAATGCCTTTTTGGAATCTTCATTCCAGGTGATTTTGGCATCCTTCTTCAGCATGTCATTCAATGGTTTGACTATTTATGCAAAACTAGAAATAAATTTTATTACAAAATTAATTTTACCAAAGAATGACTTTAGCTCTTTTTTACTATTTGGAGGTCCTATTCTAGATATGGCCTCTATTCTTTTAGGATCTATAGAGATCCCATCCTTGGTTGTAACATGACCCAATAATTTTCCTTCAGTCACATAAAATATACTCTTCTTAAGGTTCAAAGAAATGCCATACCCTCTGTATCTTTCAAAAACTTGTAAATGCATGAAGTGATCTTCCCTATTTTTAGAAAAAGCCATTAGATCATCCATATAGATAATGATGCATTTACCTATCAAGCCTTGAAAGTCATAGTCCATAGCTCTTTGGAAGGTGGATCTTGCATTGATTAGTGCAAAGGGCATTCTCTATAAGCAAAGGTCCCCCACTTTGTGGTGAAAGTTGTCTTCATCATATCCTCTATCAACCAATACTTAGTTGTAACCTAAAAAGCCATCAAGAAAGGACATCATAGCCGATCCTAAAACAACTTGAATTATTTGGTCTAAGGAAGGAAGGGGGTAGTTGTCCTTCTCTGATGCTTTGTTCAAGTTTATGAAGTATATACAAAGTCTAATCTCACCATTCTTCTTCCTGATTGGCACCAAATTAGCCACCTAGGTAGAGTGCCTGATGGGGAAGACTATCCTATCATCTAGAAGTCTCTTAACCTCTTTAAAGATAATTAGTTCTAAGATAGGGTTTATAAGCCTTTGTTTCTATCTGAATGGTTTGCAACTTTCCTTAAGGGGTATAGTATGTGTGATGACCCTTGGATCAAAGATTTTTAAGTCATCATTGGACCATGCTATGAAATCTCTATATGGGCAAGAAGTTCCTTAGTTTTCTTGCTCTTGATGTTTTTGTAGGCCTTCCCAACATTTACCAGTCAAGGTTGATCATGAAGGCCAAGATCAATAGCATTATAATCCTTCCCATTTACATTGAGAACTTTAGAAGCCTCAACAAGTTTGTCTTGATCAAAAAGTCTTTCTAAAGCAATCATCCCCTTGGGAATTTTGTTGTCATTCAACTAAATGACTTTTCCATCAAATTTATCCTCCCTAGATGTGTTTTCATTAGCTTCATAAAAAATGTGAGCATCAAATGCTCTAGAATTGGTTATGAAATCTAATATCTATTGATCATCATTAAAAACTTGAAAGTAATTAATATTTTCAGGCACAGAAGGATAAGAGATGAGCTCAATGCTAAAATTGGGAGAATCTTGGTTGGGCATGAGGTTGGTAACAATAGATGCCAACTCATCAACAACTTGGTTTTCTTCCCTTGGGATGGAAATGAAGTTAAAGGCATCAAAGGATTCTATCAAGTCCCATACCTTGAACTTATGTCTTTTTAAGTATGAAAGTTTATATTGGTCTTTGATTATTACCTGGTTGACCACTAGTTCTAAATCCCCATAAAGTAGCAGTTATTTGACTTTATATTTATGATAAACTGTAAATCTAGGACAAGGGATTCAAACTCAACAAGATTTTTAGTATAAGGGAATTGGAGCCTGTAGGAAGCATGATACTTTTTATCAGTAGGATCGATCAAGACAACACCAACCCCTGATCCATCACTACACTTAACACCATCAAAATCCAATTTCCACAATCCAAGAACAACATGATCATTCTTGAGATCACAAACCTTGTCATTCTCTAGGGTGAAGACCCCTACATCTGAGTTAATTATGTTGACTTTCTCATTTAAAACATTATACTCAGTTATCATATGTTTCATTCTTGGTTCTCTCTTAACCCTGATTTGATTGGGGACCCCCTTCCAAGGTAGCCATAGATGTGAGCAATATGTAGACATGTAACCATTCAGAGCCTTGGTCCATTCTCTGCTCAATAAGATTCCATAAATGTCAGGTATTTCAACCACTTGGATATCAATGAATTATTGCGCTCTAGGCTCAGAAGCTAGTTGTATATGAATATTCTATAATTATCCCACAATCTTGACTCTAGATTTGTCCAATTGGGTGATAACCCTGTCAGAATTTATAGGTGTTAAACCAAGCTGATTGCATATACATGTAGCCATGATATTGGTAGATGCTCCTAAATCCAATAAGCAATTATTCAAGTTCTTACCAAACATCCTGATAGTGAGCAAGAAAATAGGAGACTTAGCTTTGGCTTTATGCATAGTCACATTAGCATGATTAGTCTTGGGTGGATTGTTGTGCTCCTTTGACAAGGATTCCAACAAGAGGTCCCTCTACTATGTAATCTATATGAGTTAATGCAATATGATATTAGCCTTTATCTTCTTCATGTCCTCAACTATATTATATCTAGTTTTACTAGAAGAACTAGGGATCTCAACATTGCTTTTAGAAGTATTCCCTTTTGGTGGCTCTAGATTATTGCTTGAAGAGGTATCAGGAGGAGTTCCAAAATTATTTGGAGGCATTGAGGTAGTCAAAGGCTACCTCTCTTCTCTATTCCTTAAGGGGTGGGTCTTCTTTAAGAATTACTGAAAGACTTGGACCTCTTCAGGGATCTCATCAATCTCATTTTCCTCTTGAAATGGAAAGTCAAAGGTGTCCACCATGAAGGCTTTCTCAGATGGCTTAGATCCAAAGGAACCTAAACCACCTTCTTTGTTAGGGACCACTTCAAATGTATCCAACTCCTCTTGAAAAGCCTTAAAGGCTTTGAAAGCTTCTATATAATCAATTTACCCATGCTTAGTTGTGCCATGACCCTACAATAGTTAGGCAATGAAATATTAGTAAGATTAGTGTCCATATTCTTGTCACTGGAAGATGGTTCATTAGCCTTGTTATTGTGAAAACTATCATTTTTAAATTTGTTACTTGGTCTATTAAACCTTTGAAATGAGAAATTCCTACCAGAATGTTCTTCAGTATTGCCTACTTATTTCTGTAACTGAAAGAAAATAGTGCTTAATTTTTGAACCATTTTAAAGATAGACCCATTCTCATTTTTTGGATTTTTATAATTATGCACCTAGTTGTTGTTATCACCTATAGCTAGTACTAAAGCTCATTGATCACCTGTATTTAAACCATTAGTAGGATGACTCATAATTCCTAGATTTTGATTAGGGGCTGCATGACTTAAGGGCAATTGATTCAAGTTTTGAAGTTGGTTTAAGGCTAGGAGATTTTGGTTATTAGTGGGGAACAAGTTCATCACAGACATATGTGGGTTCACATTTAGGACTGAGTAAGCCATTTAACCATAGAGCTACATTTAATCATTAATGATCACTGATTTAGAGTTGGCTTGGGCAAACAAAGATATAGCTGGGATGGATCCTTTCAAGAATATAGAGGTCATAGGATCTACTACATCTTTGTAGATTTTTAAAGCTAGAACATCATCAGGCTTGTAAGGCTCTATGGTTCTGTTGTACATCTTTTGAAATCTAGCATTAAATGACCTGATACGCTCACTGGTATCCCTTATAATAGTATTAAATTTATGGTAAATAACACATGGACTAACAATCTTACCAAATTGATCAATGAACACATTATTGAAATCATTTCAACTAGTAATGTAATTGTCAAGCAAGTTTAAAAATCACTCATAATCTGCACCTTTAAAAGTGAAAGAAAATAGTCAACATGTTACATCCTCATGTATGACATTAAGTATCCTTAAATAAGCTTTAAAATATTTTATGTGTTCCTTAGTAATTACTATTTCAGTTGGACTAAATGTAGGTATATATTTCTCAGGGTTCCTTGGAAGATCATGAACTACCCCTGGTACATTAATTGAAGAATCCCCTAACCATGCCATACTTAGATGAAGGTTAAAGGCACATTTACCTTAAAGAGGTGAAGTTGGAAGAGACATGGATCCCCTGTGTCTACCTTTATCACGTCTGGATCTTCTATGTACCTTGAGCTTGAGTAAAGGCTTTCTTGTTAATAAGTGTGATCTTACTATGATCTTGGGAAATTCTAGCTTGAAATTCAAATATCATACCTAAAATATGATTTGTCAAGTTAACTTTTATGAAGAACAAGACTAAGACCTACACATTGAACTTATTTTGCAAAGGTGGTATGGAGACTTGCAAAGGACATTGATCTTTGATTGAATTAGCTCAAAGATGTGCCCAACTACATAAATATGGTCTATCTTTGCAATTCTAAGACTAAAATAACTTATATCTATGAAATATATGTCCCCCTTTGATCAAAATGAACCGTTCTAACCTCAGATACTATGGATTTTCAAAGTTAAAGCTAAATTTACCAAAAACAAGCATCAATTCTGAAAGAAATTCAAATGAAATACAAAGGGGCATGAGAAACAACAAATATCAATGATATTTATAATTTTAAGTAAAGAATTCACTCAAAAACCAAATATATATTGATCTTTAGATGAAACAGACTAAGATCACTAAAGATTCAAAGAATTCAGCCCTCCTAATGCAAGTGAGAGTTATCTTGTTGATGCTTTTAAATGTACCACATGTGCTCTTAGTGTTTAAAGAACACTTCTCATTTTAGATTTTGGAAAATTCAGAGCATGACGTGTATGTTTTGAAAATCTGGTTGCCTGTAGTGAAATAACAATAGAGTAAGATAACTATTCCACAATATTTATTTAATTTGGTGGTTAGGAGCCACCTTGGCCCATTCTTTGTGAATCTTTATTAATGCTTAGTGAGTTATGATCCTATTTTAATCCATAGACTAATCTAAATGGATATTTATAATGTAGCTAAATCTAAAGTGATCTTGGTGTAAAAAAGGGGCAAAGAGAAGGGTAGAGCAGAAAAGAAATGAGTGATTGCTAATTTTAGTCCTGAACATTATGACAAAGTATCAATGGTAATTGGATATGCATTTAACAAATATATAATGGAACATAGCTTAAGTTAAAATCTCACTATATATCAGGCAAACTTCAAGGGAAAGTGTTTAGGAATAAAAAGTAAGAACTAGGTCTACTTTAAGGATTTACTACTATAATCAAATAGAAATTGGACATCTAAATACAAAGCAAAATAAAATGAAGCAGGACCTAAGATATTTCAACTAATCTAGCATAAGCAAAAATCATAAACCCTATGATTAAAGAATGCTACTTATAATTCAAAGACATTATTCATATTCAAGACCTCTACTAGCAATTGAGAGAAAAACTATATTAGAAATTAACACATCAAAAATGGATAATCCTTGCAGAACTCCTTGATCTTATTAATTGCTTCAAGTATACAATTTTTTTTCAAAAATATCTCTCTTTTTACAATGGTAATACATGACTTTATAGGAATATTAGGCAATATACTGGTCAGTTACAAAATATAGGTTTACAAAGATAAGGATAGTTACCCTTACAAGTTCTAAAATACACGTGCTTTTCCAAATTATACTGACCTAGAGGCTAATATGCTAACAAACTAGCATATACCTTTACAATGGGATATTTTACTTCAAAATGTTACAAAACTTTACAAAATAGAATATGCTTAATTTGAGGGTGGGTCCTTGGCTATCATTTATGGAGAATGTTCATTGCTCTCTCATGTTGTTCATCAATTAGGTCTAGGTCCACAATAGGCTTCATGATCTGTTCTTCTTCTTGATCCTCCAAGTCATCAAATTATTTGTCATTCCTATCTATACCCTCTTTGATACTCTTGGTTTCATTTATTATATCCCCTACATTGAGTATCATTCTTAGGGCTTTGTTGTTGTCACCCTCGGATTTACCTTGGCCTTTTCCTCTAATTTCCTGGGTTACCAAAGTAGCCCTATGCTCAAATTCTTCATCACTAATGATCCTAAGGGCATTGGGTTATTCAAGTTTTGTAAGCATGGTCCCAGGAAGTTGTTTCAATTCTTGAAATTAGTTCCTTATCTTCTTTTAGGACCCTTTCCATACCATTATTCCATGTGCTCAAACTCTAAACTTTGTTAATCACAATTCCTAGAATTGTGCTCAAATGCCCCAAATTGATGGCCTTAAATTTTGGGATCTACTTCATTGCATGAATGTTGAGGAGTTGAGATATTTTATCCTCAGAAACCTACCACTAGGTGACTAAACTCTTGTCTAGTTCACATTTCCCTTCTAATACACTTTTCCTTAATTTCATTGACTTAAGTTCCTCAAACATGTCATAAAATGACTTGTCAAGTAGCTTGATTATTATATCTCACACTGATAGAATTACTTATTTTTCCAAGTTTTCCTTTTCTCTCTCCAAATTATATATCCTTTGTTTCATACCTTGGACTCCTAATTTAGCTTATGTTGAATGGGCTTCAATTAGACTTTCCACATCTTCCTCACGAATTGTAGCCTCACCAAGTTATTGGCCACCCACTAGGGTTAATCCTATAAATGGTTCCACCTTATGAAAGGTGAATTCATCTATCCTAACCATGGCTATCGTAGTTTTAATTCTTTCCAACCTAATTATTTTAGGGTTAAAATGGATAGTAATGACTGGTTCATTGAATTGGGGAGCTTTTGGTACCTCCATACTTAAGCTAGTAGATGCCCCTAGACCATCTATCTTCTTGAATTTTGGCCCTTCGATGGCCAAAATTCATCCTTCTTCCTACTCTTTCATTATATCCATTATCCAAGGCTTCATATCATCTTATACTTGAACATTAGTAACCTTCATCATGGCCCAAGAGTGAGAAAGGGAATGGATCTTTTACAACTTCCCCTATATTAACCAGTCAAGAATGACTGGTCCATATATTGGGAACTCGTCACTGAATAGATTTAATTCACTAGTGGGATGAGTGAAGGTGAACCAAGGTCTCTTCTTTGGTCTCACAGGGACCAATTCTAGTTATGTTTTTCTCCTCTTGTGGGATGCTATTGGGACCAACTCTTTTTCTATGTCTTCATAGGGCCCCTCTTCCCTATCAGAGTCATAGGCCTCTGCAATTTCCTTCAGGGCATCCTCAAGTTTTTCTTTTATTTCTATGGCTATCATGCCTATATATTGAATTGGGGAAGGTGGCCTTTTAGGTAGTGTTGAAGGTTGGTGGCCTTCCCTAGGTCTCTCTTCTAGATTGACTTCTCCAAGTTCTCCTTCCCTTTGCCCTATTCACCCTGAACTTGCTCAACCTATTGTTGGGGTGATGGTTGATCTATCTGAGGTTATTCATGGGCTATTTTAGATGGGCCAGGTACTAAATGGTATTGTAAAGGGTGCATTTATGATGTTTCCCTAGATGGCTTATTTTTCCTTACCAACTTATGCTCAAGTTTAATGGTATGGCTTTGAATCCTAGCCAATACTTCTTCATATTTCTTATCCCTAATATATATGGTATCACGGACATCGAGTTGATGTGAATATTCTAGATCTTAGAGCTTCTTATCCCTTAGGTGGCCCCAACTACATTTTTTAGATCCCACATCTGGAGTTCATCTAGTTGAAATCCAAATGAATCCCTGTGTGTGGACATAACCTCTACCTATTTCTAGTATTTTATTATAGTTATCCAAATATTCAAGGGTAAGGGGTGGAATAGACCCTTTATTTTCTCTTTGTAAGTTCTATCAATTCCATAGAGGATTTGGGAAGCAATTTCTTGCTCTACGAGTTTATTTGGAACATATACTGGCAGTCTATAAGGTTGGGTCATGATTCCTTTGATCTTGATGACTATGTAATTAGGATAATACCATACATCCCCTATCATTTTAACATATATCTTAATGAGGAGGTGGATCCTAGTCATAGTAACACCTATGATAGCCTCCATTATAGTAGGATAAATGTAGTCACAAATAAACTGCATGTGATTTCTATACTTGAAGATGTGCAACTTGGAATAGTAATGTGAGATGGTTGTCTTTTCCTCTGTGGACCAATTCCTAATTCCATAGATGTTCAATGTTGTGAGGTCCAATTCTATATCATTGAATATCTAGCCCTCATTGCCTATTATCAAATAGAGCTTAGTATCTTCCTTCAATTGCTGCCTCTTAGTTGCCATGGTCTTTGTCCTTGATAATTGTTCACACCAAATTGTAGATGATCTTTGTGATAGCTCTCTTAAGTTTAGAAACATAATGAATTTATCCTTTGATTGAATTGTAAAAAATTTAATATGTTTGGGTCACTTTTATGTAAGGTTTAGGGTTTTGGAGCTTTAATGGTGAAATATATCCAAGCTTCAACTTATACATGTCATAGATTTGATTTGGAACTTTGCCTTTATACATTTTTGTTTTTGAGCCCATAAGATCTTGAGTTTTGTCCTTTTATGCTTGTGTGGTACTTATGTGGTAGTGGTCTAGACCTTTTGTGGCATTTTTCATAAATGCCATTTGAACACTAGCCATTAGTATTTAAAAATACCTTCTTCATTTCATATCGTAGGATTAAAATCCTAGATTGGCATGAGCCATTGATCATAATCTAGGCCCTTAGATGAGATTGGGTCCTTCTATTGTGAACCATATAGTCATGACACTTGGCACTTTATGTGCCTTCCTCATGCTCTAAATATTTTATTCATTCCCTCACCTAATACATATTGGCCACGTGGAGAGATTACAATCCTTTGAAAATTCATTGGTACCCTCACACCATAGAATCAAATCCAATGACAGGGAGTGAACCATTGATCTATAAATAATGCTTGAACGTTAAGTTAGTCTATTATTAAAGTCATGATCTAGGCTTAAGTTCTTTAGGCTGAGGTTTGTTTCATCTTTATTAAGCATGGAATAAACCTTAGGCTAAGGAACTTACACCTATGTTTCCAAATTTATAATGAAGGGGTGAGGGTCCAAATATTTTAGGCCACCATATATGAAAACCTTTGGTTAGCTTACACTTCGTGTGACAAAGGCTTCCCTTTTAACATAAAACTTAGCATAAGCTCATAGTTTAAGGTTCATGATTATTTTAAACAAAATACCATGAAGACCCTTCTATATGAATTTAGACTAAGTGTTTAGATTATAAGACCATTTCCATATTTTGTAGGTTAAAGGCTCCCATTATTGAGCATCTTTGAGTATTTCCTTTAGCTTATGGAATCATTTTTGAGTTAAAATAATATTTTGGAATGTCACTTGAACACTAAGTAAGATATTTTCATTGGGTTGAAATTGGGCATCAAATACACCCTCACAAGTGTCAATTGATGGTCGCATAGACATCAAGTTTAAACCAGTGAAGTGTTAATTTTTTTGGGCTTAAAGTTGACAGTCGCACAAGCATCAAGTGCGTCTTTTTAGACATTTGAATGACAGTCATGTGAGCATCAATTTTAATTTCATTAAAATATTTAGTGTCAAATTCAAGGATGCTACTTGGCATTTTTGTGGAGTTTCCTAAGGTCTCGTGTTAATTCACCTCTTTGGATTAAATGTGATATAGTCATAAGATCTTCATCTAGGGACTTGATATAGATTGGCGGTCATGTTAGGTGGTCCCCTTTTCTTTTAATCCTCCAATGTGATGGTGTTACATGTCCATATTTCAGGCTTATTGTATCTTTTTGACTTTTCAATTATGCTTCACTCTATTCGATCAGGTCTTAACGAGTAAGCACAATTCATCGGATCACCAAAGATGTATGTTATTTAAGCTGAAGTTTGGGTTATCCTCACTCTATTGGATCAAATGTCATGATAAAGATACAACTTTAGGATCCTATAAGGTGTAAGGAAGATAATGTTAGGACCGTGGAGATAAAAATATCTTAGGCTTAAAGTGTTTAAGACTAAATTCACAATTGTATTAATGAATACGTCAGGGCCTTAGTATTAAAACCTTAGGCTAGGCTTGAAAATATTAAAAGGGACCCTACATGATGATATTAGTTAGGCCATAAAGAACTTTAGAAAAAGGGGAAATGACAAAGGGGATTATGTTTCCTGGTTAAGTTGTGTTAAAAAACACAACTAAGCCTAGAATATGCATTTTAATCTTAAGTCCATAAATGAATTTTAAAATGGTTCCCACCAATTTGGTTCCCGCCTTTACTAAAATTTATATTGAGGGTTTGTTAGGGTTTTATAATAAAAAATTCTCTGGGACACACACCATGGAACCTACAACTAAAATCTAAATGAACCTCATTAGCACTGTTATCCCAAATTAAAGAAAATCAAAACCACATAAGCCTACCTTTTATCAAAGTGGATGACCTTCTAATTCTACAAAATACCTTGACATGCTGAAATTTTCATGTTTTATTTTGAGGGTTTGTCAAGGGTCCCAATTCAAAAAAATGGGGTTTGTTGGTCCCAATAGGTGGATGTCCTCAACACCCCACTATGTTGAGAGTTGCCTACATACCAATACCTTGAGATGGGATCAAGACTGATCTAGTTCTCCGAATCTAAGTGCTAGTGCAAGTGCAAGTGATGCTAGTATAAGTGTTGGCTTGAGTGATCTAAGTGAGGTTTGAGACTAGAAATCTATGTAATTTAAACTTAAGATGGTTTTATATGGTTATATGTAGAATTAGGATATAATAGGGATCAATAACCTTGATTTTGCATAACTTGTTTTGAGTTTATTTATTTATATTTGCTTCTAATTTCCATCTAGTATATAAGGGATAAAAGAGGTGTATCTATATTTATCTAATGCTTGTACAGAGTGTGAAATAGGTCTATGCCAACCCTAAGTTTCTTAAGAATTGAAAATATATCTGTTAGGGCTGAAATAAGGAAAGGGACCTTAGTGCAGTCCTTTGGTCACTACTTTAGTGTACTAGTTTTCAAAGGGGAACACTAGTGTATAGGTGGTTGAACCTAGGGAAGAAGAGGCCTGGATCCCTAGGGGAAGGTCTAGGAATGATTTTAGGATGTATAGGGATGTGTAATACCCACATTAAAACTATATAAGGGCTAAAAAAGGCCCTAAGATAGTTTCAAAGCTAAGATAGAGATGGGTGGTCTCTCTCTATATATATGGGCAAGTGCATGGAGTTGGGGGATAATTCCATGAATATTTTTTGTAGCATGATCACATTAATAAATAACATGATTACATTGTTTAAATTATGGATTGGTAATTATTGATCCATGCCATGATCAACTTATTTTAAATAATAACATGATTGTGTTATTAATGTGACCACATTATTGTTGTTTTCAATAACATGATTACGTTAATGATGCAATTTCATTGCTTATGTCACAAAAAAATAAAAACCAAAACCTGAAGGCAAATTGATAATTTTACATTCAATTTTCCTTTGTTATCCTCGCCTTTTGCATTTGTATTTTGTGTGAGAGAGACAAAATCTTGATAAATTCATCTTAAGAAGTTATTAATCAATGATCCCACCACGTAAAAGAGGTAAGTGATAAAAATATACACTTATTAACCTTAATTTTTCATTATTTTCATTGTTTAACCCTAATTTTTAGTTGTTTGTAATTTATTTGTTTTAAATAGCCCATCTTGTTAACTCTTTTAAACCTCCATAGAACCCCCTTGTTCCTCCTCCTAACCCTACACAAAACCCTCTTGTTCCTCCTCCTATTCCTCCACCTTACCCTCCTACAGTTCCACAAAATCCCCTAGTTAGTCAGGGGATTCTAATTGACAAGATTGTGGGAAATCAAATTGAAATTATATAATTAATGGGAGAGAATGAGGGATACCACTTCCACCAACCCCCACTGTACCCATCTAGCCAATTCCCTAGAGATATTATTAGGTTAAATTGACTCTATAATGAGTCATATTGACAAATGGATTTCATATTGGGATAGCTATATGGCTTATTATACTGATAAATTATCAGCACTTGAGGTTAAGAAAAAATAAATATCAAAACCCTTTATTTATGCCTTATTCATTGACCCATCCACTAATGTACCATTCTTGATAATTGCTAAACATTTTCCAATTCATCATTACCAACATAATTTAATCACAACCAATTTTTGGGATCAATACTAGATGGTGTTTGATTATCCATTGTGTAGTAACCATGAGATCCCATTATATTTTTTGAGGAAACTCTACCATGAGTTTGTCCTCAATGAGATTTTGAATTATTTTTATTTTAGTGAGTTTTAGGGCTAAGGAAAAGGCTATGCATAGGATCAACCAAGTGCATGTCATGCACCTAATCGACCTGCAAGTATTTGTATCCAAAATCCACTTGAGCTTGAGCTCCCCTCTATATTTCATCAAGTTATAGAGATCAACACTCTACATGCTCTTAGTTTGCTCACTGAAACACTCATTCAACATATGAGTAGGCTCTCACAGACTGATGCTAGAGATATGCCACCTAGTGTGCATACCCAACTTGACCCTTGTAGTTCTTGTGGAACTATGTGCACTGGACCTTATAATGATGATGGTGCTAGTGGTTCAGAGGAATAGGATAATATTCTTATGAGTGATGAGTTTTTAGCATGCAAATTTCATGTGCAGACATCATCCACTACATAGATGCAAGTATATTTTATATAAGTGTCATGTTAAATTTAAGTTATATTTGTAAATTTAATTTAGCTAATAATTAATTTACATAGAAATTGAATAATATGTGTCAATTTTTATGTCTCAGGAGGTGATGGTGCCTTCATCATCACATTCAACATTTGCAACATTTAAATTGATGCAGCCATTATTTACATTTTTGGATCCAATTGCTGGCCCATCCACTACTCCATCCATCTCTGTTAGGAAGACACCTTTTACTTATACAAAGGTAAAATTTTGAGTTAATCTTATGCTTTATGTAAATTTAGTCTATGTATATTTGCCTTGAAATTTTAAGTTAATTTTATCTATCAAATATCTTGATGCATAGGTTATAACAAACTTCCCTAATATGATGGAAACACACATTTATCTTTGCCAAATACCTATCTCTAATCTTTTCTTGTCCTTCTTTATCTTTTGTCTTCAATCTCTTTTTCTCTTTGATCACTTTGCATTTACTAGGTCTTTCTTGTTCACTCTTACCTACTCAATGACTCTTAATCCTCCTTGTATTCACTTAATCCTCCTTTGATTGAAGTCATTTTACTAAAAAACTATTTTTGAAATATTTCCTTTTAACATCAACCTCCTCAGTTCATACTCTTTTTTCATGTTCTCTCTCTTTATCCTTGCTCTGTTCTTTACAATTTTTTTATGTGTTTTCAGAAGGTCTACATGCTACTTTGATTTTTTCCTTCCATAATACTCATAAGACCATCCACCTACTCAATTACATCTCATTTCATGCATCCAACCATTCCACACAACCCCCAAGCTTCAACTTTTCACTTAACTCTTCTTTCCTCTTTGACACCTTCCTTCTACTATCCCTTTTTTTAACCAAATTTCCTTGTTATGAGTAAACTAAAAAGATCCCAACCAAACCAAACCCATATTCAAATACCCCTTTACAGACTCAAATCAAATTTAAACCTTCAAAATCCTCTTCCTCTTATATAAATACACATGCCCACAAATTTTAATGACTTTTCATTAGTTAAATCACTTATTATCTCATTTTCTAGTTTCAAACCATAACTTATGTTGTCTCAGTCCTACACCTACCTGAGAGGATAATAAATGAGATAAAATGACCTTTTTACCCTTATAAAAGATTATAATACTTGAAGTGGCTCTGTCCTTACTCCATGCATCTTCTCAAACTATTAATTTTCCTTTCTCAATACTAAATCACTCCCAACATGTAGTATTATAGAATTTTTGTACCCCTCCAACATGACAATGTCAACAAATAGGATAGAATAAATCCTTAAGACCCTTCACCTTTATTTGAGATAAATTCAAAGAATCACACACATGGAAAAATAATATCCCTCAACTTTCATAATACATTAAATCCTCAACTCTATTTATAAGAACTCTACATGGTCTTTCTTTATGACTATGCAAACTCAAAATTGTTACTAATTGGGATGGATATAGTATTCCCATGTATTTTGCATTTTATAAATAGTATTGATACTATAAATGTGTTTACATTCATTTCATATATATCCTCTATCCCCTAATCATATTTCAATCATTTATAATTACACTTAAAACTGACTATGTTCTCCTTTTTCTTATTGTACCTGAAGACAGAGTATTGAAACTTAGGTTTCACCACTTTAAACCTATAGGCTACTGACTTGAAACTTCTTTGACTAGAGATATGAACACCACATGATTGATCATAAACCACTAGACACTTATTTACATTTTACTCTATCCAAATAAGCTTTACAAGTAAGGACATAGTTCTTGATATGTCTCTTATTCCTTTTCTCGAGCCCTGACTTTGCCTTGTCAAAGTTATACTATTATTTCCATGTCTTATGGTTACACTCACACTTCCAACATGTACTACAATTTTTATATTACCTCCGACATGCAAACTACTTACTATTCTTGGCCATTGCATGTTCCATAGTAATCACACTTCTATGATTCTTGGTTTACATCATATTTTTATGACATTCACATTGAAATATGTTGCCATATATATCTTGGTTTACATTGAGAAAAACTTGCCATATATATCTTTGATACTTTATATAAAATTAAGTGAGACCTTGTTTACATAAATAGTTGATGGCTCAAGTAGACACTCCTCCCTCTCTATGAGATAAGATAGACATAGGCATTATTACTGCAATGTCATCTACGTAGGCACTGGTAGAGGTATATATTAACTTGTAATTTTGAATTGTAAAAATAAACAAGTGTTTTAATAATTTTACTACATAGTTGGGGAAAATATAACTTATGTGAATGTATTTTGTATGTAGGGTTGTCCTATGACATCTAATAGTCCTAGTCAGATGATTATTAGGGTAACTTCTCACCTTTCTCCCATATTTCAGATGCCTATTCGAATAGTTGAGCCTACCATTGACTTGTTTGAGTATTAAAAACAAATTGAGCAAGATTTTGAGCTTGCAGTAAGTACATGTTTATATGATTTTTTATTATAGTTTAAAATTAATTTATTAACAATTGGTTGAGTGTATTTTATGTTAATTTTGTAATAATACATTTTTTTGAACATGTTCAATTGCGAGTTATGAGCATAGGACCCATAGTCAGACCTTGGAGTAATCCAAGGCATTAAAGGGGTCTCCATCTACTAATAGGGCATCCTAGGGAAAGTCTTCTTCGAGGAAGGAAAAGAGAGGGAGGTTATTTGATGAATAGGATGTCTTACATGAGATGTAATTTTTTGTATGTCTTTATGGAAATTTACATAATTTTGGCATTATATATGTGTATATGGCATTCCCAACATTAGGTACTATGTTGGTAGAATTAATTGTTTGTATTCCTATCATGGTAGTCTATGCATTCTTAACATTGCACACATGTGCATATATTGTATGCCTATCATGGCAATCTATCTAATTTAATTTTGGTTTTTATTTCATTGTGTGTTATTGTAAAGTTTTATTTTTATCTTATAAAATATTATCTATCAGATCTCGTATTTAATGTTGTACATAAATGAGGATTAAAATTTTTCTCTTTTCAATGTTATAAATCTCGGATCTCCCATATTTTTTTAAATTAAAGTTTTTATTTCAATGTGTGTAGTTGAAATGATTAATGACACTCTTATCTATTTTGTATTTATCATCACCCATTTACAACTTTTCAATTGATCATTAACACAATTTGATTACACTTAAAACCCATACCCAATCATGTTCAAACTTGTATAATGCAAAGACATAAAATCATTCATACATCCCTATATATTTCTCACTCATATAACTATACATGTAAGTTACCCAATCTTTCACCTTCACTTAGATCTAATGCCTTTTTTAGTATATTTTATTAAAACTAGGCCTACTTCTTGTATGCCTTCTATGATTCTTGTTCCTTTATATTTTCACTCACCTCTTGAGTAATCTTTATCAATACCTCTTCTGCACTCAACTCCTTTTGGTGACCATGTACAGGGTATACTTCTTCATCTTTACAGCTTTTTCTTTGCTAAACTTGCAAGATGAATTTTTTCCTAGACCTTGAATATGATGTCTTTAGTCTGATAAAAGTCAGTCTTACTGACTTGAAATAGAATATTCACTCATGAGACAATGATCCATCTTTAGCCAAAACCCTTTATCATCCCCTAATACCACCTAATGCATAGTTTTATCGTCTATGTTTAAGAAGGATATGAAATTACTATTCATATTCTCTAAGATCATGAATAATTCTAACATCACTTATCCACTCTTGTTGTCAACTAGATTAAAAATCCACTCTCAAACAATCTTCTTTCAAACTAGTCAATAACTCATTAGGTCTGCTCTTAACTAGTCACCAATCTCTTAGATATACTCTCCTTATTTTGAATAATATTATTTAAGAGACTTCGGAGAGGTATTATTAAAACTTAAGGATTTATTTAGGTGTCAAAACTTGCAATAAATAAATCAACTATAGGTCTCTAAGAGATTGAGCTCTCATTTTCAAATTCTATCTTTTTAAGTTTCTAGGTGTCTAGACCTAGTTGTTTCTCCAATAGGTCAATTTATCAAAATAGGTTTTTTAGATCTTAAAAATTATATTTATAATATTATTTTATAAATTTTAACATGTTCTAACCCTTACCCAAGTTTATAGAACTCAATTCAACCAAAAACTCATCTTACCCAAGTTTTAACATGTTCTACAAGCTGAGAGTTTAGCAAAACTATTGTTGTAATGCTTCCTGACCAAAAAATGACACTACCAACACATATGGGGGTGTGGATAACATCAATAAATAGGTTTTTGGCCTCCTATTAGGCCTGATCAACAAACCCACCACCCATTCTGGCCTCAAGAATGTCCTTCCCAATACAAGAAAAATGTAATTTTTTATCCTAAGTTCAAACACGCATAAAATAAAACCTATAAGTCATTTTTATGAACCATAAAATCTATCCCTTGCCTATTTAATCCCTATAATGTCACCCTAGATCACTCAAGTGGAACCTTTGAGAGCAATCCATTGGACAAGTTATAGTGAGGGGTCCAAAAATGCAACTTTTTAGCATTGAACAAGGAACTTATTGAGATTTAACTTGAATTTATACCTATGTTACCTCCACCTGATAATATATCACTTTAATCATGTATAGATATGAAAATTAAATGTTATCACACTACTGTGATGTTTAAATCTACCTGAAAGTGCATTTTCACTCCCGCTCTAGAGCATGGAAACACTAAAAATATATGTTGTCAAAGTTTAAGTTGTGGTTATAAGACTCTAGTTTTGATACTTCCTAACCAAAAAATAACACTTAAAACATGTTCAGGGGGGTGGATAATGTATAATACCAAGTTCTTTACCTCCCATCAGGTCCAATCGAAAAACCCACCAGCCATTGTAACCTTAAGAATGCCCTACCCAATACAAGAAAAATGCAATTTTTAGCCTAAGCTCAAACCCCTATAAAATGAAAGTTGTAAGTCATTTATGTGAACCATCAGATCCATTACCTACCTATTTAACCCCTATGATCTCACTCCATTGTAATTAGGTGGAACCTTTGATATATTTTTTTGGATAAGTTTTAGTGATGGGTTCAAAAATGCAACTTTTTGGCATTAAACAAGCAACTTCTTGAGCTCCAACTGGGATTTTTGCCTCTGGGATCTCCACCTAATAATTTATCACTTTAATCACATCCAAATAGGAAAATTACATGTTATCACACTGACACAATGTTAAAATCCACCTGGAAGTGCATTTTCACTACCATTCTAGAGCATAGAAACACTGACAATAAATGTTATCAAAGATTAAGTTGTGGTTGTAGAACTTTGGTTTTGATGTTACCTAACCAAAAAATAACACTACCAACACATCTAGGGGGATAACATATAGGACCAAGTTTTTGGCCTCCCATCAGGCTTGATCGACAAATCCACCACCGATTTTGGCCTCAAGAATGCCCTTTCCAATATAAGAAAAATATAATTTTTAGCCTAAGTTCAAACATACATAAAATGAAACCTATAAGTCATATATGTGAACCATAAAATTCATACCTTACCTATTTAATCCCTATAATTTCACCCTAAATCACTCAAGTGGAACCTTTGAGAGCAATTTTTTGGATAAGTTACAGTGAGGGGTCCAAAAATGCAACTTTTTGACATTACACAAGCAACTTCCTGAGCTTCAACTGGCATTTCTGCTTCTAGGACCTCCACCTAAGAATATATAAATTTTATCACATATAGATAGTAAAATTACATGTTATCACACCACCATGATGTTTAAATCCACCTGAAAGTGCATTTTCACTACCATTCTAGAGTGTGGAAACACTGACAACAAATGTTGTCAAAGTTTAAGTTATGGTTGCAAAACTCTGGAGTCGATACTTATTGACCAAAACCGACACTTAAAACACATCTAAGAGGGAATATAACACTAGGAATATGTTTTTGGTCTCCCATTAGGCCTGATCAACAATCCCACCACCCATTTTGGCCTCATGAATGCCCTTCCCAATACAAGAAAAATGTAATTTTTTAGCATAAGTTCAGACAAACATAAAATGAAACATGCAAGTCATTTATGTGAATAATCAAATACTTCCCTTACCTATTTAATCCATCTAATCTTACCCCAAATCACTTAGGTGTAACCTTCAATAGAAATCCATTGGACAAGTTGCAGTGAGGTGTCCAAAAATCTAACTTTTTGGCATTAAACAAGTAACTTCTTGAACTCCAACTAGAATTTATAACTTTGAGACCTCCAAATAAGAATATCTCACATATATATAGAAAAATTACATGTTATAAAACCTACATGATGTTAAAATCCACTCAGAAGTACACTTTCACTAACATTGTAAAGTGTGGAAACACTAACAACAAATGTTGTCAAAGTTTTAGTTGTGGTTACAGAACTCTAGTATCGATGTTTATTGACCAAAATTTGACACTAAAAACACATCTAGGGGGTAGATAATGTATTATACCAGGTTCTTCACCTCCCATTAGGTCCTATTGATAAACCCACCACCTATTCCAACCTCAAGAACACCCTTTCCAATATACAAAAAATGCAAAATTTTAGCCTAAGTTTAAACATGTGTATAATGAAACATGTAATTCATTTATGTGAATCATCAGATCCCTCTCCTACCTATTTAATCCCTCTAATCTCACTCCAAAGCACTCAAGTGGAACCTTCAAGAGCAATTTGTTGGACAAGTTGTAATGATGGGTCCAAAAATGCAACTTTTTGGCATTAAACAAGCAACTTCTTGAGCTCCAACTAACATTTCTACTTCTGGGACCTCTACCTAAGAATATATCACTTCAATCACATCTAGATAGTAAAATTACATGTTATCACACCACCACAATGTTCAAATCTACCTGAAAGTGCATTTTCACTACCATTTTAGAGTGCAAAAACACTGACAATAAACGTTGTTAAAGTTTAAGTTTTGGTTGCAAAACTTTTGTTTTGATGCTTCCTAACTAAAAAATGACACTTCCAACACATTCAAGGGGGTGGATAACATCTAATATCAGGTTCTCAACTACTCCTCAGGTCTGATTGACAAACCCACCACCCATTTTGGCCTCCAAAATGCCCTTCTCAATACAAAAAAATGTAAATTTTTAACCTAAGCTCAAACACACATAAAATGAAACCCATTAGTCATTTCCTGAGTTTCAATCACATCCAACTTGAGATTTGATCATGTCTAACCTGATCTTCTCTTAGTTTTAAGAATATAAAATTATTTACTAATAGTGCCAACCATGTGAAGGTGGAAGCTTATCTAGCATGACATACCTATAAAAAATTGTGAGTAAGTAATTAAAAATGAAATTCATATGTAATACCTAGAAAATAAAAAATATTTGATCAAATTAATTACATATAAATTTGAAAATTTAACATACCTATGTATTTTAATCCAACAAACCACTAGGATCTACCCTAACCTTGATAGTATCAAGAATAGCTTCATGGTCTAACTCCTAAAATTTTCATAGTTTCCTATTTAATGACCTCCCATGATATTTTGTAATTTGAATATTCATTGCAAGAATCAAATTTAAATAGTTTAGTATCTTTATGTGTGTTTAAAACTCTTCAAACAACCATTGATCTAAATATTTTATAGTATATCATTGAAACCAAGTTCCAGTGACTACCACTGACCTAGTGGGATAGTCAATGTTTTCTCCATCTATAACTGGGAAAGTCAATTTTATATTTCTATTTACACACAATCACAAGTAATAATTAGTGCCCTCTTCATTATCCTCATCTTCAATAATTTCAAAACCATGCCCTCTATCATAAAAACCCATTTTTAATGACAATATGAAGATATATAATGAGAATAAATTATACATAATGAAAAATATTCTACCTGGCTACACTAGATCAGATACATGGTTAAAGTCATTTTATGATGTCTTATTTATAGGTCACAATGTTGTTGGAAACTGATATATGTTGATTGGAAATAGAGGTTTGTAACTCTAATCATCTGGCCACTCTTGTGACTCACACTCATTACAAATAGATTCCACATATGTTAAAAAGAAACATGCTAAGTGTTTCGTATTAATAGTCCAATAACTTGCATTTGAGCTATGATATGAGTGGAGGTCATTTGAAACCATTAGAGTCATACAATCTTCATACTTTGCCAAGTGTTTTTCCTCCATTAACTAGAAATGTCTATGAATAGTAGAATTTTGTTGAGCACCATGACACATGTTCTCATTACACTATTAAACCACAATTTTTACATTTAACAAATGAACACCCTCTTCAAATTTCAACTCCTCCCTTGTAATATCTCTTTTTACACATGTTCTAACACCATCATGCTCCCCTTTTCCATCGCCATCCTTGGTGAAACTCCAAATGTATTCTACACTAGTGGTAACATGTATCTCGCTCAACCAATAAAACATTTGTATATTTTTGAATTATGATGTGCAATTGTCTAACCAAATGTAATGTTGATTGAAATTAATGTTCCTGTGAATCAATTATTCATATAACTTATGAAAATAACCTTGCACATACTATGAACAATGTGACCAGTCATTACTAATGTATAAATGGTACTCCCTTAATATTTTCCATTATTTCTATGTACTATCAGGTGTATGCATGAATGTTAAATGCATGAATATGGAAACTTATGATGAGTTTTAATACTGAGATTAAACTTCTATTTGGGTTTTGAATGTGTAATATTCAGAAAAGTCAACTACTGAAACAATTGAACCAAGTGGGAATGTATCCTTGCTTATCTTGAAATGTTCATCCAATCATTTAGCCTTGTGTGTGTGCCTTACATACTCATAAATAGTCTTCTCCCTAAATTTGACCAAAAATTTAGAAACAAGTATCTTTTTTTTAGCAAGCTCACACCTTTTAGATTCTTTACCATCTTTTACTTGATAAGTCACTAATTTATTATTACTTAAACCAACTAATTCCTATCCAATTGTACTTTTAATTTGCTCATGGATATATTTTTTTAATTTTGGCAACACACCACAAATGTTATAATTTCCATTTAAACATGATTTATTATAAAATAATTGTCCATCTGGTCTTTTGCAAAAGATAGTTAGAATAAAAGCTAATTTTGGTGGTAATTCAATGCCACACTCCTAAAAATTTTTATTAATATGCAAAGTACAATGAATATGGTGAAAAACATCACAGTGCATTAAAAATTCAACATGTTGCCTACAACAAGTGGTGCATGTGTGATTTATTTTTACATAAAAAGGTTTGGCCATCTCAAAATATCTTTGATAAATAGAAATTTGTGGATGTTTTTCTAAAAATTTAGAGTACAATTGTGTTTGAGTCATATCCAATAAATGTTATGGATGCAGTTCATGGTTATGATAATTAACTCTTCTTTTCACTACATCTCTTGCATTGGGTGAAACTCTTATATTTTCTTTCCAAAATTGAGCAAGTAACTCTTTGAGAGTATCAACTATAGCCTTGTCCTTTCATGGAAGTATACTAGAGAATGCCTAGAACTCATTAGTATTAGGTTCATTATGTCTTTCATGTATTTTAATTACTTTAATTAATGTTTTTCTATTTATATTAAGTGTTTGGCTTGTTTTTGAAACTATTCATTTTTTCTCTATTTGGTCACTTACTGCACAAATTGTAAGCATACGCTTAGTAACATTACAATCTTGGGTGCACAATTTTAGGCCTACAATATGCTATGGATCATGTAGATTTTCAACAATTTCATTATTTTCATCATCCACATTAGACGTTCTTACCCCTAATGTGTACATTATAGGTCTCATCTTAATTGATTTTATTAATGAAACAATTAATTGACATTTTTAACTATCATAATCCAAATTATGAAAGAAAATATCTCAAATTGTTGAGCCAATCTTCTTGAATGGTGATCAAACATTTTGTTATGCATTAGTTCTAAAATATTTCCATTGACTTCAATTAAGTACTTGTCTTTTCTAGGCACAATTCTTGGAGGTGTTGCTAATAGTGGAATTTATTGAGAGGGTTTTTCAAAATAGTTATTTTCATTGTTTGGAGGTGGGATGACATTTTATTTATTCATTATATGTTTCCATGAAATTTTATTGATGGTTAATTTCATCATTATTTATTTTCATCAAATTTTCTTCATTCATGGGGGGTGAAGCATCATGCATAGACTCATCGTCAATAACATAAAAAACTTAGAACTTTAAATGTAAACTTCTAACATTATCTAATTCATTATTGTCAATTTCATTATTATTCATTTTTTTATGGTCAATTTCATCATTATTCAATTAATTATGGTCAATTTCATCATTGTTTAATTCATTATTGTCAATTGGCTCATTATCTATGGCATTTGGTTCATCAGGATTACAGTTTGTACCTTGTCTACCATGAAGTTTTTGCATTCATGTCTTGTTTTTCTCTCTCAAATCTTCTAATTCCTTTGGTTTTTTGTTCTTTAATATCTAGATCTTCTTCAAATGTGATACATTACCCATCAAGGACAATTGATAACTTTTCAAAGGTGGGGTCAAGTACATAGGTACTACAAGTCCTACAAAAGTACGTATAAAATGTTTGTAGGGACAAAATTCTTGATTTGGGTTAAAAATAGATGTTTAAATATGAACTTAGTCAATAATAATAATAATAATAATAATAATAATGCATTCAGGTTATTTGTTATACTGGGTTCTTCAAAATACATATTAAGAAGCGTATATCAAGAATAACATGATCGTGTTATGTAATAACACTACACAATGTGATCGTATTATTCTTAATACTCAGTTCGGGTTAAAATTAACATTGAAAACTGAGTGTTATCTATATTAAGAATAACATGATCATGTTATTAAATAATGTGACCATATTATACTTAATATAGATTAGGGATTATGGATTAGGTATTAAGACATTAGTGCATAGGGATTATAATTTATGTTTTAGGGATTAGAGATTACAATTTATGTTTTAGGGTTTATGGATTAGGGATTAGGGCATGTAGGATTTAGGTTTAAGGGTGTATATAAGGTCTAATCACTCTATGCCATGTGTCAACCTAATTTTTACCACAAAGTATGTTAATTTGGACTAAATTGATTGGTAAATAGGGAAAGTTTTTAGTTTACAATTTAGGGTATAGTGTTTAGGGCTTAGATTTAGGGTACACAAGGCCAATCGTAAAGATTATTCTTATTCTAAATGATGTTAATTTGGGCTAAAATGATTGGTTCAGGGTTTAAAGAGTTTATATTTATGGTTTAGAGTTTAGGGATTAGTAACTTTAAGGATTAGGGCTTGGGGTATAGATTTTAGGGTATATAAGGTATAATCATGATGGCGATTAGGGAAAATTAGAGCTTATCAACCCCCAAATCACATTGTATATTCATGCAATTAGTTTGAAGGGGCTCAAAATAGACCCAATTTACTTTAGATGCACAACTAGATTGGTACTCCAAAGGCTAATTTTGGCCATAGGTTTAAAAATGTATTTCATGACATCTCATGATAAAATAAATTATATCATAAGGCATGTACGTTTACAGCATGTAGTAGGCATTAGGGCATAGGGCTTACTATTTATGTTTTAGGGATTAGGGATTAGGTTTAAGGACTTGTATATAATGTCTAATAGCTCTATGCCATGTGAATCTAATTCTTACTACAAAGGATGTTAATTAGGACTAAATTTATTGGTAAATAGGGAAAGCCTATGGTTTACAATTTAGGGTAAAGTGTTTAAGGTTTAGGGATTAGGGATTAGGTTTTAATGTATATATGGTTTAGGGAACATAGGGTCAATCACAAAGATAATTGAGGACAATTTAAATCACTTAAACCCATTTATGACTATAGAATGTGTTTTTGGGTTATCATTATACCCCATGTCATCATGCAGATTGAGTGAATTAGTCAAATGGGGAAATTAGTCATGTAATTTAGGCCAAACTAAGCCTTGTGAACTTAATTTCTAGTCTAAATGATGTTAAATTGGGGTAAAATTATTGGTTCAGGTTTTAAAGAGTTTATATTTATGGTTTAAAATTTAGGGATTAGGAACTTTAAGGATTAAGGCTTAGGGTATAGGTTTTAGGGTATATAAGGTTTAATCATGAAGGCAATTGGGGTAAATTTGAGCTCCTTGAACCTATATTTGTGAGTAAAGAATGTGATTTTGAGATCAATTAGCCCCCACATGATCACAAATTGATCAAATTAAGTCAATTTTGGTTTAATGAATGATGCAATTTTGACCAAGTTCATCCCTATGAACCTAATTCTTACTATATACAAAATATGTTAATTGGGGCAAAATTTATTGGTCTAGGGTCTAGAATTTAAAGGGTTTGGGGTTTAGGGATTATGGCTTAGGGTTCAAGGTAAATGGTACATGGTTTATATTTAAATTTAAATCGTACATGGTTTAGGGTTTAAGATATCAGATATAGTGTCCAATCACTAAGGTAATTGAAGAACATTTGAGCTACTTGTTCACCTATTTATGACAATTACCTTCATGTTTACATTAATGATAAAAGTAGGGTCAGTTAAGACATGTACATATTTCATGCATGTTATACAATTGATTGAGCCAATAATTTGGTTTAGGGGCTCAATTTTGCCTAAATCATGCCCCTAATTGCACAAATTGACTAATTACATCAATTAATGATAGAATCAATCTTTTGATTTTGCCCTAAATCATATCTTGCTCTTGAAGGGGTTAAAATTGGCCTCAAATGCCTCCTTGATTAAATGAATCTACTCTTTGGTTAATTATATATGACATGACATTAGGGTTAGTTCACTCCAAATCACATCATAAACAATTTAAAATAGGTTCATGTGGCTCATTTTGACCCTAATTACCTCTACAATTTAACTAATCAACATTTGCATTCATTAGCTAATGATTTCAAGTTTATTGAGCTCAAAACCAAATTGTAAAAATGTAAAAATTGCATATAAATAAATAATGTTTCTTTGCTTTAATTGAGATAATTAAAATGGATTTGATCAACCCCTAAAATCACATTTTATAGTCATGCAATTAGGTTGAAGGGGTTTTAAATAGCCTCAATTTACTTCAGATGCATAGCTAGATTGGTACTCCAAAGGCTAAGTTTTGGCCATAAGTTTAAAAAGTTCATTTTATTACAACTCATGATAAAATTAATTATATCATAAGGCATGTATATTTGTGGCATGTAGTGGGCATTAGGGCATAGGGCTTACAATTTATGTTTTAAGTATTAGGGATTAGGGTACTGGGTTTAGGTTTAAGGACCTGTATATAATGTATAATCTCTATGCCATGTGAACGTAATTATTACTATAAAGGATGTTAATTGGGTTAAAATCAATTAGGTAATAGGGAAATTTTATGGTTTACAATTTAGGGTATAATGTTTATGGTTTAGGATTTAGGGCTTAGGCTTTAATGTATATATGGTTTATGGTACATAGGATCAATCACAAAGATAATTGAGGATAATTTGAATAACTTAGACCCATTTATGACTATAAAATGTGTTTTTGGGTTGTCATTATACCCCATGTCATCATGCAAATTGAGTGAATTAGTCAAATGGGGTAATCAGTCATGTGATTTAGGCCAAACTGAGCCCTGTTAACTTAATTCTTAGTCTAAATGATGTTACTTTAGGCTAAGATGATTGGTTGAAGGTTTAAAGAGTTTATATTTATGGTTTAGAGTTTAGGGATTAGGAACTTTGGGGATTAGGGCTTAGATTATAGGTTTTAAGGTATATAAAGTACAATCATGATGGTGATTGGGGCAAATTTGATCTCCTTAAACCTAGATCTATGAGTAAAGAATGTGATTTTGGGCTCAATTAGCCCCCACATCATCACAAATTGAGCCAATTAAGTCAATTGTGGTAATGAGTGATGCAATTTTGACCAAGTTCATCCCTATGAACCTAATTCTTACTATATATAAAGGATGTTAATTGGGGTTAAATTTATTGGTTTAAGGTCTATAATTTAAAGGGTTTGGGGTTTAGGGATTATGGCTTAGGGTTTAAGGTAAATGATACAGGGTTTAGGGTTTAAGTTAAATGGTACAAGGTTTAGGATTTAAGATATTGGATATAGGTTCCAATCACTAAGGTAATTGAAGAAAATTTGAGCTGCTTGTTCACCTATTTGTGACAATTACCTGAACATGTTTGCATTTTTGATAAAATTCTAGGGTTAGTTAAGCCATACATTTTTCATACATGTTATACAATTTATTAAACATAAATTTGGTTTATGGACTCACTTTTATCCAAAGCATGCCCCTAATTAGAAAATTTGACTAATTGGATCAATTCATGATAGAATCAAACTTTTAATTTTGTCCCAAATCATATCTTGTTCTTTAAGGGGTTCAAATTAGCCTAAAATGCCTCCTGGATTAATGAATCAACTTTTTGGTTAATTATATATGATATGAAATTATGGTTACTTACACTCCAAAATATATTGAATATACAATTTAAAATATGTTCATGTGGCTCATTTTGACCCTAACTACCTCCACAATTGAATTAATCGACATTTGCATTCATTAGCTGATGGCTTCAAGTTTATTGAGCTCAAACCACATTTTATACATGTAGAAATTGCATATAAATAATTATGGTTTTTATTTAATTGAGCTAATGAAATTGGAGTCGATCAATCCCGAAATCACATTTTATAGTCATGCAATTAGGTTGAAGGGGCTTGAAATAGCCCCAATTTACTTCAAATGTACAGCTATATTGGTACTCTAAAGGCTAAGTTTTGGCCATAGGTTTAAAAAATGCATTTTATGACATCTTATGATAAAATAAGTTATATCAAAAGTCATGTATTTTTATGACATCTCTGAACTTGACAAAAGATAACTTTTTATATGCAAAATAGGGTACTAACTAATTGATATACCTTGAAAATAGATCCTTATATAACTTCACATACTGAATCAAGAAATCTTAATAATCAGATACTCAGACAATACTAAAAAGTTTTTAAAAGTTTTTTACAAGTTTCAAACATCACCAATTATCCACAAAAATTAACCCGGTCCTATTTAACCAAATTCACCCTTTTTGGGACTGTATACACTCTTGAGACAAAATACAATGACCCTTGATTTATTTTTTGTTGTTCCAAAACACCCTTTGAAAATTGTGAAGACTATAAATTCTTTTTAAAATACCAACATTCAAATAACTAATCCTTAAACATTTATAATATCACTAAACTCTCTTTTGGACCTAATATTCTAGTTCTGTTAGTACCCAGTCAAAGAATCCTTGTACTCTAATTGTTTTTTAGATAATATAATTTGTTTAATCATGTATAAAATGATATATAAATGAAATCTACCAAATTATGAGTGATTTATATCAGTGGATCACCAAAAACCAACTTTTGACTTCTTGACCATGTCTAGGATGTACTATGATTGTCTGCATTTTAAGGAAGATTAGGCTCATGTCAAATGAACAATAAATTGATTAATAGGTTAATACATCTCCAATTATCATTAAATGTTATCATATCTTGATAAGAACATTGGTCGTAAATAATAATCTTAATCAACCAAACTTTGTTCTTAAGACTACTGGGCCTAATGTGTCCTTTAGTAGGTCAAAATGCAAATTTGGGTTTTTGGGTATTGTAAATATATAACACGATCATGTTATTAATTAATGTGATTGCATTACTAATTTATTTAATAATGATATCACATTAATACCATCATCATGTTATTAACGTGATCACGCTATTTGAATTTAAATTCAAATCTTGCACCTTTTGGCTTGGGAATGTTTTAGATTCTTGAGCCTAAGGCTTGAACCTATAATACGTGAAAATTCAAAAACTTAATAACATCATGATGATCACACTCTCCTCTTTTTAAAAATATGATTTTTATAATTGTTTGACTAATTTAAGGTTTCAAACTATGTTGATTTCTAACTATACATTTTTTAGGCCACTATATGCTGTAAACATACATGCCTATACATGTTCATGTAATTTGTCTTGTGTTGATCCAATTGAAAAAAAAGTTATATGGTTAAAAAATAGGCCTAATTCTACACACATTCAAAAAAAAAACTAATTTTTGTTTTTTGTTGAGGTAGTTAGGTGCGTCACACGGATGGCTATCCATTTTTTTATTAGTTTTTAATATGTATTTACTTGAAAATTTCATTAAAAAAAAGTATTCATTGATATATATATATATATATATATATATATATATATATATATATATATCTGTGTGTGTGTGTGTGTGTGTGTGTGTGTGTGTGTGACAAACTAGGTCTTATATAATTTTTTCTCAAAGGGTTTTAAATAATATTAAATGTTTCGCAAAAAATGGTGTGCCAAATGGTTGTCTATCTAATCTATTTTCTTAAAAAAATAGGAGATCCTCTTCAAATTTTAGATGTTTGACCTAGTTATACTTAACCATTTTCTTAAAAAATTATTGTTTTGGAAACTAGACTCAAAATTCTACATTTCATGTTCTTACACCATCTTCAAATTTAGAGTGTAGATATCTCAAATTATCTATAGAAATTTAGATTTATAAAATTTCAAGAAAATCATGTCCACGAGTAAGCCACTTTTTGTTCCTCAACTTTGTGAACTTACCCGTGTGTGTGTGTGTGTGTGTGTGTGTGTGTGTGTGTGTGTGTGTGTGTGTGTGTGTGTGTGTGTGTGTGTGTGTGTGTGTGTGTGAGTGTGAGTGATCCAAAACCATGATTTTATTAGTGAAGAATATATAAAATAGCTATAAAAATTCTAGGGAGATGCGAATTGTTGGCTACTTTAGGAGGAGACATGCCTTAATTCTCATTTAACCCACACGTCTCGCTAGAAGAGTGTGATGGCACCACGAATAGAGTTGCATGGTTTGGATGCACTCCTTCAGCTTGGGAAGTGTTAAAACATGAACATTTATCAGGTGAACAATTAGGAAAAACAATAGTAAATTTAAATAATAAAAGACCTAACAAGAAGGTGATCATGCCAGAAAAAGCCCTAAAATTTCTCACCAACAACAACTATGATTTATGTTTATTGTAAATGACTTGAATTATCAAATATCTCAGTAAAATTTCACCCAACTATTAGCACAAATTATAGATATTTTGGGTCAAATTTTTTAACTGAATAAGCATTCATATTATTTTTAATGATGTTAGAGTACGGGTTTTATTTTTTCCCATATTTATTTATTATGGTATTTTTTACATCACTTGGAGCTTTTCTACTTTCGTGGAGAGATTTGCTTAGTTGTGCAGGTTGATCAAATGACTAGGAAGTAATTTCCTTGAATGGATATTCAGGGTATGGGAGTTACTCCTTTATTATTGGATCTATTGACAACCTTTTGTGAAGGAGTTGTTATTCTATTTTAGGGGTTTATTGACCAGCTTTTGTGGAGGAGTTACTAACACTCTCCTATTTGTACTTCTCACATTTATGAGCTTCATCAATGGAATATTAGTTTTGTTTCTAATCTCTCTTTGCAATATTCTAGTATTTGATTTCATCTAGCTTGAAATTATGTGTTGTGTGTTTTTTTGTCTCACACCTATCATGAACTTATGCATCCACATGATCTAGTAATCTTGGACAAAACTTTGATATGGTATCAGAGTGCCACCCTAGTAATCATGTGTCTAATTTTATGATATTAGCTTTATTTTTAAATATTGAGTTATTTATAAAAATTTGAGGGTTTTGTACTTATAATTCATATTCGAGGGATTTCAAAAATGATAGGTGTTTTAAAAATATAAAAAACTTTGGGATTTTTTAAAATACCTTGGTCACCCAAAGTGATAGAAAAAAGATTTAGGGGCTTGTTTTCTTAGAAATTAGGGGTATTTATATATTTTTAGGTGGGTTTTGTTCTTGGCTTGATTTCTCTCTTGGTTATTACATGCAGGCCCTTTTCTCTCTTTTGAGATACATGAGATTATATTTGACAAATTTGAAGGAAACTTAGACTATCTCTGGTTGGGATCTAAATTTGACAAAGAATTGTACCCCTTACATGTGGTGTTCTACACTTCTATGGTCAAAACTACTTGTAATGTTGTGTGCCTTACTTTCTACTCTTTTAAGTGATGCCAATAGTAACTTGGTTTCTCTCTACACCTATGGCATCTACTAAATTACTTGGAACCATGTCTATTTTTTTTGGCTCATTACATGACCTGTGGTGCTTTCAAAGGGTCGTTATTCTCTCATGACCCTTAATGATGCCTCCCACTATTAGATGACATCTTCACAACCTGGTATTTTTCTATTCTTGCCTAATCTAAAACTCATGGACTGGTAAATCCATTTTTATGGCTATTTATAAGCTTTTGCATTCCTCGATCACTAACAAACTCAAAGGTAAACACTAATTTTTTCAAAAATTAAAACCTTTTTTTGTTAAAATAGTGGTATTGATCAACCAATGTTTAGAAATTCATGGTTTTGGGAGCCTACCTTTTTTTACAAGTTATATTTTATTTCAAAAAAAAAAAGGTTAACTTACTAAGTTAAGCTTACCTATGATTATGCTTTAAAAGAGGGGCTTACCTTATACTTAAAACTAGTTGAAGGGGCCTTTGTTAGGCTTTAATGCATGAGTTTTTTTTATATTTTTTTTTATTAAAAAAATAGTGTAAGGTGGGCATGATATCTACTAAGTTATTTTTTACTTTTATTACCTAAAAGCAATACATTGTATTTTAGAGGAAGTATTTTTTTATGGTTTTTTATAAAATAATACATCATGGGCAACTACTAAGTGGGAAATTATTTTTGTAACTCTTCTTTTTTAATTTGATGAAGACCATAGGATGAGGACCAGTTTGGAAGGTGGAAAAACTCCCTTGCATACAAAATAAACATTTATGTTCTTATTTCTTTCCCACTATACTACTCTTGGACATAATTTCAGTTGAGCTTTATGTCCTCATTTTATCTTGAAAATCATGTCTTTTGGGCATTTACACTAGTTTCTCTAGATGTATTCTCAGTTGTGCCTAACATATTTTGATCATGATTGTTTGAAATATTAATAGGGTTCACTATTTCATAGTTTATGTGGGTGTACTATGTATTTGTCACTTTCCACTCTTCTTGCACTTTCATTTTTGCAATAACAACTACAACCACGACACTTAATTTCTGCACAAAATGGTATAATCATAGTGATGAAGCCTATGGGTTATTGTGTCCCCTAATCTTTTTTTTCATATAAAACCTACCAAATCACCTAATGAAGTGTGGAGCATTTTGGAAAAGCTCTTTGGGAAGTAAGATGTTATGAGAGGTCACAAGCTAAAAAATGAACTTATCAACCTAAGTCCTAACAACTTTAACACCATTTAGGGTTTATTCACCAAGTTTAAGTCTTTGAGATTATAGTTGAAAAAATGTGTAATAGAGAAGAAATATGGCCAAATTAATATTTCCATACTCTCTAAGCTAGGTCCTAATTACTCATTCTTTGTCTCTACTTTCCATGCCACTAAAAGTGCTTTAGGAACTACACATAAAATGCCCTATTTAGATGTTTTCATCACTGACTTGACTAGGGAGTAAGACAAGTTGATGTATATGGGAACATTGAAGTACTCAAAACCTCAAGCCTTAATTTTTGGGAATGGGAAACATAAGGCTTCAAACAAATAAAAAAAGAAAAAGAATATGGATCAAGAGAAGAAGAAAGAATCAACCTCTGCCTTGAAACAACCACCAAAACCTCCTTTTCCAATGATAAACCTAAGAAAGATAAGGATAAATGTGCATATTTATATAAAAATATGCATGATGAGCACAAGTGCATGAATAAAAAAATTGATCACCTAACTTATCTTCTAGATAAAAACAACATTAGCGCTCCCAAGTCTATCAAGTAAAATTCATCAACTCAAGATTCTTCTACGATAAAATCCAAAGGGAAAGAGAAAGAAAAGGGAAAGATTATTGTATTATTTTAAGCTCAAAACTCTTCATGGGATATTAACTCAAGTGTTTCCTAGCACATGGGCTCTTCACAAGTTGAGTTTTCTTCTTTATAGCCTTGTAACAGGTCTTCTATCACTTTGGGTGATGACACTTCAGTAGAAGTAATAGGGAGAGGGCATGTTAAAATGGATGGAGGAACATTCAATATTATTCTAAGTGTTCCATAACTTTTAACTAATCTCCTATCAATGTACTAGATCACTCACATCAGTATAGGCATGAGGGTAGAGTTTTAACTAAATTTGTTCATAATCAAAGAGTTGCATAATGATTCTATAGTGGTAGTGGGTAGGGTAGATCACCAAGCTAGTTTATACACCTTCTCACATTTTGCACTTGATTCTTCTCTGACTATATTATTGACTCATTTAGATGGAATTAATAACTTATGGCATGAGCATTTTGGCCACCTCAACTACCACTACCTAGAATAATTTAGCAAAAATGGCATGGTCACAAGATTACCTTGAGTCTATTTATATAAGGGTCTTTGTGAGGGTTTCACCCTTGCAAAACATCTTGAAGAGAAATTTGACTAAGGAAAATCTTAGAGGGTTTCATAGGCATTGGAGTTAGCACACAATGATGTATATGGGCCTTTTCCTAGTCTATCTTTCATAAAGGTTAAGTATGTCCTTACCTTCATTGATGATTTATTGAGATACACATGGGTTCACTTCCTTAGGAAAAATATGAAGTTTTCAACAAGTTTTAAAACTTAAAGGTTTTTTTAGAGAAAAAAATTGAGACATGCATCAAGGTTATTTGATCCGATAATGAGGGTGAGTATGTCAATAACAATTTTGAGTAGTTTTGCATGGAAATGGGTATTTATCTAGAATGCATAATTTCATATAGTCCTCAATAGAATAGAGTGGTAGGAAGTAAGAAGTAGTCCTTGAAAGAGATGGATAACTGTATGATTCACTCTAAGTCACTTGCAACATAGTATTGTGCCAAAGCTATCAATTGTGGTTTCTACATTTAGAATAGGGTTCCCCACAAAGATTTAAAAGGAATACCTCCCTTTGAAGCTTGGTATAGTAGGAAACCTAAAATTGAGAATGTAATGTCCCCTTCTCAATGATCGCTCTAGATAGACTTATTAGCCTATTTAATTCCCATAAGCTATAATTAAAAAAGGAGAATTAGTTTATTTAATTATTTAATGTTACCTAGAGGGAAAAGGTGTAATTAAAAGGTAATGTTAAATAATTAATTAAAAGGCATTATAAAATAAGTTTATAAGGTCACTTTGTTTTGAATGAGCAAGAAAATGGCAAGGGATAAAAAAAGAGGGAATTAGAGCTCATTGGGATATGATTGTTTATTTATAGAATTGATATTTTGAAGAGATTTAAAATTTCTCATCTTTGGGACATAAACCCTAGGGTGACTAGGTTCAGTGGTGAGACTAATCCACCCTAGATGGTCAAATTGGAGAGATCACACAGGTCTTTCATAGGTGTTCCATACTATCAAATTTGTGAGTCTCCTTTGGAGACAAATCTAAGGGTTGACGATAATATAACTTGTATTTGGGAGGTGGAGATATTTTTAGATTCGGTGATTTGCATGATCAAACATATTGTTGGATGATGGTATTGTATCCCTCTTAAGCTTGGGTGTTGCATGTTGAATCTAGTCGATATGTCTTGAGGTGATTATATTGTTAATTGAATACATCAGACTTCATTCTTGGTTTGGCATTTGGGATCTCCAAGAGATTATGGCTACTTAACCTTTGGTGCAGCTAATAATTACTCAGTGTAGAGGCATGATATTATTTCTTTGGGTCATGTTCATTACCAAGGAGATGCAAGGGTTGTAGAAAGGTGTGGGTCTATTCGCAACCATGTCATCTTCATTTTGTTGTCTTAGATGATTATAGGAGGACATGGATAGTGTTGGGTATTGGATTAATACTAGTCATGGCTTCCTAATGATAGTAGACTACAAAAACTAATCACCATTCTATTCCCTTCAACTATAATTACCTTCTACAAGTTGTGGCATTTCATATGTGGCTGCCATGTACTAGAATGTTGCAAAAAGTGGTATTTTTATACTCTAGACTGTGATTTTAATATTTGAATATAAATGTGTTTCTATTACCATTGAACTGTAACATTATTTTATTGATATATGTCTCATTCCAATGCACTAAATGAATTTTAAACCTGGATTATTGTAATGCATAAGGTTGTTCACATGTTGCATTTAATATATGTATCTGGAAATCTCTATAATCAATTAAAGTAAGCAAGTTTAGAAGCCAGCCATGTGTTTGATAAAATGCCATATGTGACAAGCTAAGAAATTCAAAAGGAAAAATAACATTGATTTCAAGAGGGGATTTTGCAATAGTATTAGAGCAAGAGTTCTTGCTAGCCTGTGAAGTTTGGGTGCACACTTTGATTACAAAAATTTCTAAGTAATATTGGGTTTTCTATTAATAGGCATGACCAATAATGAATTTGAAGGATAGGGAATATATCACACACAGGAGTAGAAGATAGAGAGAGACTGATAACATATTTAACTTAGAATTAGGGGAAGAGGAAAGCATGGGGTACAAGTATGAGCCACCTGAGGGTAGTGCTATGCCTATTTTGAATGACCTTGCAAGGGATCAACAATAGTTAGTTCAGCTTATGACCCAAATGATGTAAATAATGAATAATAGAACTCATGATGATCATGGCAACAATAGTAACAATGGTAATAATGGTGATAACAAAAATAATGGAAACCATGGAGAAGGGAGAAATACTCATATTCTTGCCTAAAGTAACACTATGACAGCCTGGAGAGTGAACCCTAGACCACTTTTACCTCATTTTTTGGAGGAATAACAAGTTGGAAACTAGGGATAATAAGGACAAGGTGAAGGGTTAATTGATTATTTGAGGGAGTATCAAGCCCTTGGTGATGAATTTCACACTTTTATGTCTTTACAAGAATTGTGTACCATTAAGTACAGGAATAGGCCAAGGGATCACAATAGGGGCCCACAAAATTAAGACCTCCAATGAAAGGTTGGAAAGTTGTATATTCCTTCCTTTGATGGCTCTAAAAAATGCACTGTTAGAGCTTGGGTTCTAAAGTTGGATACATATTTTTAACTCAATCCTATTTTGGATATTAAGGCAATCAAATATGCTACTTTGCATTTGGATATGAAGGCCCATGAATGGTGGTACCATGGGATGGTCACTTTAGGGCATGCCATCATTACCTCCTATTTAGACTTCATTCAGAAGTTGATTGATAAGAAGGACCCAAAATTGCATTTTAGGGAGTTGGTGTAGCTTAAGCAAGTTGGTACAGTGGATGCCTATATTTCTAAGTTTTAAAGACTCTCAATTATCGTTTCATATGTGTTGGAGTAAAATTTGATCATACTCTTTGTTGAGGGTTTATCTGAGCCACTGTGTTGTTGGATTAAAGCTTTCAAACTGGAGTCACTATAGGATGCCACCATTAGGGCACGTGACATGGAGAATTTTGTACCTAAGAGCAAGTTTCCATCCAAACCTTTAATTCCTCAAAAAAATAAAGATAAGAAACCTTTTAATAAGGAGTGACCCAAGAAGGACAAGTTAGATGATGAGGCTCATAGGGAGTTCAGGAGGAAGAAGTTATGTTTTAGCTATAAAGAGCCTTAGAAGCCTAGACATAGATGCATGGGCAAAGGAAAAGTGTACTACATTGAGGTTCTCTATGATAGTGAGGATGAAGGGGAGGTAGAATAGGTACGCAATGATCATAATAGCTCATAGGATGAGTAGCCACATAAGGAGGTTAAGAGTGGAGACAAGGCCACTTTGTCAAGTTTAAATCCTTCAGAGTTAAGGGAGTATTATAGGGGTAGAGAGTTATAGTTATAATAGATATTGGGACAACCCATAATTTCATAGACTCAACATTGGTGGCTAAGAAAATTATTCCTATAGAGGACTTCAAGGGATTCAATGTGATGGAGCAAATGGGTTCAATATGACTTGCACACAAAAGGTTCCTTAGTTGGATGTGACATTATGCATCTACATAGTGATGGATGATTTTTATGTAGTTGACCTAGGTGATAATAATGATATCTTGGGGATAAAGTGGCTTCATTCATTGCGCAATTACTCTTAGAAATTATAGACAATGGAGCTAAAATTTATGACAACAAATGGTAAGAAGGTGGTGTTAAGGGGTATGGTCAATGGTTCTCCAAAGATAGTCTCAGTTAAGTGGATGGAGTCTATTTTTAGGCATGAGGATGTATCTTGGGAAGTAGAGTGTTTAATTACATCCAAGGAGTCTCTAGATAGTAGCCAACCCTATCATGTGGACATTTAGTCACTATTGGGCAAACATGATAGAGTTTTTGGAGAGATACCCCTATGGAGACCTCCTAATATAGGTTTTGAGCATATTATTGAGATGGAAGAGGGAGATAAACTGGTGATAACCACTCCTTATAGGCATCCAAAGATATTCAAGGATGAGATAGCTAAGGCCTTTAAGGAATTGTTAGACATGGGCCACATCAAACCTAGCTCTAGTCTATTATCTTCTTTAGTAGTCTTGGTCAAGAAGAAGGATGGAATAATACGTATGTGTATAGGCTATCAGGATTTAAATAATATGATAATAAAAAATAGGTATCCTATACCCAAGATCGATGAGTTACTTGATGAATTACATGAGGCAGTTTACTTTACAAAGATTGATCTTCGATCGGGGTACCACTAGATTAGATTCCATGAGCAAGATGTACCCAAGATAGCATTCATGTGCCATTATGGGCACTATGAGTTCTTGGTCATGCCATTCAAGTTGACCAATGCACCTACTAATTTCCATTCATGTATGAATCACATCTTCAATAAGTAGTTGCATAAGTTATTGCTAGTATTCTTTGATGATCTCCCAATCTACAACAAAACATGGGATGACCATTTGAGGTAGTTAGATGAGGTTTTGGGAATTATAGGGGAGAAGTCTCTATATGTTAAGGCATATATGTGTGAATTATATATGATGTAGATCTTGTATTTGGGCCATGTGATCAGTGCATAGGGTGTGCAAGTTCATTAGGAGAAGATTCAGGTGATATTGGATTGGCCATCGCCTCAGTCCCTTATAAAATTTCATGGTTTCTTTGGGTTGTGTAGTTACTATAGGTGATTTATTAATGGTTTTTCATAGTTGGGTGCACCCTTAATAGATATCACAAATAAGGGAGCTTTCAGATGGACAAAGGAGGCTCAAAGGGCATTTGATAGGCTTAAGGAGATTATGAGCAACTGTCCAGTGATGGCACTTCCTGACTTCACTTAGCCCTTTGTACTTGAGTGTGATGCTTTGAGTGAAGGCATAGGAGCAATATTGATGTAGAACATACATCCAATATCATTTGAGAGTCAGAAGATCAAGGAACCAGAGAGACTTCATTCCATCTATGATAAGGAGATGCTCACCATTATGCACACTTTGAAAAAGTTTAGACAATATTTGGTAGGTGGGAGGTTTAAGGTGAGGATTGACCAAAATAGCTTGAGGTATTTACTAAAATAGAAGGACCTAAATGAGAGGCAACATAAGTGGGTCAAAAAAATACATGCCTACGATTTTGATATCAAGTATGTTAAAGGAAAGAAAATTATAGTTGCATATGCCCTTTTTAGGAAACTACAAAATGTTCCCTTACAGAGATTTCAACTGATTAGAAATCTCACCTCTTGGTGGAGTACTCCAAGAACAATTTTTCCTATGATTTGATGTATGGTAAGAGTCAGGATAATCGGTATAGGGTGGTAGATGACATTATCTACTACAAGGATAGGATATACTTAGTGCATGAATCTAAGCTCAAGGAGAAGATTATGAGAGCTACACATGATACACCATTGGTGGGGCATCCTAGGTACTTCAAAACCTACAAGCAAATCAGAGAGAGGTTCTCATGGAAGCACCTTAAGGATGATGTGTTGCATTATGTGAGAGAATGTGTGAGTTGTCAGTAGAATAAGTCAGAGCATACCCATCCAATAGGTTTATTACAACTATTGCCCATTCTTGAGCAAAAGTGGGAGAGCATGTCTATGGAATTTATCACAGGTTTACCTAAGGTTCATGAAAAGGATTGCATGTATGTTGTGGTAGATCGATTGACTAAATTCACTCACTTCTTCATGATGTCTTCAGAGTACAAGGCACCACAGGTGGTAGAGTTATTTTTTAGGGAGGTTTTTAGACTCCATGGGTTTCTTAAGTAAATTTTTAATAATAGGGAGAATATATTCCTTAGTGATTTCTGGTAGGAGTTGTTTAGACTTGCTAGCACATAGTTAACCCTAAGTATGAGTTACCACCCCCAGACAGATGGTCAAATCGAGATAGTGAATAAATGGGTGGAGGGATACTTACATAACTATGTCTTGGGGTAGTAGAGGGCATGGATTAAGTGGTTACATCTGGGGGAGCACTTTTACAACACCACTTACCATATGTCCATTGACATGACACCCTTTTGTGCATTAATGGTTATGATGCACCTTATTTTATGGATTTGGTGATTCGGGATAGCAGAGCTCCCAAAGCTAAAGACTAGATACAGGAAAGCCAATATATCCTTAAGGCTCTTAAGGAGAATTTATAGGTGGCTTAGAATCAACATAAGATTTATGTAGATAGACATAGGGTTGAGCGTAGTTTTGAGGTAGGAGACTTAGTCTTCTTGAGGTTGCAGCCCTATAAATAATCTTTGCTTAAGAAAAGTGGTGCAGAAAAGTTAAAGCCACACTTTTATGGTCCCTAAAAGATAGTTAGGAGAGTTGAGGAGGTAGATTATGAGCTTGAACTACCAAAGGGGAGTATGATTCATAATGTTTTCCATGTATCGTGCCTCAAGAAGGCATTGGGGAAACAAGTTACTTCGTCAACCGAGTTACCTCCATTGGATGAGGAGGGACATTTGTTGTTGGTCCCCAAGGAGATTATTGATGTCAGGGAGAGGAGATTGAGGAGCAGAGTGATCAAATAATAATTGATCAGGTGGAGAGACTTGCCCATGGAGGATGCTACTTGGGAAGGAGAGTAGATATTGCATCATCCTAATTTATAGTTACTTGAGGGCAAGTAATTTTGGGAGGGGAAGACTTTAATTTCCCCTTCTCAATGATCTCTCCAGATAGACTTATTAGCCTATTTAATTCATGTAAGCTATAGTTAAAAAAGGGGAATAAGTTTATTTAATTATTTAATGTTACCTAGTAGGAAAAAGTGTAATTAAAAGGTAAAGTTAAATAATTAATTAAAAGGCATTATAAAATAACTTTATAAGGTTGATTTATTTTGAATGAGCGAGAAAAGGGCAAGGGATAGAAAAATAGGGAATTGGAGCTCATTAGGATATGCTTGCTTATTTATTTTGGAATTGATATTTTGAGGAGCTTTTCAAAATTCTTAGCTCTGGGATAGAAACCCTAGGGCATTTAGGTTTGGTGGTGAGACTAATCCACCCTAGCTAGTTAAATTAGAGAGATCACATAGATCTTTCACAGGTGCTCCATACTATCAAATTTTTGAGTCACCTTTGGAGACAAATCTAAGGGTTAACAATAATATACCTTGCATTTGGGAGGTGGAGTTATTTTTAGATTGGGTGATTTGTATGACTAGACATATTTTTGGACAATGGTATTGTATCCCTCTCAGGCTTGTGCACTACATGTTGAATTTGATTGATATGTCTTGAGGTGATTATATTTTTAAGCGAATAAATCAAACTTCATTTTTGGTTTGGCATTTGGGATCTCCAAGAGATTATAGTTGTTTAACCTTTGGTGTAGCCAATAATTACTCAGTGTGGAGGTGTGGTATTATTTCCTGGGGTCGTGGTTCATTGCCAAGGAGTTGCAAGGGCTATAAAAGGGTGAAGGTTTATTCACAACCGTATCATCCTTCATTTTGCTATCGTAGATGATTCTAGAAGGAAGATGTGGGTAGTGCTGGGTGTTGGATTAATACTAGGCATGACTTCCTGGTGATAGTAGACTACAAACACTAATCACCATCCCATTCCCTTCAATTGTAATTACCTTCTTCAATTTATGGCATTTCATATGTGTCTTCCATGTATTGGAATGATGCAGAAAGTGGTATTTTTATACTCTAGACTATGATTTTAATGTCTGAATATACATGTGTTGTTGTTATCATTGAACTATAACATTCTTGTGTTGACATATGTCTCATTCCAATGCACTAAATGAATTTTAAAACTATAGTATTATAATGCATAAGGTTATCTACATTTTGCATTTAATATGTGTATCTGAAAATGTATATAATCAATGAAAGTAAACAAGTTTAGAATCCATCCATCTATTTGAAAAAATTCCATATGTGACAAACTGAGAAATTCAAACAGAAACCTAACGTTGATTCTAAAAGGGGATTTTACATAGAATTTTAATATTTTTGGATCTCTAGCTATGATATGCATACCAAAGAATAAACACAAGGATATGAAACTTTAGAGTAAGCCTTGCATCTTCTTATGTTTCCAGATGGTGTCAAAGGATATAACCTTCTCCATCCAACCATATATGAGATGTTCATCAAGAGAAGTCTTCACTTTCTAGAGACTCTTGTGGAATCAACACTTGACAATTCTCCTACTTCATTGGACTCACTAGTATTTGATTCATATGATTTAGATTAATCTAAGCACATTATAGAGATTGAGGACACTTATTCTAATTCTTATAGTGATAGTAGTGATGGGGACTCATATTCATCCACATCTGGCCGCACTTTGGAGGATGATGTTTCTCTACCTAACTCATCCACTTCTAGTCCTCCTTGGGCTAGACAAACACTATAGAGCGTATGTACATGGGTTTTTAATCCTTTAGATGATAGGCAAATAGTCTAGAGTGGGCCACATGATTTTTATGACTTTGCTTCATATCCACATACTTTTTGGGAGGCATAAGGTATACTTGAGTGGGATTATACCATGCATGAGGAGTATAACTCCTTAATCAAGAATCATACTTGGGACTTGACACTTATTCTTAAGGGAAGAAATATATTTTGATGTAGATGGATATATCATACTAAGTATGTAGTAGATGGATCTATTGACAAGTTTAAGGCATAGTTGGTTGGCAAGGGTTTCTCACAGGTGTTTGGCATCGACTATACAGAGACCTTTTCATGAGTCACCAAAATGAACTCCATCGAAATCACATTTTCTAGTGTTTTAGGCAATCATTGGGATGTTCATCAGATGGATGTGAAGATTTCCTTTCTTGACAGTGATCTTATGGAGGAAATTTACGTGGAGCAACTTCCATGATGTTTTGAAGATTCTTCCCTTGTATGAAGACTCCGAAAAACCATCTATGGCCTCAAATAGGCCCCTCAAGATTGGTATGCCAAGATGGATTCCTTTCTTCTTTCAATAGGATTAACTAGATGTCATTTAGATCCAAACATTCATCTCTTGAGACATGATGATTCGTTCTTGATTTTGGTTCTTTATGTGATGATTTTTTTTATCACCGATAGCTCTTCTTCATCTATTGCAGCAGTGAAAAGGGATATGCATGATAGATTTTCTATGATAGACTTAGGCTTGTTACATTACTTCATTGAGATTCATATTTCTTAGTCTGACCTAGGGATCACTCAAAAAAGGCTTTAGGAGTGACAAAATATAAAGTGGAAATAATAATCCAACATGTCGACATATAGCAAAGGAAGTCACTTGAAAGCTCTAGGCATTCGATGACCCCATGACTATGAAGAAATAAGAAGCGGCCACATGCTTTGCTCTATGATGACAATGTAAAGGCGAATGAAAATGAAGACTTGGAACTTGGTAGCAATACACCATGTATATAATTTTTCCACGTTGTTGGGATAGTTCTCAAGATAGAAAACACACAAACCTCAATGAATATAAATATAATTTAAAAATCTAATGCATTTATGCACTCCAAAAAGAAAAAAATCAATATCAATGTGAACATGGCACTCCATTACTTATGTGACTTCGAGGCTACATGATAATGACACGTGAAAGGTCAAAAGTTAAATATGTGACAAAAGGCCATAAAATCATATTTTGTTGAATTTATAGTGAAAAAAAATTATTAATCAAGTTCTTAATGACATTTGCCATCAATTCATAGTGAATGAAAGATTGATGTGATGTAGAATAGGTTTTAAACTTCAAATTAAGAGTTAAAGTGTAGATACACTTATAATTACAAATCTGGTCATACGTGATCTCATCCTTAGTAATTTTCCATATTGAGAACATAATTAACATAGAAGGTTTCTAAAATTGCAAGAAGCAATGAATAAATGAAAAACTAAAAATGTTAATCCTAAAAAATAAAACGAAAAATCATGTAATGTATGCATAAAAGAGTTAACCACAAGAATAAGATATATATATATAACATTTAAAAAATAGATTTACATATACATTTACATTGTGACTCGATATTATAAGGATGTTGTAAAAAATGTAAATATAAAATTGTCACATTATGTGTGCTTCTGGTCTCTTGTGAGAATTATATCAACAACATCATCCATAAAAATCACTGCCTTCGTGACCACATACTTTTTTATTGGCCATGCCTATCATTTAGTGTGTTCATCGCTTGATAAATCACTGAGAAGAAAAAAGATCAATCCCCCTGAAAAAATGTGTGCATAAAAGCCTCTTTTGTTTCGAAGCCTTCAATTGATGACCAAGAGGTTTCCCTCCTTGTTTTCCTATCCAAGTGTGTGTGTCAGTCTCTCTTTTTAGTAATTTCCATTTCCCTAAGCTATAGGAGGCTCGCATATACAAAATTATATGGCACATCATCAATGGAAATATGAGCTCAGACGAATTAGTGTAAACCATCAATTAAAAACCATAGATAGAAATGAGCCAAAATTATCACACAGAATAAATCGGCCATGTCCATAAGTACGAACAGTGTGTCCATTAAGAAAACTGGATGCAATTTATAGAATAATGGTATCGGCTAGTTGAATGGCATCAGTATAAGAAGTAATTAAAAAATGTTCAATTCTGTGGTCTTGAATGACATTTCACACGAGCAAAGAGCCAAGCATTTGTTTAAAGCTTTGATGTTGAATTTGCAATTCAAATTAGAAAACAAAGAATGTTTTTAAGTGTATGTCTAAGTATGATATGACCAAATTACAATCATTGAGAACCCATAAACAACTTGAAGCTTTACGACATCTAATATATTCAAAGCAGATTTTGAATTGGTAGCGCAATGGTTAAGCATTGCTTGGATAATTTCTTCATTGCAATTAAACACTATCATTAATAAGGTCGAAATGGGCAAAAGGTTAAATGTGATAGATAGAATAATAAATCGCAGATTACTTTATGTACAAAGTGCATATATTATTTTAATAAAACTTGATATATCAAAAGCAAGATGTATTAATTATCCAAGGTCACAAAGTCATCGATACATAGACTGTCTTTAAGCAAACTCCGCAGATCTATTATGATTTTAAATCTAATTTATCTTCACATGTTTACGTTCTCATGCACATAATAAGCATACCTGTAATTATATGTTTTAATTAAAACATGAGCCCACCTTCACATATTGGAAGGTTCATATTGTATTCATAACACTTCAAAACTTTACAACACGTCTTCATCTTAGAATACCATTAAATTTTAAAAATGATTAATAAATGTAATTCCTGCCACTTGCCTTTAATACACATCATGAAATGAATGAGATATGACATATAATAGCCTTTCGGTTTGTATTTTATTTTATGTTTATCTTTTCTCTTCTTATGAGCGAGATATGAACAAAGCACTGGTATTGTATATGTTCACCAACATTACAAATCAAAAAAAAAAAATCATACATGACTGGTATGAAGTGTTTCCTTCAAAGATATGTTCTTGACAGATCATACTAAACACCCACACATCAAAGTTCAATACACATTTTCAATCTCTAATGAAGTTCAATAAATATTCCATGAAATTTCGGGGACCTACAGTTTTGCAACCCGTTCATCTACGGCGTATGAGCCAATGCTGCCTGACTTTTGAAAGACGCACCATTACTACTACATGTGATTGATAAAGATGGAGGTATAAATGCGGAGATTAACATCTAATTTTCTAAGAAAGACGAGTAATTTATCCCATGTTGGAGGTTAACTTCAAATTTGGTTGGGTAAGAGAAGAACTTAATTACATACCGACAACCTAAAACGGGGCAGAGAAAGGACCCCTCATGATAGCCCGCAAAAGCCAACTGTAACTCACAGACATCCCTTTCTGTACCCTACTTAAAATTTCGAATATTGAAGGAAAATTTTGCAACGTACAACACATTGATATACACACGACAAATTTTATTTTGCTGTTGTACAACTCCCGACTACGTTGATATACGCACGACACGAGTGCCGCGCACATGCAGCCAAAAAACGGTCCAGAGCGCATTCGAGCTTGCGAGAAAGCGCGGCCGTACGTCCATCGAAGCAGTCCCCACTGCTGCCTAGGCCCGGCCAGGGTTGTAACATTTTTCTGTCCTTTCTATCTTTTCCGTCATTTCTATCATTCTTTTTTCACTTTTAAAATCTATTAATATGCAATTTTTAATTTAAAATATATTTTTCGAACATGAAAGCTGACAGGATTTAAGAGGGGCTTCTTAGCAGTTGTATGCACAGATAGTCTGTCATGTACGCAAAGAAGAGGAAATAGCCCGCTAACGTCACACAGATCGGGCTCTCAGCTCGTTTGAAAAAATAATCCATGTGCGGAGGCTAACAGATTTTGCTTTCCTACAATTCCCTGAATCCCTACCATTTTGATATACACAACAATCTCCACATCACATCAACATCATGATCAGATGATATTAATGTTTAATGACCAAAACCCTTGAAAGAAGATAAATGGCCAACCGTTAAAAAATCGTTCTAATCTCGTAGAAATCTCAACTATTACAGTAACTTCAAACTTATCCTTCTATTTTCAAAGGGTTTTGACAAACATTGGGAAATCTACACTATGAAAGTTAAAATGGGTCCAATAAATATAATAATTTTTTTAACAAGATCCCCGAAATAAATAAATAAATCGAAAACAATGTTGTTGATAAAATTTGAGTATGCTGTTAAAAATTCAGTTAGATGGCATGTTGAAACAGAGAACAGCCCTCTTCTCCTCCAATGGAAGCTTCGTGTCCACCTCCAAGGTTAGAGAAGCTTCTTCCCCCATTTAACAAGGCATCTCTATCGAATGGGATGTCTTTCCGTCTGTTAATCCAGCCCTCAATTAGAGCAGAGGTTATTTCTTAGAATTTTTTAACATGTAGGACTTTCCCAATCATTTCACACAATTGAATAATAACATCCAAGACTATTATAAATGGTATAGTCTATTAATATTATAAAGCAAATGTGACTGATTTAAAGAGAAAGGGTCAAGGGAATGATAGCCTTGTTTGAATAGTTAACCTCACACATAAAATATAAAATTTAAAAATGAAGATACACACTTTACTTCTTCAAAAAGAATTGTAAAGATTTTAAACCGCATCCTTGCTTTCTCTTCTCTATGGTTACAATGCAAGAGGAATAATAACACTTGGAAGCCCCACATTGGACTAGACACCACTCTCTGCTTCTCCGTGCTTCATAACCAAAGACCCCTCTAACTTTAGCATGTCTTCCTTGAATCATTCCCATAATTTTTATGTCTCATGGAGTGACTCTTGGAATCCCTTACATCTTAGAAAACAAATCAAAATGAGCAACACAAGTTTATGGATGGTTACTTGACTTTTACAATTTTTACAAGTGGAACCATCACTTAATGTAGAGCGGTGGTTTTGTCATGAGATAGAGAACTCTATCACAATGACTAAAATTATCATTTTTTTGTTCTAGGATCCTACTGAAATTCCACTAACCTTCATGTGTTCTCATATGTCATATTTACACTAGAACACTAGTTATACATTGCCAATTAGGTTTGATTAAACTTGAACATATTTGTGGATCTTTTTGGGTGGTACAAGATTGCTTATCCCTAAGATGCTCGTACATCAGACATCCTGAATAAGAGTTTGTGAGCATAGTACTCATAAACTTGGACTAGGTACTACCATCCATTTGAATTTAAGAATAAAGACATGACATGCCCTTCCACAATGTTAGGTACCTCAACATTTTCAAACCACCCATTGGACCATACATCATCCTCGTGTCTTAAATATTTCCCACACCATTCCCACTCCAGCCCTTGCTAACTTTGGGCTGACCACCTCTCTCTAATCTCACAATCTCTTCCCTTTTCTCAATTTAAACTTCATCCTCTACTGTAAATGCCTGGACTAATAATAAAATTAGTTTTTTTTTTTACTTCTCAACTACAATTTAAAACCCTTTCAAGTTCAACCTCATTTTCTTTTATTTTGCATAAGAGAGAGCTTTTGGAATCACCTTTTCCACTTGACCATGCATTGTTGGCCCACCTAGACACTCACATTCCACTCCCTCCCTCACCTTATTTTGGGCTATACCCCTTTCATTCCCCTTCATAATTAATATGTTATCCACTTCCTTTTCTTCTTTCATAAAAAACATGTTTGTCAACACACATGACAAGATGGCTCATATGCTTGTCTGTATCTTCCATTTCCCTCAAAGGATTTCAAGTATGTCTTTATCCTCCTTTATTAACACTCATTGTGTTAATTCTTCCATCATACAACATCTCACTATCAAATTGTCATTGTCTCCTCATTAAAACATGGCATGCATTCATAGGAAAGAGATCACACAAGAACTTATCTCAGTACCTAACAATTTTCATATTAACATCACAATGTTACCCTACAGTGATATAATGACCATGCAATAACCAAGATATCCAATATGTTTTTAGGTGTGGTGTGCATACTCACTTCAGATTATATATCATTTCAATGGACACTAAATTATCTAAACACCCATTATCAACCACAACATACCAACACTTACCTTTTGTTTTACACTTTATTTTTAAAATGTATTTTCTTTGGCATGCTTCCTCTTGTTTAACCCTAAAATGTGGTATAGATTGGGGTTATGTACACCTTAAAGGAGATATAGAAATGAATAATCACAAGGGTGATAATCAGATCTATAATAAATCAATTGGGCTAAACTTAGATATAACATATGTTGAATTTATAAAACTGATAATAGGTTAAATATAGAAAAGTACAATTAAGTTATATATAGAAATGACAAGGACATAAATGTACTTAGTTGGTTCTGATGCTAATGTAGTGTTTGATCTAGAATAGGTAGAAAGTAGGTTGACAGATGATTCTAGAATAATCACCTGATTCTGGATTAAGTGCCTATAGAGTTTTGAACACTAACATCAATCTAGGATAGTTATGTCGAAGCTATTGTTTGGGTTTGATGCAAGTGTCCTATATGGAATACCTATTAGAAGAGGATGTGACTACTTAGATACTTATGAGTTTGAATTCACCTTTACTTTGGTACATTCAGATCTAGGTCATGCACTGTCGATCCTCATGAAATGTCAAAGCCCTAGTTCTTCATCTTCATGGTGACCTTGAGAAAAAATGAGTTAGTAGGCACATGGTGTCAAGATGATCCCAGAGACCCCTTTGTTAATGAGCATTATCTACATAGCCAATACTTTGAAGAGGGACTCAGACTGATGTTGTTCTCTCTTACATGGTGGCTTGTGTGTAAATTATTTAATATGTAGAAATCAAGTACAATAGTGACATAGCTTGTAACTTGGAAAATATAGCTCATGGGATACTCCTTTAGTACTTCAACCCCGTGTATGTGTTATTCCTATGACTTATATGATAATAGGATAAAATAGGAAAGATTTCCTTTATTGAGTGTTTGATTGAATGCTTTTGATAGGTTTCCTCGGTATGTGCTAGGTGTTTCTAGGTGAAGAATGAATGAAGTTTGATATTGAATTTATATCATTCCCTTTGGATAAGTAACTCACATTAAAGTACATAGGCCAACCATTAATATACATTTCATTTGAAAAATAGATGACTTTAGGGTAGTGGACACTTTTGTCGGGTTTGGACACTAGCATCGATGTTAGGTCTATCTCAAAAGTTAGTGTCTAGGGAGTAAGAAAGTAGGTACAGGCTTAGAACTTGTAGAGGTAGAATATAAGTATATTTTAAGCATTTTTTGTAAAATAGAAGGCTTGGGTCATCAGCATAAGACTAGTCAAACTAAGAGATAGGTTAAGGGTATAAGATAGAGCAGATGTAAAACTTTCAAAAGTGGGAAAAGGTCCAAAACTGAGAGGAACAACCAAGGTCTGAGTTTTCCAATTGTACAAGACTAAAGTGATATATAATAAATAAATATCATCTACATTCCCCCCTTTATATATTGTAATAAAAAAATTTAATTTAAAGGAAACAAATGTGTACCTAGGTGTGTATAACACACCTTGTCTTTACATGTGCTCAACTCAAGTTCTTTGCTAGTGACTGACCTAAAAGTAAGAGCATGTTATAGTATATAATTAGTGCATATAATCTGGAATTGAAAGTACTTGACATATATTTAAATTTAAAGAGCGAGGTTTATGAGTACACCTGTGTCTTGATGTAACTATCTTTCCTATTGACAAGTTGATTTAAAAAATATGTATCATTGTAAGACTTTGAAACTAAGATTAGGACAACTATTGATAAATATTTAAAGTCATATATCTAGGGGGAGAAAGAGAGAGGCCCATACCCCCATCCTTGGAAAAAAGATGAGTTGTCACATGGTAGTTGAGATTAGCTCAACTGTGTAACCCAATGATACTTATAACATGGTGAGGTTGGATAATACAATCAAGTCCTACATGAAAACTTGGAAAGATTGAGTGATTTAATTGCCTATACCATACCAAAAATCTAACTAACTACTACAATAGATTATCTTAATAAAATCCACAAAAGTTTAACCAAGGTATCAACACATAAAAGTATGCGATGTGGTAACATTCCATAAAAGCATTTTGGATTCTAAAATTTATTTTGATTTTTCAATAATAGGCACACATTTAAAGCATATGTACCTTAAATGTGTCTCATGCTAAAACTATGTATAACAATGGTACCAATGTATAAAATTCTTCCACAACTATGAATCTGAACCATATGACTATGTGTTTTGGCTAATTCGAAAATTGTGTGTGGAGAAAATGCTTCCAAAGCATGCACCCACTATATATGGAAAAAAATGAAAATATATATAAGTAACAATGTGGAGAACATGTTTCCAAAACATGCTCCCATTGTAATCTAGAGATGTTAAATATGGGATAAGTGTGGAGAGCATGCTTACCAAAGCATGCCCCCATTGAATTTGAAATTTGTGCCAAGTGTGGAGAACTTGCCTCCGTGACATACCCCCACTAATATGCCCCTTTTTTGAGGTGATGGAAAGATATGAATTGGTAGTCACCTCATCTTAAAAGGATAAGACAACAATATAATCTGTGAATGGAACCATGTAGTGTATATAAGGAACATGTCTAGGTAGATATAACATTGAAACACATAGAACCAATGTGATCACATGAAGGTGTAAGATGCATGATAAGGATCATGGAAATGTTTAGATAGTAATAGTGTAATATAAACAAGAAAACAAGCACACACACAAGATCACTCAAAATCAAGTCAAAAGTTAATGCTCTAAGGAGACTGCAAACAAGGGGCATGTTCAAATGCCACACAATTAATGGGGCATGACTTATTCAAATGTCCACAAAAATAAGAATGACATATTCAAATTTACATATAACAAGCAATGAGATAATCAAATGTCAAATAAATCAATCATAAGTATGGGGGCCATAAACAAAGGAACATATTCAAATGCTCGATCAATCAAGATGATATCAAAGCAAGACACTTGAGGAAGTGCATAAGCAACTAGCATAAACATATCATAGTAACCTATGGATCAAATGTGTCAGGAAAAAATGTTAAGTGCATAGCATATAAAGTAACATATGAAAGATATAATCATGGATAAAGGCATGCGTAAATACATATATGAGCTCCAAACAAGATAATGTAAAGTGACCATATAATGATATAACATGTATATATCGTGATAAAATAAGGTGCATGCCCCCAACATATTGGTGACATGAGTAGAGGGCAAACCCAACATCCAAAGGTTCATATATCACACTTAAAATATGATTGAAACACATGTATATATAGACGTAATAGGTATGTTATCCATCAACATGGAACTAACACATAGATTTCAAAGAGATAATAAAAATGTAGGTGATGATTTCCTTTTAGTTTTTGAATTTTTTATATTTTTTGGGTATTTTTTTAATATTAAAATGAAAGACTATCCTATGATCCCATCCAAAGGATGATCATAGATATCTCCCCACTGTGAACTTAGTGTAATAATTAGTGGTACTACCAAGGAGCATGTATAGTTTCCATATATGTCACTATATAATTTTTCATGCTTTCTGGTTTATTTAAAGTAGCAATAATAGGAATACTACCAAGGAACATGTATAGGTGCCATATATGTCACTATATAATCTATCATGGTCTATGGTTTATTTAAAGTAACAATAATAGGAATATGTTTAGGTCTACTTAATATCTCCATATGGTGCATAGTAGAATTAGTAAGTTGTATTGTGGTCCTTTGATAGGTTAGTATTTGAAATTCTTACTTTATATGAAAGTGTAATTTTAGTTATTTATTCATTATGTATATGTTACTTGTATTTGTTTCTGTAATAAATGTTTAACCATGAATTATGGTTTAGATTGGTGTTATCTAGACATTAAAGGGGATATAGAAATGAATAAGCACATGGGTGATAATTAGATCTACAACATGCCAATTGGGTAATAAACTCAAATATAATATATGTTGAATTTATAAAACTGAAAATAGGCTAACTATAGAAATTAAAACTAAGCTATATATGGAAATGATAAAGAAGTAATGTATTTATCTAGTTCTTATGCGAATGTAGTGTTAGATCTTGAACAAGTAGATATCATAATGTAAGATGGTTTTAGAACAGTCACTGTATTATAGATTGAGTGCCTCTGGAGCTCTAAACACTAACATCATCTTGGGATGATTATGTTGATGCTATTGTCTAGGTTTGACGTAAGTGTCATGTATAGAATAATTGCTAAAAAATGATGCGACCACTTGGATGCTTCTAGGTTTGAATTTACCTTCGCTCTGGTGCATTCAAATATAGGTAATAGACTAACACTCCTTATAAAATGTTAAAACCCTAGTTCTTCATCTTCATGGTGACCTTGGGTAAAAATGAGTTAGTGGGCACATAGTGTCGAGTTGACCTCAAAGACCCCTCTATCAATGAGCGTTATCTACATAGCCAATACTTTGAAGAGGGCCTCAACTAATTCAGTTTTCCCCTATGTGTTATTTTTCATTTGAATTATGCAATACATGGAAAGAAAGTGCAACAATGACCTGACTTGTGTCTTGGAAAATTGGGCTCTTGGGCCACTCCTTGAATACTTTAGACTTGTATATGTGTTTTCCCTATGGCTGGTATGGAAATAGGAAAAAATAAGGAATCTTTACTCAATTTAATGCTCTTTGGTATGAATACTATGTATTTTTCCCATGTTGCTAGGTGTTTTATAGGTGAAAATAAGATAGAATGGGAAATATTTATTTTATTGAGTGTTTGATTGAATATTTCTGATAGGTTGCCCTGGTCTATGCTAGGTTTTTGTAGGTGAAGAATGAATGAGGGTTGATCTTGTATTTATATCAATCCCTTTATATAAGTAACTCACATTAAATCACTTAAGCCAACTATTGAATACATTTCATTTTCAAAATAGATGGCTTTAGGGTACTGGACACTTGCATCATGTCAAAACACTAATGCCAATGCTAGTGTTTATCTCAAATGTTAGTGTCTAGGGTGAAAGAAAGTAGGTATAGACTTAGAACTTGTAGAGGTGGAAGATAATTACATTTTAAGCATGTTGGGAAAAATAGAAGGTCTGATTCATCAACATAAGACTAGTCAGATTAAAAGATAGGCCAGAGGGCATAACATATAGTAGATGCAAGACTTGTAGAAGCTAGAAAAGTTCCAAAACTAAGAGGAAAAGCCAAGGTCTGAGTTTAAAAAGTATATAATATATAGGTGTTATATGATCTATAAATATCATCTAATGTCTTTCTTCCTCTCAACCTTCAAGACTTTCCTCCTTGATTTAAAATTATCTCTTTGTTAAGGTCCTTTTGTACTCTCAAATGACATTGTAGATTTTGTATCTACTTATACAACTTGTACCATACCTTCATTTCTCCTTATTCCACCATAATATTGAGCTTGAGGATACTCAAAATAATAGTGACCAAAGTCCCCACATCTATAAAATTCCATTGAATGATATTTATCTTCCTATCCCATATATTCCCCTTCTTCTTATCGAGATGGCTCCTTCCCTTGCTCATTGATTTGACACTTAAAATTTTATTGATATTTACTCATTTCATTATTGATTGATTTCATGGGATGTATAGATTACACCATTATTAAACCTCCTCCTTCATATTGACACACTTTTTTTTCTTCTAGATAAATTGAATTCTTCCTTAAATAATGTTGGTATTCATCTTCCACCATTTACAACCTCACCGTGTTGATTTCACCTTGAATGTTTACCTGCAGACCATTTATGTATCTTACCACTTTTTATTGGTCTTAACAAATGAGCCTTGAATCTTAAGATATACTCACTAACTAGCTCTAAATAATTCTAATGTAGTGTGGCAAGTTTATCATATGTAACACGAGGGCCTATGTTTACGATGTAGTTTTTGAGAAATGCTTCCTCTAAGTCATCATATGTGTATAATGAAATGATGGGGAGTAGATGAAATAACAAATTCTATGCTTCCCCCACTAATGTGTGTTAAAATAACCTGAGTAGAATCAAAGGGCTTACATGTGGTGGTAAAGCCTTTCAAAATGCCTGAAGATGTGCGAATGGATCTCAAGTTCCATCAAAGTGAGGTAATGATGGTGTCTATAAATGCTTAGGAAATGCAGCCTTTATGAATGTCATTGGAACAGGGTTACCATGTAGATCATTGGCATCCATCCAAGATTTATAAGCTTTGTTTTCCAAGGAAAGGAGATGTACTTGGTGTTATAGTTCACCAACTGCATGCATCAAAGAGATGATCTCCTAGGATGGTACATTAGCATCTTGAAGTGGTTCATTTAATCATTAAATTTGATTGTTAATTTTAACCATGGGAATGCTACATTTAGCCATTGATCATAAAGAGGGGGTGTGCTCACTTGAACCTTGGGAGTAATGGTAACTTGGACCTTACTAAAGGGATGTGGGATACCATTCTCTTTAGGTGACGAGTGAGAACTGGGTTCTATTGTAGTGAGGGGTGGCTTGGGAGATTCATTGGTATCTTTATGTTTTAGTAAATCATTTTCTAATTTAGTAGAAGATGTTCTATTAACATTAACATGTGCATCTTTTGACATATAATCGAGAATAAAAGTAGGAGTAACATTTTGACATGTATGAGATTTGAGAGAAGGGTTAGAAGCATGAGATGTGTTTTCTTCTTCCCTATATGCATAATAGTCATCATTATTCCATGCATTATCATAATCTAAATTTTGTTCATTTAAAATATAAGAATTTGAAGTATCATTTTCATATTCACTTTCATTCTCATATTCATTTGCATGTTCACTATCATACTCATTATCACTTCCATCATTTCTAGGGAGAGGTGTAAGAGAAGAAGTTAATTCCTTTCTAATATGCAATAAATTATCATTGGAATTTGTAATATCATGTGTATCTAAGATATACATGAATGGAGTATATGCATTTTCTTTATTTTCAACATGAGAAGTGAGAGTAGAGGAGTTATCATTTGAACATTCTTTAGGGAGAGTAGAGTTAGGAACACATAATGCATCATTTGAACTATGATTTGGTAATTTGATTCTATTGACTCTATATTGTTGTATTTTTAGCATAGTAGTAGCAAAAGGTAGAGAGATATTAGGTTCAAATGGAAGCAAATCATCACCAATAAGAGGTTCACTTGGAAGTGCATGATTAATTTGTGCATTTTGTAAACTGAGCCTAAGAGAATGAGGTGAGAAGTATCTTTCCCATTTATCAAAAGTATTTTCATTATAATAAGGAATAAAAGAGATGGGTTTAAGAGTAAAATATTCATCTATTTGTGATTCACCCTCATCATTACGTACATCATCATATCCTTCATTACAACAACAATCATTTTCTTCACTATAAATGAAATCATTTTCTATAGTTTTAGCTAATGTGCAATTTTACAAATTCATCCAATCATTGTCATAATTGTAAGAACATTTTAGAAATTGATCTATGGGATGAGAAGGAGGAATTGCCTTAATGGCCATTTTATCACCAAAGAGAATTTTGAAAAGTATTATGAGGCAAATAAATGCACAAAGAACTACTAACATTGAGTTTTAAAAATTACTTTTGATGACCTAAATTGAAATAAATTTAAATTATTTTTCTAAAAATTGTAAGAGAGGGAATTTTGAGGTTTGAGGACCTAGTTTGGAAATCTAGGTGTTTAGAATTTTTGGAATTTATATTTTTGCACAAGAAACTACTAATTTTGAAATAATATTTGATAAGGTAATTGATTTGCAAAAAATTCAAAATAGTTTTCTAAAATTAGCAAGGAGGCAAGGCTTGTTATTTGATGACCTAGTTTTGAAATCTAGGGTTTTGAACTAGGGTTTTATAATTTTTGAAAATTATGCAATAATTTTAAATTATAAAAAAAATAGTTATTGAATAGGATAGATGTTAAAAAATTAATACAAAATTAGAATTTAGACAATTAAATTTTTGCAAAAGATAAGAAGGAAAAACCCTAAGTGTGGCTAGGGTTTTAGGTTTTGTTTGAAGTAAGTCGGGTTCACCAAATGTTTTATTATTTTAAGAAATTAGGTGTTTAATTCATAAGTAATAAAGGTCTAAAATATGGGGAGAATTATGGTTTTATGTAGTAAAATATAGGTTTATGCTAATTTGATCAACTTAACTTACATAGAAAAGAGACGACAAAGAAATATTAACTTAACTAGTTTTATGTTGAAAATGATGATTCTGAGTCTAGAATTGGAGGATTAGGTCTGGGATAGTGTCTAAATTTTGGCTCTAGTCTCTATTTTTTGATTGAACGAGAGTGTTAGAAATAAGACACCCTGGTGTCTAGTACTATAGTCATTTCCCAGTGTTGTTGTCTAGAGGCTAAAATATTTTTGGGTTTTATTTGTCTACTTTATATGACCCTATGTACCAAATTTTAGGTCTTGAAAGTCACTAGATCTCATTATAAGTCTATTTTAACATTTAGTACCTATATTAGTCTGCACACATGGAAACAACAAATAAAATCAAAGTAAAAAGGGGAAAATTGGGTTGTGGGAAGAATGATCACATAATCAAGAACCCCTACTATTTTTATTATTGCCTACATAACCCTCAATCTAGGGTCTTAGATCTAATGTAGTTCTCCCTTAGGAAACATGCATAATCAACGTGCATGATTGATGCAAGAATGAATTTTTCCTAGGCCCTTCTTTGATCAAGCATGCAAATCTATGTGTGATGCAGAGAAGCTGAGCTATACTATTGAGTGAATTTATTATGTCTAATATGCCAAAATAGTAAGTGCTAGATATAAAATGCTTTGTGTAGTCTTTTATATAGGAGACTCATTATTTTAAATTTGGGAACTTTATTTGCATTTGGATAACATTAGAAAACTTAATAATGAAGCAAATAAAAGGGGTAAGACTCATCCTACAGAATAAAATGACTGTTAGAACAAAAATTATGCTTGTATAATAGCGTCGGAAACTAGACACCTTGGGTTTCAGTGTTGTAGTCTTATTTGGGTGCTATTATCCAGGGGGTGTGAGACTTGAGGGGATGGGTATAAAAGAGGTGCCTGGGCCTGAAAGGGTTAAGTCTTAAAATCTAAAAATGATTGAGAATAAGCAAAGAGATGTCTAGAGAATATAGTAAGACCAAGACAAGTCAAATAAAAGGACCTGGCTAAATGTGAATAAAAACTCATATTCTTTAGTCAGAGTCTCCTGTGAAAGGATTGGGAAAAGACATAATATTTGTGTGTGTTTGACCAATTTAGGGTGTATACACTTTGATATAGGGTTTTACTAGAGTTACATTGGATTCATTGAAAGAAGACCCTTTCAAATCACAGATTTAATAAGTTGTTTAGAAAATTATTACTTGTATTGGCTAACTACCCAGATTGGCTTGACCTATGAGTCAATAATGAGCTCCCACATCTTTCTTAGTGAGCTACCCATAGGCTTAAAAAATCAATTTTGAGTCTCACATTAGCCTACATTCATGATATATCTCATTCACTTTAAAAGAGTCTACATTGAAATTGTGGATGATATTTTATGATTATGTATCACCTCAGTCTTATACACTTAGAAAATATAGACCTTGGTTATTCCTCTTAGTTATACACATATCTTGCTTATATAATCCTTGCATCTCCTCTATCTTGTGCCCTTGGCCTATCTCTTAGTTTGACCATACTTATATTGATGACACAAACATCTTATCTTATCCAAAATTCTTGAAATGTACTTATCCTACACCTCTATAAGTTCTGAGCCTATACATGATTTTTTGCTCTCTGGACATTAACATCTGAGATAGAAGGTAGCATTGGAATTATTGTCCTACCCTGATGCAAGTGTCCAATGCCCTAAAGTCATCCATTTTTCAAATAAAACATATTATAATGGTTAGCCTAAGTGTTTTAATGTTAGTCATCTCCTGATACGATAGGTATAAATATAATATCAACCCTCTTTCATTCACCACCTAGTAATCAGACCAAAAAAACATTCAAGAAGCACTCAAATAATCAAAAGCTTTCTTATTCTACCCTATTTTTATATAATTCAAAGGAATAGCCTAGCTATAGGTCTAAATTACTAAAGGATCAATCATAAGGTTTTATTTTTCAAGTTACAAGCTAGGTCACTATTATACTTACTTTATACACATTGCATGATTCACACATAATCCAACACATAGGGGATAACTACATGAGTTTTAGGCCCTCTTCTAGAGTATTGGCTATATAGGTAGTTTCATTTGATATTGGGGTCATTATGGGTTAGCTCAACATCATTGACCCATTGATCCTTATTTTCCCAAGGTCACATTGAAGATGTAATGCTAGGGTTTTGTCATTTCACCAGGAGTGATAGTCCATGACCATCTGAATGCACCATAGTGAAGGTAAAGCCAAACCTAGAAGCATATAGGTGGTTGCATCATGTTTCAACATATATTTTGTATAGGAAACTAGCACCATTGATGCAACCATCCAGGGTTGACATAAGTATCCAGAGAGCCCAAGGTATTATATCCAAAATCTAACAATTATTATAGAACTATTTTTCTACTTGCTTTCAATGTGTTCCAGATCCAACACTGTGCTAGCATCAGATCTAGCTAAGTACCTTATTTTATGTCATGTGTGTGTGTGTGTGTGTGTGTGTGTGTGTGTGTGTGTGTGTGTGTGTGTGTGTGTGTGTGTGTGTGTGTGTGTGTGTGTGTGTGTGTGTGTGTGTGCGCGTGTGTGCATGTGTGTGTGTGTTTGTGTTTTTATATGTATGTGTGTGTGTTTATGTGTGTGCACGTAGCATATTTATACTTTCCATTTATATCTTATCTTAGTTTAATAAATTTAGCATATGGTATATTTAAATTTAACACATTCATTAGCCTTCTATAGATATGATATTTAGCCTTGTGCCCTATCATTTATATATCCTTTACCATATCTACCCAAGTAGGATCCTTATCTAAATTAGGGTTAAAATTAAACCCAAACATGATGGACTAATCTTTGTGGAATTTAACTCGAGGATCCCTGCAAATGTTTTCATGATACCAAGATTTTCAACTTGGTTGTAAGCCTCAATTTCATAGCTCGGCTCTCTCATGACAACATGGTAATTCGATCACTCCTTTATCTTGAACTTAACTTTATATCCTCTTATTCAAGTCTCTTCCTCCTTGATCATAATCTGACTTGAGTTGAAGAATAGTCTTTGAGTGCCCTACAATGAATTCTAACTAATCAATCCACATAATGTGGTAGCATGATGAACTCACTCAGTGAATAAATTATTCGCATTAATATTAAAGGATTACCTCACCCAACTCAGTGAATCCTTATTTTAACCCCCAAAAATTTTTAAAAAAATTGGATAGTAAATAACGGTTTTTGCATATATGTTTTTAAAAAGCTAGCTAGCCCAATTAGTGGTAACCTTTTATGAAGCCTAATTTTTTTATTAATTTTTTTTATTAATTTTTTTTATTAAGTAAATTTTAAATAAAGGAATTTTTCAATAGGATAATTTTTTAAAGGGGATGGTTAATAAAAGGAAGATTTTTTTAGAAAATGGGGGAATACATTTTTCTACAGATGAAAACTTTTCTAATCTTTTTGAAGAAAAAATTATAAAAATGGGTGGAAGAGTTATTTTCAAAAAGGATATATTTTTCTATAGATAAAAACTTTTGTAATATTTTTGAAAAAAATCATAAAAATGGGAAGAAGACTTATTTGCACAAAATTATATAAGGGGGCACTATTTTTTGCAACCAGGCACATTATTAATGGAAACCAACATTCCAAATTTCTTAAGATTGAGTGGGGAGAATACAAAACAAGTGAACCTCAAATTTCATCAAAAACTTGGAGAACATATACAATAAAATAAAGATGATTTATGTTCACACTAAGGGGGGAATGTTATGAAAATAAAGGCTAGTGTATATATTAGTTGGTGTGAAATAATATTATATAAGTGAGTTTATCTGTCTATGTGTGAAATGTATTAATATGTTATTGTAAGTGAGTTGTTAACATGACTCACATGGATGATGTAAGGGAAAAATAATAAGGGAGAGAGAATATAAGTTGTTAGAACAATATTTTTAAATTAGTGATTTGAGAGATTTTTGGGAATGTTAGTTGTTTGGAGAGATTCTAGGATTTTGAGTTGTTAGAATAACTAACCTATAATAGAGGTGAGTGGTTATAAGATAACTCTTATTATACTATGTTTCGATTAATATAATGTTGATTGATTGAGACCCAAATTTTGAGAATTTGACCTCTCTACGAGCCTCAGACTCTACTAAAATGTAGGACCATTTATAAATCCCATACCAGTTGAGTATGAAATTTAACTATATGTTTGAAATTTTAATTTGCATAGGTTCTAATATCTTCTCATCTATTTCAATCAAGTAGCTTGTTATTCATTGGATTATCCTTGGAGGTGTGGGCATATGAGCTATATCATTTCTTAAATTAATGGTGTTAAAACTTTAACATGGTAGAAGGGATATTCAAGCATGTGTTAAAATTAGACTCTACATGGATGGGTGCACAAAGCTGGGGGACAAAAAAGGGCCTACTCATGGACATGATTTTCCTAAAATTTTAGAAATCTAAAATTCTATAGATAATTTGAGATGTATACACTCAAAACTATAATATGGTATAAGAACATGAATTGTAGAATTTCGAGTCTAGTTTCTAAAACACTAAGTTTTTTGAAAAATGGTGAAGTATAACTAGGTCAAACATCTAAAATTTGAAGAGGAACTCCTATTTTTTTTAAAGAAAACAATTTGGCTAGTCATCTGTGTAGCCCACCATTTTTTTAGCACAATTTAATATTATTTGAAACCCTTTGGTGAAGATTTATATAAGATCTTCTAGTTTGTGACTTATATTTTTTTATATTTTTTCAATGAATATTTGTTTTTTTATTAATTTTGTAATAAAATAGATCTTAAATATGACAAAAAACTAGATAGTTGGTCATGCATCTCCCCTCCCTTCCCCCCCTAAGTAGCTCAAAAAAATGAAAATTATTTTTCTTTAATGTGTATATAATTAATCCTAGTTTGTGACCATATAATTATTTTGCACTTGAATCAATGAAAAAAATTACATAAAAATGAATAGGTATGTATATTTGTGACATGTAGTGGCATAAAAAAGGTATAGTTGGAAATCAACATAGTTTAAACCTTTAATATAGTCCAAAAATTATAAAAATAATATATTTGGAAATATGATAGAATGCTCATTATTGTGTTAATATTTTTTTAATTTTTTTTATTGAAATTCATACTGTATTTGGTGATAGAAGTTGAAATTTGTTATTTTTTTGTCAAACCCCTTAGACTTGATTGTAGATTGACAAGTCCAAGCCTTTGGCTCAAGAATCCAAGCCATTTTTGAGCCAAAAGTCTCATTTTTTTAAATTTAAATTTAATTAAAGTGTATTTGTTATAATTCATACCCAGTATTTGTTCATAACACAAAAACACATTTTCTCTATAGATATGTGTATTTTTTATCTTTAGCTCCCTAATAATGGTATGTCATGATAGGGGAAAGGTCTGTAAATTTGTATAGTGAACTAAGGTGTTATGGTATCACATTAGATGAATACATATGCACAAATATTTATACACACTAATAGATGTTCCATCAATAGAACACATCTTAACAAAAATCTTGTTCAGCTATTAGTAGGTACAAGTCACTACTAGTACCTTTCCTCTATATACACTACCATAAAAAGGATGTAATTATATTTTGATAGGCTCTATGGCCTTAGTTAATAGGTTATGTGAAGATATGATGAAAATGTATGAATTTGATAATGTAATTATAATATTTAACATGCAACCTAAGCTAAACAAGAGACATCAAGACTTAGTTCAAGTCTACTATGTCAACCCAATGTCATAAAAAATATATAAACAAAATAATCATACATGGTTGAATCTTAAGGAAATTAGGGATATTTTGATCCCCTTCAACTTAATTTCATGACTATAAAATGTGATTTGGGGGTTGATCACATCCAATTTAATCATACATTGAAGAAAAGAAACATAAAATGAAAGTTTTACATGTACAAGATGTGGTTTTGTACTCAATAAACTTGAATGGATTATCATATAATAAATGCAAATATTGGTTGGTTTAATTTTGGAGACAATTATGGTCAAAATGAGCCACATAAACCTATTTTAATTTTCATAGATGATGTGATTTGGATTGAAATTAACCCTAGAATGTCATCATATATAATGAACTAAAGAGTTTATTCATTCAATTGAAGAGGCATTTGAGGCTGATTTAAACCCCTTCAATGTAACAACAAGAGTATGTGATATGATTTGGGGATAAATTAAGTTTTATTATGTAATGAATTGAGCCAATTAGTCAATTTTTACAATTAGGGATGTGATTTAGGAAAAATTGAGTCCCTATACCAAATTCATGGCCTAATTAATTGTATAGTCTATGCAACATATGGATTAAATGACCTAATTTTATCATAAATGTAAACATGGCCTATTTTAACCTAATTGAACCAAAATATGAGTCCACAATGTGATTAAAAGGTCTAAATTAGCTCATGTTTTGTGACATGTTGACTCTGGACCATAATTCTATCACAAATATAGCTCCCCTAAACTATAATTTTATCACAAATATAGTTCCCCTAAACCCTAATTTCATCACATGTATAAAAAAACCTATTACACTAAACACTAAATAGGATAAACCCTAATTTTATGACTTGAATACAATTATTAAGTTCCCTAATTTCATCACAAATGCATTTTCATGAAGGTAATTGGGGTTAATGTGAACTTGTTAAACCAAGTTTTGGGAGTCTAGGATGTGATTTGGGGATAAATTAGATTATATTTCCTTACATATTGATCTAATTAGTCAATTATTACAACCATAAACCCTAAACCCTAATTATGTCACAAATATAAGTTCATGAACGAAATTGAGGCCAATATGAACCCATTTAACATGTACATAGAACTTATAGAATGTGATTGGAGTGAGATTAACCTTGATGTCATCATATATAATGAAGAAAAGAGTTGATTCATTCAATCGAGGAGGCATTTGAGGCTAATTTGAACACCTTCAACCTAACTAAAAGAGCAAGATATGGTTTGAGTAAAAATTAAGTTTTATTCTTTCATGAATTTATCCAATTAGTCAACTGATGTAATTAGGGACATAATTTGGGAAAATTTAAGCCCCTAAAGAAAATTTATGGCTTAATCGATTGTATAATATATGCAACACATGGCTTAAATCTAACCATATATCATGTGCATTCTATCTTTGTTTTGTAACCCACTTGAAGGAATATATGACACTTATATGTCTCTTAATGTTTCTAACAAAAGAATATATATTATATTGGTCTTCAAAGACCAATTAACTTATTTTGATCTTTGTCTTTTGTGTTTCATCAACCAATCATAGACTAATATCTCAATTTAAGGTACAGGTCCTATAGTATCCTTCTACAAGCTCAAGATACCAATACCCTAGTTTTACCTCACTTTTGAATTTTCCCATTCATCAATTTTTTATTTCACCATATATCTTATAGATTCCATAAATTGATGCCAAGAAGAATCTACTCTATTCAATCTTTAAATAGTTTTATGTGGAAGCCTATAATTTTTGATAGGGTGGAAAGTTATTTGCATATAGCTCAAGACTTTACTCTCAACCTTATTATTTACTCATTCTAATTTCAAACTCTAGATGAAAGACTTAAAAAAATGATTTTTAGATCCTCTATAAGTTTTTCACAAGTTCACATTATCAATTAGGTTACCAAATGAGCAATAGTCTTGACTCAACCCCAAAAATTACTATAAGGTTGTAGATAGGGCCCTTTAGATATTATAAAGGTTTCATCCACTTAAGTTAACCTTAATGGTTTCCTAAATGCTTCTTATAATTGTCATGGATCATCTATAATTATGAGAAACCAATCTTATTATTGGTTTCTTAAAAGAGAATAAATTTGATTGTAACCCGTGATCCTTAGGTCTATACAGGATTATTATGATTTCCTTAAAGGTTTTTGCCTCAAATTAAGCACCAATGACTTGGATAGGTAATTTTATAAAAATTGTAAACACAAAGACAATTATTACAAATTTAAACTTATTAAACCTAAATGCGAGTATAGATTTGATTAAAGGGGCTAAATAAGCCCATATTTTGTGACATGTGTTGTCTTTAAACCCTAATTTTATCACAAAATGAATGTAATTATTGACACTTGGATTTTCACTCTTGAGGAGATGCTCATCTCTCCTCATCTAAGTGTAAAAATGGAGTCATCTCTCTTGTTGTGGGTGAAAATTTTATTGAGATGAATCTCTAGATAAGGGGCTAGCTCCCCTTGAAGCACCTTTAAAGCTCTCTCTAGCTTATCAATTTATGTATGAAAAGGGTTAAGGAAAATAAATAAGAAACCAAGTGGAGATGCACCAATGTATAATGTCCTCCCAATTGACTGAAACCACTACTTAAAGACAAATAAGGTGTTTCTCACATAAGACTCACAACTTAGGATTCATTACTACATCAATGTTTCATATGCTAGATTCAAAAAGGTATATAATTCTTAGGAAGGGAATGAATGATTCTAAAGAGGGATACAATCATGGAACACTTCTAAGATATCTCTAAACTTAGAAAAGAATACTAGAAAAGATCTTTAAAAATCTCCTTTCTACAAATTGGTAGACCATCAAGAGTACAAGCTAGAAAAGACAATCTTTCACTAGACTAGACAAACAAGATTCAAGTCATTACTCAATATTACAACATATGAGTGGAAACAACACTTGTATATTTCTTCAAGAGTTCTTCAAGTAAAAATTTGGCTAGATTTTTCCCAATAACCAACAGAGGCTACTCAAAGAGATGAAATAATGCATATATATAGATTTTGAGAAAGGAAACAAGGGAAGTCCAAAGGTCACTCGAACATATGTTACCTTGAGAATATTAGTTATAATTACATGTGAAAGAGTAGTGAGGTGAGTCATGCCATGTCAGGAGGTCTACTTGTCCAAACCAAGTCATGAGAATGGTGAAAAGTGGCATAAAACCTTCAGAATCGGCACAAGAAACTGCCCATCAAAGATCATCCATGAATGTTTGAAAATAAAAATAGGAGAGTCGACACATATCATTACTAAATGGAAATGGAACTCATTGTGACAGTTAGAGAATGTTTTTCCTAACTTCCAGTTATCCTTTGGACACCTATGTTTTTCAATTTCATGGAAGCTCTTTGATTTGGTTGGATGCCATCAATGACATGAACCGTCAACCTATCTATTCTTTGCTTATTTTGTCTACACTAGATGCTCAAGATCTTTCCATTTTTCACTTCCATATTCACCTTCAGAACCCACTGAGCCTTTTAACACCAATGACTATTTTCCATAGTTTTAAATTGACTTTTTATGGGCCATCATTATTCAGGTATTTTCTTTGGACTTTTGTTTCCCTTAGACTTCTCCCTAAAAGATTCATTCCTCAAAATTTTCCTTTAGACAATTCTATAGACAATTTGTTCTGAACAATCTTTCAAGATTTTTCTTAAAGTGCCTTTTTAGAAAAATATGTTTGGGCCATCTCTCTGAGGAATCGACTCTTTTTAGAATCCTAAAAATGACCCCTTCAGCTTGAGAAGTATCCTTTCAGAACTTCTGTAAAGTACCTTTTGGCCTTCCTACAAATACCCTTTAGAAAAAATTGAAGTGCCCTTTGGAAAAGTTGAAGATGACTTTTTTCTGAAGTGCCCTTCAAAAAATTTGCTCAGGACATTTTTTCAAAAAAAGTATCCTTCGAAAAGAATGAAGTGGACCATTTCATGTAGAAACACCCTTCATAACTTGTAAATTGCCCTTTGGAAAAGTTGAAAATGATCTCTTAGCCTAAAAATGTTCTTCAGGGAAATTGTTCAAATAATTTTCCCAGAAGAATTAGTCTTCATCTTCAAAAAATTTATCTCAGACAAATTATCCGAAAGACTCCAGCACTTTGGCTGAACGAAAAGTCTAAAAAAATAACACTTTAGTCAATAAAAAAAGACCCAAAGGATTAATATGCAAAGGCTTAGCAAAAGACCAAAACCAAACTTTATGAAAGAATTCAACTTGTACATTTGTTATGAGCTTGTATAGAACAATTCTTCCAAATGAAACCTACGTACTAGACCTAGCCAAAGGTATAAACTTAGGTAGCTAAGTTTTCAAATAGGGGTGCCCAATTTTGGCCTAAAGGGACAAAATTTGGTCAACAAATTAGTGACTCGTAGGGGTAGTATGTCTGCTATACTAACCGGACTAGTAGCCAAATTAATTCATTAGGCATGGAGTCGTCTAAGGACACTCAAACAAGAAAAAAAATAGCCATGACTCCAAACCTTGAACAATACACAAGACTGAAAGGAAAACCCATGCTACAAGACACAAAGCAAAGCAAGACACAAGACAAACACATGTGCATAATCACTTTGGGGGAAAACAAGACACAACTGAAATCAAACTAATATGTACATCTAACATGATATGTTTCTCCTCCTCCTGGATCAAAGGGGAAACTTATTAGGTCTCCTTCATGGCAAGAAAACTCATGGTGGTAACCAATTAATTTATTAGAGTGGAAACTTGATGAATCACCCTTCTTGTTTGCCATCTTGATTGGCATGTATTCCAATGCATCATGTTCAAACATATCTTCCACATTTATGTATTCATATTTCTCTTTGAAGTATGTTTCATGATGTTCCTTCATATTGGTGTAGTCCATCAAGGCATCAATGCCTATAATATCATCATTATAGGGCTTATTTGACTCATGGCTCTCTTAGTGTGTACCATAGACCAACTCATTCTTTTCTATCTCTTTGAGAAGCTTGTCAAACTAATCTCTTGCTTCCTTATAGATCTCTTGGGGAAGGATGGCTGGTGTGATGTTAGAGCTGAGGCAAAATATTTCTAATTTATTCCAAAAATCTTCATTTTCTTGCACAAGAACTCCTTCCTCAATGCTTCTATCAAACCAATGTGATCCCTCTCCTTCTTGTTCACAAACAAGATTCTTTATCTACTCAACAACATGTTCTTGAACCTCATTCAACTTAGGTCCCATGGCCTAGTCATTATCTTCATTAGAGCAACAAGAAAGTTCATCAAATAAAGGGAAAGAGAGCTTACCATGATTACATTCTCCATCCAACATTGACATGTGAAGTTTTTCAATCTCATCTTCATATTGTGGGAATATTTACATATATGTGTGACCTATATCTTCTCCTTGAATCATGACACCTTCAATAATCACTTCTTCAACCTTAATCTCATAAAAACCTCTTAGAATAGCCACCTCCTGAAATATTATTTGACTACATTATTCATCTTTGATAATGCCTTCCACCTCATGTTCATGATGATGATCACCATGATGATGCTCATGGGGAGTACCTATAATGATTTCATATTCATCATCACTCATAATAGCCTCTTGATCATCCAAAAAATGCATTTTATCTTGCTCACTTGCCTTCCTCAAAATAGGTTCCTCTTTAGAAGGGAATGGAGTGAAGGATGAATGGATAAGTTCATGAGTTTGAAATGCAAGAGTTGGAGTATGGAAGGTAATGGAAGGTGAAGGAAGTGAAAATGGAGTGTGGGATGAAGGAGAGGACTTGGGAATGGACTTTGAAAAGAGGCAAGCACTAGTGAGCTCAAAATAAGATTGGGAATGAGAAGTGGGGTGTTCTTTGAGAAGCTCATGAGGAAGAGGAATTAAACCTTGGGATAAAATCAATTGATTCTCTTCCTTCCACTCGACCAACACTTCATCCACTTCAGATGTATCTTGATAAATATTTTGAAGGGGTGTGTTTAGACATGGGATCTTCTATTGGGTCTAAACCTTCCATTATACCTTGACTAAGTAACCTCATTCTTGACTCTAATTCTTCAATATGCTTGGCTAGATTCTCTTGGAAGAGTCTTTATTGGATATCATATGCATCATCATGATGATGAAGACTATGAGAGGTTTGACATGGAAAATAAGAGGTTTATTGAGGAAGGGTGGGAGGAAATTTAGGAGGACTAGCTTCATTTTCCACTTCACACTCTTGAATAATACTCTTCTCTTCTTTTTTATCCCATGATTCCACTATTTCATTCCAACTCATGGTCTTAGTATTGGAACTCTCTTCTTGAGGATGGGCAATAACTTCATCTTTCTCAAGGTCTTGAGTTGGTTCATGATGACATTTCTCCAACTTGGGATCTTGACATCATGTTGAAGGACTTGAGGAGGTTGAGGGAGACTAGGAAGAGTTTGCACATACATAGGAAGAGTTGCTTGAGGATGGATTTGTTGTTTTCCAAAGGAAATAAGATGACTTATTTCAAAGTAGGGCTCACAATCTAAGGAATTGAAATAGTTAGTTTATATAAAAGGTTGTTCTAATGTCCTTTGGTGTTGGATTATTAGGTACAAAGGATTAAAACAAGAGTAGTTAATGCATTAGATGGGTTAGAAGGTTGTCTCATTTTATTTTGGTGAGAAAGTGATATTTGATAGAAAGGATTTGATGTAAAAGAGGAGGGTTTTTTTTGAATAGGAGAAGGTTGCTTTGGGATGGAAAAAGGTATACAAGGTTGATTGACGTAAATGTATTGACTCTTCCATCTTACTAGTTTCTCCTTCATGGATTGCATGGCTTGTGCTTGCCTAAACAAGCACTCCTTCTTATACATAAGTTCTTGTTGATACCTATTCTACTCATTCAACCTATCTATCTCCAGCATTGTCTTCTCAAACTCCAACATTATCTCTCTAGCACTCTTGGATTGACTAGGAGAAGGATAATTAGGAGAGTTTCTTGAGGTGATTCCATGAACAACATGAATTTGATCAAAACAATATTAAGTAACACAAGGTCCATACTACTCAATAATATAATTATACATACCAAATATGATTTTTTGATGTACTAGGGTTGCTTAACTAATTGATTCAAATCAGAGTCGCCATTGGTGTTGATTGAAATGCCTTTAAAAGGTTGATTGATTAATGAACACACCAAGAATTCAACTCCTTGGATAAATTTTCCCATTGGGCATGCCAAAAACTATTGACACTTGGATTCACACCCTTGAGGATATGCTAATCTCTCCTCATCCAAGTGGAAAAATGGAGTCATCTCTCTTGTTTTGGGTGATAATTTTGTTGAGATGAATCTCTAGATAAGGGGCTAGCTCCCCTTGATGTACCTTTAAATCTCTCTCTAACTAATCAATTTGTGTATGAAAATGGTTATGGAAAATAACTAAGAAACCAAGTGGCGATGCACCAATGTATAATATCCTCCCAATTGATTACAACCATTACTTAAAGATAAACAAGGTGTTTCTCACACAAGACTCACAACTTAGGAATCATTACTACATCAATGTTTCATATGCTAGATTCAAGAAGTTATATGATTCTTAGGAAGGGAATTAATGATTTAAAAGAGGGATATAATCATGGACCACTTCTAGGATATCTCTACACTTAGAAAATAATACTAGAAAAGACCTACAACAATCTCATTTCTGTAAATTGGTAGACCATCAAGAGTACAAGCTAGAAAAGACAATCTTTCACTAGACTAGACCAACAATATTCAAGTCATTACTCAATGTTACAATGTATGAGTGGAAAAAACACTTGTATATTTCTTCAAGAGTTCTTCAAGTACAAATCTAGCCAGAGTTTTCCCAATAACCAACGGAGATTGCTCAAAGAGCTAAAAGAATGCATATATATAGCTTTTGAGAAAAGAATCAAGGGAATTACAAAGGTCACTCGGACATGTGTCACCTTGAGAATATCAGTTACAATTTCATGTGAAAGAGGAATGAGGTGAGTCATGCCATGCTAGGAGGTCTACTTGTCCAAAACAAGTCATGAGAATGGTGAAAAGTGGCATAAAACCTTTAGAATCAGCACAAGAAACTACCTCCAAAGATCATCCATGAAAATTTAAAACTAAAAATAGGAGAGTCGACACACAGCACTACTTGATGGAAATGGAACTCATTGTGACAGTTAGAGAATGTTTTTCTTAACTGCTAGTTATCCTTTGAACACCTATGTTTTTTGATTTCATGGAAGCTCTTTAATTTGGTCGGCTATCAGTAATAACATGAACTATAGACCTATCTATTATTATTATTTTTTCTATGCTAGATGCTTAATATTCTACCATTTATTACTTCCATATTCACCTTCAGGTTCCTTTCAATCCTTTTGACACCAACGACTATTTTCCATAGTTTGAAATTGACTTTTTGTGGGCCATCATCCTTTGGGTATTTTCTTTAGCCTTTTGTTTCCCTTAGACTTCCCCTAAAAGAATTCATTCCTCAGATTTTTCCTTTAGACAATTTCATGGACAATTTATTTCAAATAATCTTTTGGGCATTTTATAAACATGCCTTTTCAAGAAAATATGTCTGGGCCATCTCTCTAAGTAATTGACTCTTTTTGGAATCCTGCAAATGACCCCTTCAGCTTGAGAAGTATCCTTTTGGAACTTTTGTAATGTAATTTTTGGCCTTCCTGTAAATGCCCTTAAAAAAAATTGAAGTGCCCTTTGGAAAAGTTGAAGATGAATTTTTTCCAAAGTGCCCTTTAGGAAAGTTGCTCGGGACATTTTTTCAAAAAAAGTATCCTTTGGAAAGAATGAAGTGAACCATTTCTTGTAGAAGTAACCTTCATAACTTGTAAACTACCCTTAGAAAAATTTGAAAATGATCCCTTAGCCTGAAAAGGTCCTTCGGGGAAATTGTTCGCATAATTTTCCCGAAGGAATTAGTCTTCATCTTCGAGAAATTTGTCTCAGACAAATTATCCAAAAGAATTCGACACTTTGGCCAAATGAAAAGTCTAAAAAAATAACACTTAATAAAAAACAAAAGACCCAAAAGGATTAATATGCAAAGACTTAGCAAAAGACCAAAACCAAACTTTTTGAAAGAATTGGACATGTACATTTGTTGTGGGCTTGTATAGAACACTTCTTCCGAATGAAACTTACATACTAGACCTAGCCAAAGGTATAGACTTAGGCAACTAATTTTTAAAATAAGGGTGCCTAATTTTGGCTTGAAGGGCCAAAATTTGGTCAATAGTAATTTAGACTAATTTCAAATCTAATTTGGGCTAATTAAATCTAATTTGGACTAATTGAACCTAATTTGGACTAACTAATTTTTTTTGGACTAATTGACATCAACCAAGGGGAAAATTGAAACTAATTTGGAGCTATTAAATCTAATTTTGGCCTAATTAAACCTAATATGGAAATGAATCATATTAAGGGGATAATTGAAGGGGTAAATTCATTTTATGATAGTATTATTACATATTTATGTAGGATGAATCTATAGAATGAATAATGCATATGTGTTATAATGCAAATAGAATATTTAATCTATAGACAAAACTTAGTTTTAAATAACTATTTTTAACCCAAATCGAGAATTCTTTCCCTAAAATCATTCTTTGCATACTTTTTGCATATTATCTATGTGCTTTTCAAGTACTTTTTGGACCCTGCCTTTGAAAATCTATCGGGTCCAATGGGTGATGGATCATGTTCGAGGAAGAGGAAGAATTTGAAGAAAAAAACACTAGTGCAATTAGAAGAGTTGAGATAAAAACACAATGTATGAATGCAAGTAATTTTTTCTAAACAAAGTATAACCACTCATCCTGATGAATTGAATAATGATGAAATTGACAATAATGAATTTAATAATGATGAAATTGACAATGATGAATTATTTAATGTTATAAGTTTACATTCAAAGTATACAGTTTTTGATTTTGTTGATGATGAGTCTATGCATGATGCTTTACCCCCTGACAATGAAGAAAAAATCATGGAAACAAATAATGATGAAATTAACAATGAAGAAAATTTCATGGAAACATATAATGAAGAAAGAAACAATGAATAAAATTTCATCCCACCACTAAATAATGAAAGTAATAATTATTTTGAAACATCCTCTCAACAAATTCCACCATTAACAACACCTCCAAGAATTATGTGTAAAATAAAAAGTACATAATTGAAGTCGATGAAAATATTTTGAAACCAATGCATAACAAAATGTCTGACTACCATTCAAGAAGGCTAGCTCAATAAATTTGGAATATTTTCTTTCATAGATTGGATTATGATAGTTAAAAATGTCAATTATTTATTTTTTTGATGAAACTAATTAAGATGAAACCTAAAATTTACACATTAGGACTAAGAACATCTAACATGGTTGATGAAAATAATGAAATTGTAGAAAATATACATGATACATATCATATTGTAGGCTTGAAATCATGCAATAAATATGTTAATGTTTCCTGGCATATAATTATAATTTGTGCAATAAGTGGTCAAACAAATAAAAAATTATTGATTTCAAAAACAAGTCAAGCACTTGATATAAACAACAAAACATTAATGAAAACAATTAGAAGATGTGAAAGATTTAATAAACCCAATACCAATGAGCTCTGGTCATTCTCTAGGAGAATTTCATGAAAGGACAAGGCTATAACTAATGATCTCAAAGAGTTACTTGCATAATATTGTAAATATAATACAAGAGTTTCACCTAGTGCAAGAGAAGTAGTGAAAAAAATAGTTGGTTCTCATTACCATGAACCACATCTAAAATATTTATTGGATATGACTTAAACACAATTATACTCTGATTTTTTAGAAAAACATCCACATATTTCTATTAGTCAAATATTTTTTTAGATGGCCAAAACTTTTTATGTGAAAATAAATCACACACGCACACCACTTGTTGTTGTAGGTAACATGTTAAATTTTCAATGCACTATGATGTTTTTTTCATATTCGTTATACTTTGCATACCGACAACATTTTGTAGGAGTGTGGCATAGAAGTTTCAGCAAAATCAGCTAGAGAATTTATTCCAATTTTTTTGTGAAAGACTACATGGATAGTTCTTATATAAGAAAGCATGTTTGGATGAAAATTGCAACATGTGTAGTGGGTTGCCAAAATTAAATAATTTTATCCATGAGGAGTGTACAAGTACAATTAGATAAGAATTAGTTGGTTTGAGCAAATACAAATATGTGACTTATCAATTAAAAGATGGAAAAGAATAAAAAAAGGTGTGAGCTTGTTACAAAATAGATGCCTACTTCAAAATTTATGGACAAATTTAGAGAGAAAATTGTTTATGAGTATGCTAGGCACACACATAGGGTTAGATGGTTGCATGAAAATTTTAAGCTAAGAAAGGACACATTTCCAATTTATTCAATTATTTAAGTAGTCGACTTTACTAAAAATTACACATTCAAACCACAAATAGAAGTTTAATTGTAGTATTAAAATTCATCACAAGTTACCATATTTGTGCATAAAACATTCATGCATACATTTGATAGTACTGAGAAAGATCAAAAAATATCAAGGGAGTGTTGTTTCTATATTAGTGATGATTGATCATATTGTAAAAAGTATGTGTAAGGTTATTTTTAGAAGTTCTATGGACAATTGAATGAGAGGAACATTATTTTCAATCAACATTACATTTCATCAAAAAATTACATATCATAATTTAAGAATACATGGATGTTTTATTGGTTGATAAGGATGCATATTACCACTAGCGTAGAACATATTTGGAGTTTTACTAAGGTTGACCACAAAAAAGGGTAACATGATGGTGACAGAACATGCGTAAAAAGATCCATTACAAGGGAGGAGTTGAAATTTAAAGAGGTAGATAATTTGACTGATGCAAAAACTATGGTTCAATGGTGTAATGAGAACATGTGACATGATTCTCAAGAAAATTCTACTGTTCATAGACATTTTTGGTTAATGGAGGAAGAGTACATGGTAAACTATGAGGATTGTGTGACTTGAATGGGTTCAAGTGAGCTCCATTCATCTCATAGCTCAAATGCATGTTCTTGGACTATTTATATGAGACAATTAGCATGTTTTTATTTTGCATGCATGAAATCTATTTAGAATGACTGTGAGTCACAAGAGTGGATGGATGATGGAGTCATAGACCTCTAATTCCAATCAAAACATATAAGGTTCCACCAGCATTACAATTTACAAATATGACATTGTCTTATGACTTTGACCATGTTTTTGATCTAGTGCAACTAGGTAGAATATTAATCATTATGTACTATTTATTCTCATTATCTATCTTGATAGTGTCATTAAATTTTGTTTTTTGTGATATAGGGAGTGTTTTTGCAGTTATTACAGATGATGATAATGAAGAAGGAACATATTATTATTAATGTCAATGTGTAGATGGAAAGAAAAAATTGACTTCCCCAGTCATAGATGGATAGTACATTGACTATCCCACTGGTTTTGTGGTAGTCACTAGAATTTGGCTTTGACGATATCCTATCATAAATTTAAATGTATGGTTGTTTAAAGACTTTGAAATGCATAGGAAGATACTAAATTATTTAAATTTGGTTTGTGAAATAAATATTAAATTGCAACAATATCATGGGAGGCCATTAAACTAAAATCTATGTAAATCTCACAAGTCATACCATGAAGCTATTCTTGATACTATCAAAATTAGAGCATATCATAGTGGTTCATTGGATTAAAATACACAAGTATGTTAACTTGTAAAATTTAGATGTGATGAATTCTACCAAATATTTTTGATTTTTTAGGTAGTACATACACAAATTTCTTTTAATTACTTACTAAATTTTTTTTGTAGGTTAGTGGTGCCAAATAAGCTTCCACCTTCACATGATTGAAACTATTAACAAAACATTTCATATTCTTGAAGCTAAGAGACGCTTACTGATGTAAATTACCTATATGCATGACATATTTTCACAAAATCCATTTATCCAATGACTATTTCAATGTTGTTGTGTCCACCTTGACACTCCAAAATTATCACATAGGTTTTCCCCCTTCACTTAAGAATTTATTTAAACTTGCACTCTCAAAACACTAATCTTCTAGCCTTATTATTCAGGTCTAAAGATATACAATCCAAATTTCTCTATTTCTCTAATACACCTCAACTCATGACACCACTTATATCATCTCAACCTTAATATAATCATTAATCATATGGTTTCAACAATTTATGTCGTTTCTTATGGTTAATTCTCATAAAACTCAAAAATTTATCTCTTAAGACCTATGTTTCAGGTTTTTTTTGGCTCATTATTGCTTATATATGCATCCCAATACTCTCTAATCACCTTAGGTATGTTATATAATTTTTTCCCAAGTGACCTATAAATTTATAGTATCCATCTCTCAATCGTTTGGGAGATATGATAATTTTAGTCTCCTAAACCCTTGTTTTGCTTGTTTAGACACATGTTTGATTACACATGGTCACTTTTAAGATTATTTAGGTAGTATTCAAAATTTTAAAATCACATATATATTTTAATATGATCATTTACTAGGTGTGGAAAAAGTTTCAATTCATGTTTTAGGTAATACTTTAGGAGATATACAAGTTTCTTTATTGTAAAAGCCTTCATTTCTTGACTTTTATAAACTTGAATGATATAATCATCTAAGTTAGAGATATTTAAACGTATTAAAATGATGAGACCAACTTTAATGCATAAAGGGGGTTATGAAAAAGTTATATTCCAAATTTTAATCTATTTGGATGGGTCATTTTTAATTTAGACCACTTTTAATGACTAAAATATTATGTCTTATAGTTAAGAACAAGAACTAGGCTAGAATAGGTGGTGGGTTTGTCAACCAAGCATGATTAAAGGCCAAAAACCTAGTCCTATACATTATCAGCCCCTATGTATGTGTTGATAGTGCCATTTTTCAGCCAAAAAGCACCGAAAATGGAATTTTACAACTGTAGCTTCAACTTTGACAACATTTATTATCAATGTTAATGTGGTCTTGAACAATAGTGAAAATGTGCTTACAAGTGGAATTTAAATCATGGTTTCTAGATCACATGTAATTTTACCATTTGTATGTGTTTGGAGTGATGAATTTTCACCTGGGGGTCCCAGAGACAGAAATGCTAGTTGGAGCACAAGAAGTTGTCTCTTCATTGCCAAAAATTTGTATTTTAGGACCCATTACTGCAACTTGTGCCATGAATTAATCTATAAGTTTACAATCACTTGATACATGTAAAAACTAAATTTATTTCACATGCACATTATGGATCTTATGGTTCATCCATATGACTTACTATTTTTGTGTTATGCATGTCTAAACTTAGGCTAAAAATATGAATTTTTCTTGTGTTGGAAAGGACATTCTTGAGCCTGAAATGGGTGGTGGGTTTGTCAATCAGGAATGATGAGAGGCCAAAATATTGGACCTATAATTTATCCACCCCTTAGACATGTTTTCAATGCTATTTTTCAACCAAGAAACACCAGAAATGGAGTTCTACAACTAGAGCTTCAACTTTGACAACATTTTTTGTCAATGTTTCTGCACTCCTAAGGGGTAATAAAAATGTGTTTACAAGGGGAATTAGATGTCATGGTCATTTTAAAATGTGTAATTTTTCCATATTTACATGTTCAAAGTGATGTATTTTCACCTAGGGGTCTTGAAGGTAGAAATATCAGTTGGAGCTTAAGAAGTTGTCTCTTCACTGACAAAAAGTTACATTTTAGGACCTGTTATTACAACTTGTGTCATGCATTGATCTCTAGGTTTATAATCACTTGGTATGGGGTGAAATTATATGTATTTCACATGAATAGGAAGGATCTCATGGTTCATCCATGCCACTTATTATTTTCATTTAATGCATGTCTGAAGTTAGGCTAAAAATTTATATTTTTCTTATGTTGGGAAGGGCATTCTTGAGCCTAGAATGGGTGGTGGTTTGTCAATATAGAATTATGGAAGGAAAATATTCTAGTATTGGACATTATCCATCCTTCCATACATTTTGGAAACACCATGTTTTAGCCAAGAAGCACAAAAAATGGAGTTTTGTAACTGGTGCTTCAACTTTGACAACATTTATTGTTAGTGTTTCTACACTCTTGAACAATACTAAAAATGTGATTACAAGTGGACTTGGACATCATGGTAATTGGAAAATGTGTAATTTTTCCATCTTGACATGTTTTGAGTGATGTATTTTCACCTAGGGGCCTTGGAGGCAAAAATGTTAGTTGGAGCTCAAGAAGTTGTCTTCTTACTACCAAAAAGTTATATTTCAAGTCCTGTTACTGCAACTTGTGCCACACATTACTATCTAATTTTTTACTCAATTGATATAGGGTTTAATTATATATATTTCACATTCATAGGATGGATCTTATGGTTCATCCATACCACTTATTATTTTCATTTTATGCATGTCTAAAGTTAGGTTAAAAATCTACATTTTTCCTGTGTTGGGAAGGGCATTCTTGAGCCCAAAATGGATGGTGGGTCGTCGACCAGGCATGATGGGAGACCAAGACCCTGGACATGGACATTATCCACCCTTTATACATGTTGGTAACACCATTTTTTAGCCAAGAAACATTGGAAATGGAGTTCTACAACTGGAGCTTCAACTTTGACAACATTTGTTGTTAATTTTTGTGTGCTCCTGAATAGTACTAAAAATGTGCTTACGAGTGGACTTGCACATAATGTTAATTATATAACTTGTAATTTTCCCATAATTACATGTTTGGAGTGATGTATTTTCACCTAGCAGTACCAAAGGTAGAAATGCTACTTGGAGCTTAAAAAGTTATCTCTTCACTACCAAAAAGTTGTATTTTATGACCCATTATTGCAGTTGTGCCACACATTGATCTCTAATTTTATACTCACTTGATTTAGGGTGAAATTATATGGATATAAAATTCATAGGATGGATATTATGATTCATCCATACCATTTATTATTTTCATTTAACACATGTCTAAAGTTAGGCTAAAAACTACATTTTTCTTGTGTTGGGAATGTTGTTCCCAAAATCTGTCACTTGTTTTTGGGGACAACATATCAAATATTTTGGTCCTGCAGGCCAAAATTCTCTCCTCCCTTCTCAAAAAAAGTTCTAAGCACTCAAGTTCTTCAATTATTCAAGCATTTTTAGTCAAGGGACTCGCAGGTTCAACGGGTTCAACAACTTCAACAGGCGGGCTCTCATAAAGGAACAACTTCCAAACACTTAGGCAATTTCAAGGTTGGTTCAATGTCGAGGTTCAACCAAAATGTCCATCGACAGGCTTCAAAAAAATGGAATGAACCATTGAACCATTAAACCATTGAACCCTGCTTCAAAATGGTTCAAAGGTTCAACAAGTTCAAAGAAGTTCAACCACTTTGAAAAGTTCAAACGGCTTTAAAGGACTTAAACGAAAGAAGACTTTGAAGAAGAAAGATTGAACCATTGAACCATTGAACCTTGAACCAAAAGAGTTTAAAGTTCAAAGGTTTAACGAGTTCAATAAAGTTTGAAGGACCAAAAGATTTAAATAAAGAGAATGGACCATTGAACCTTGAACCAAAATGGTTCAAAGGTCAACGGTTCAAAGGTTTAATGAATTTCAAAATTCAAAAGGAAGCTTTGAGTGAAGGAAGGAACTAGAAGATTCCAGAGACAAGTTCAAAGAAATGGTTTAACCAATTGAACCAAGGAGCTGATTGAACCAAGGCGCTGATAGGACTGCCTGAACCGTTGAACCATTGAACCGATGCACTCTCATGGTTCAAAGGTTTGAGGTTCAATGTGGTTCAAGCAACCAATGACTAGTAACATCCCCGTGACCATCAAATTCAGGGTAATAAAATATCTGTTGTTTTTTAAATATGGTGCAGACCTAAAAATAAACTTAGCGATCAGCCAAAGAAGGAGCCAAAAGAGCCAGTTGAAAGTGAGAAGATATCCCAAGAGCTCAGATCATGAGGAAGAGACAAACTACAACAAGGAAAGAGGGAACGATGCAGAAAGACTAGAAATATCTGCGTAGGAGTTATTCGTAGTAGGTGAAATAGTCCACCATGTAGACATCAAAAGTGTGAGCACTCAATAACATAGCCTATTTTTCTAGATCAAGTACAGGTGAAGTGGATAGCTACGCAAATATCAGGAAGAGGACCAGGCAGCCCATACTTTGGAGGAGACATTTGAGAATAATTAACACACCAAAGTTAAGGCTGATGACCTGTTCTAGCATGGCTCTTTCATGAAAATACATTCAAGGCATTGAATGCACCATGGGCCATTTCCATGAAACAAATCACCCAAGTCTTTCTTGGAGCACTATATATTGTAATATCTTTTATTTTTTTAAGGAGATCTCTTTGTTATAGAAGCAAAACTCTGCCCAAATTGAAAGACATTTCCTGAGACTTTGAGCTCAGATTGTTAATAATATTTATTTATTTGAATGAGAAAACAAGTGACCTTTCAGAATTTGTGCTGGAATAGCTTGTGTTATTTAGGAAATTTTTCTTATGTCTGTTTCCTAGAAGCATTCTTGTCCATTTAATTTAATAAGCAGAACTAGTGGAAGTAATCAGGAAGGTGTCCTAAAGCCGACTGTGGAGAGACTTTGTGCTACCACAATTATCTTTAGCATGTTTGTTTTTCTATTTTTATGTAAAGGATCTTGGGATGAATTTATGCCCCCATTGTCCTTCGTATATTTCACTCTTTAGTAGTTGAGGTGGAGACTTTGTGCTACACTTCATCCTGTTGTGTTTCTGCGTCTAGTTACTATTACTACCAGGAAGGAATCTAGCTGTTGACTGAATATTACTTCTAAAAGAAGAGAAGTACCTTTAGCAGTTACCCAAGATTTTTCCTTTGATTTATGAACATCATCTCTAAAAAAAGAGAGATGGATGGCATTATCCTACCATGAGTGTTATTTTCAGCTCATATATATAGTATATATTAGTACCTTATAGTTATAGGGAACCTCCCCTTGATGAGAGGAGAGATTTGTTCCATTTTGATGTGGTATACCCACACATTTTGGTTGATAAATATCCTTATGTTGTGGTTGAAACACCTATTTTTCCCATCAATTAACCGGTGACAAAATATTCACCCAACAGTTTTTGGCGACTCCACTAGGGACACAACAATTTTGTGCAATTTGAAACCTCAAGCTTCAGATTGAAGCATCACTTGTGTCTTATCCATTATCATTATAGCCTTATCCATTTCCATTATATACTTTGAGCTATGAAATCAGAGACGCTGGAGATTGAGCGTTTCATTTCAAAAGTTAATTCTCTAGTAGCTCCACGCCAACTAGAAAGAATGCGCAGTTCGAAGCCTCAAGCTCCAAGCTAAAGCAGGGTCATTTATTTTCCATTTTTATTCTACAATCTAGCATCTCCATGCTATACAATAAGATATAAAGCTCAAGGTATTGTTGGCCCTATTTTTGAGTTGGTGCAATAGAGCAATTTTGATTTGTTTCCTCCACAACCTCACCTTCAACAAACTAGGAGTCTTCCTTCTACCAACATCAGGTCACCAATACAAGGCAAAGCTTCTTTTTCCTCTGCTAGCAGAGCTTTTCCCATACATAACCCACCAAGATTTGTTATCCCCCCTTTCCAAGTCATACAATGGCAGCTCAAGGCCCCTGGGGTAACTCTTTTGGTCCACTCAATCTAACTCCACCTCTACATGAGCTACCTTGCAGTTCCAGGAAGAATTTCCCCAAATTCTATGGCAATGGGAGAGTTCATCCTAATGAACATATTACAACCTTCATCATATCTTTTGGTGTGATAGGTGTGGAGTATGAGGATGTAGCAGTCAGGTTGTTTGTAGAAACATTACAAGGTGCTGATGCAGACTGGTTTTATCATCTGCATGCCCAGACTATGACTGACTGGAACACCCTCAAAGCCAAATTCAAAGCCAAGTTCAAGCCTACAAAAGATGCGCATGCCCTGTTGGCCCAGCTCACATAAATGAAGAAAGAGCCTCATGAACTTATCAGGGACTTCATTGCCAAATTTGACAAGTTAAGGAATAGGATTCCTATAATTGCTCAGCTGACAGTTGAGAATCTCAAATGTTTCTTCATCAACTCTTAGCATCTTAAAGTGAGTTTCTTGTTGAGATGGGCTAGCCACATAGACTTTGCTGTAGCTCAAGATTTGGCCACTAAGGTGGAAAATGATCTCATCTTGGTGGGGAAGATAAGGAGAGATCTTAACAAAGGTAAATCTTCTTCATCCTCTGAATATCCATCTACAAGCACCACTAATCCAATGGTGCAAAAGTTGGAAAATGAGTTGATAGCTCTCAGAAAGTAAATGGCGCAAGGGATGTTTGCTCAACCTTCATTACAAGATATACCAAGGAGGCCATTCCCCAATCAGTCATACCAAGGCAACACTGCCAGGAATCAAGGGCAGCCAAATCATCTTCCTCCTCCATAGGGGAAACTTGCCAACTCAGTAATTAGATACCTTGAAACTGAATCAAATTTTTCTTTCCAACCTGAGTTGAACCTAGAAGATGGCATTGATATCTTTTTAGAAGACCAAGATGAATCAGCTGGTGACTCTAACATTAGTTTCCTGAATTACTAGGATGAACCCAGAAGTAAAGGTGAAGCGTTTGATGGATCATATGTTGTATTCACCCGGTCCCAAAATCAGTCAGCCCAACAAGCTGATAAGAAAAAAATAGAGGAGTGAGCTCAACCAAAAATTTCAATTATTAATCAAGGAACCACTCTACCTTTTCAATGAAAGGACCCAGTCATCGCTAAAAATTTAAGTACCTCAAGTATTCCTTCATCTTCTGCTTTAAATTCACAGATCAATCCTACACCCTCAAAAAATCAAAAGGATGAACTTTCTTCCTTTGTCATCAGTCTTTTCCAGTCATTTAACATAGTCGACCATGTCAAGAAGACCAAATTTTAAATGACTGAGTTTGAATTCTTGCAATCCAATCCTGATCAGTTGGATAGATTAGTGGAATGTGTGAAGGATAAAGTCATCCCTGCAGAACAAGAAATTTTAAAAGTAACTCCTAGTCCCCCCAAGAACACATCCAATTAGATTAACCTTATGATTACTCCTCCAGCTACCCCTGGGAAAATAGAACCATTTTATATTTCCCTGCTGATAAATAGACACTAGCTAAATAACTGCATAATAGACTCAGGCGCATCTGAAAATATCATGCTTGCCTAAGTGGTAGAATCTCTTGGACTCACGTTGACTAAGACCTTTGAGAGATGTTTCTCCATGGAAAACAAATAAGTGCTTTTGCTGGGATAAATCAAAGATGCCCAGTTTACATTTGTGGCCTTTTCAAGAAAAATAATTAAGATGATAGTCCTGGTGGCCGACGTCCCAGCTTCATACGGTGTCCTTCTTGGGCAAAAGTTTTGTAAATATGTTGGTGGTGAGATAAGTATGGACCTTTTCGAGGCAAGGATCCCTGTCAAAGGCGTCATGCAGAGGCTGCTCCCTAAAAAGGAGTTGAAGTACATTGTCACCCAAATGACAGCCCTCGATGTTCAAATTCTTTTTGAGTCTTCAGGGGTGGGTAATTACTTCTTGACCACAGAGGATGTTCATGTTTTAGTAGATGAAAGTCCTGTAGGTGACAATCCAAAAAGTTCAGATAGGACAGTAGGAGAATTGGTAGAGCAAAGTTCAGATGTAAAAGAATCCTCCCTCCCTAACAAGGAGGAATCTAGAAAAGATCAATTTCTAATAATGTCTAAATTCTGGAATTTGATGGTAGCTATTCTTCTACCAGTTATGGAGCCAAGATTGTTTTAATATCTCTACAAGGATATATTTTTCCTTCTTCATACAAGTTGAAATTTAGCAAAACCAACAACATTGTTGAGTACGAATATCTGTTACTCGAGTTGAAGGTTGCTCAGGACAAAGGTGTCAAACTCCTTCATGCCAAAAGAGATGCTAAACTGATGGTTTTTCAGGTGGGGAACTTGTGTCAAACCAAGAACAAAATATTGTGCCATTATCACAATCTAGTATGGGACTATATTGAAAGTTTTGATGCTTTAAATATATCTACAGTGCCTAGAGAGCTTCATAGTCATGCAGATTCATTGGTTGTCTCTACAACCCTCTTGGTTCCTCATAAAGACTTTGAAGAGAAAAAGTACACTATCAAGCTGGTATTTTGACCAAGTGTGCCTAATAATGCCAATCATTGGTAGGTATCTGATGGGGACAATCAAATCATGTGTTGGACTAAACCAGAAGAGCAATGAATTATGGCAACATACCATGTTATTGCACATCAAAATTAAGAAAAGAAACTCTTCTACAAGATAATAAAGATCCATGATTTTTAGACTGGAAATCAAGTCTTGCTGTGGGGCAAGAGGAGAGAACCAAAAGGAATGCACAAAAAATTTGATTCCTGGTGGAGAGGTCCATTCACAAATCATCGCTTCTAGGGAGAAAATAGTTTCTTACTGATATATAAAGATAGAAAGCCATTTTCACTGTCTCACAGTGGGCGGCATCTGAATCACTTCAATTCTTGAAGTATCAGATAAGTCTGGTTGTACATTTATATATTTGTTTAGTCTTTAGTTTCGTTTGGTGCTTTTCATTTTCATTTCTTTTTGGCACCTTTATTTTTGGGTAGCATGACTCCATAGCCCAATGGCATACTTAAAGGCACTAGAGATTCTGGATTCTACTCCCTTTGATTATTTTTACAATCGATGGAAGTTCCCCAACTGGAGCCAGCTGTTGTTCCCAAAATTTGTCACTTGTTTTTGGGGACAACATATCAACTATTTTGGTCCTGTAGGCCAAAATTATCTCTTCCCTTCTCAAAAAATGTTCTGAGTGCTCAAGTTCTTTAATTATTCAAGCATTTTTAGTCAAGGGACTTGCAGGTTCAACAAGTTCAACAACTTTAGTAGGCGGGCTCTCATAAAGGAAAAACTTCCAAACACTTAGGCGATTTCAAGGTTGGTTCAATGTCGAGGTTCAACCAAAAGGTCCATCGGCAGGCTTCAAAAAAATGGAATGAACCATTGAACCCTGCTTCAAAATGGTTCAAAGGTTCAACGAGTTCAAAGAAGTTCAACCACTTTGAAAAGTTCAAACGGCTTTAAATAACTTAAACGAAATAAGACTTTGAAGAAGAAAGATTGAACTGTTGAATCATTGAACCTTGAACCAAAAAAGTTCAAAGTTCAAAGGTTCAATGAGTTCAATAAAGTTTGAAGGACCAAAAGATTCAAAGAAAGAGAATGAACCATTGAACCTTGAACCAAAATGGTTCAAATTTCAAAGGTTCAAAGGTTCAAGGAATTTCAAATTTTGAAAGGAAGCTTCGAGCTAAAGAAGGAAGTGGAAGATTCCAGAGACAAGTTCAAAGAGATGGTTCAACCGATGGAACCAAGGAGCCGATAGGACCACCTGAACCATTAATTTGATGCACTCTCATGGTTCAAAGGTTCAAGGTTCAATGTGGTTCAAGCAATCAGTGACCAGTGACATCCCTGTGGACATCAAATTTAGGGTAATAAAATATCTTTTGTTTTTCAAATATGGTGCAAACTTGAAAAAAAACTTAGTGATCAGCAAAAGAAGGAGCCAAAAGAGCCAGCTAAAAGTGAGAAGATAGCCTAAGAGCTCAGATCATGAGGAAGAGACAAAATACAATAAGGAAAGAGGGAACGATGCAGAAAGACCAGAAATATCTGTGCAAGAGTTATTTCTAGTAGGTGAAATAGTCCACCAGGTGGACATCAGAGAGTGCAAGCACTCAATAGTGTGGCCTATTTTTCTAGATCAAGTAAAGGCAAAGTGGACAGCTGCACAAATATCAAGAAGAGCCCTAGGTGGCCCATACTTTGGAGGAAACATTTGAGAAGAATTAACACACCAAAGTTAAGGCCGATGACCTATTCTAGCATGGCTCTTTCACGAAAATACATTCAAGGCATTGAATGCAGCATGGGCCATTTCCATGAAACAAAGCACCCAAGTATTTCTTAGATCGCTATATATTGTAATCTCTCTTATTGTTTTAAGGAGATCTCTCTATTATAGAAGCAAAACTTTGCCCAAATTAAAAGGCATTGCCTGAGACTTTGAGCTCAAATTGTTAATCATATTTCTTTATTTGAATGAGAAAACAAGTGACCTTTTAGACTTTGTGCTAAAATAGCTTGTGTTATTTAGGAAATTGTTCTTATGTCTGTTTCCTAGAAGCATTCTTGTCCATTTATTTTAACAAGCAGAACTAGTGAAAGTAATCAGGAAGGTGTCCTGAAGCCGACTGTGGACAGACTTTGTGTTGCCACAATTATCTTTAGTGTGTTTGTTTTTCTATTTCTGCGTAAAAGATCTTGGGATGAATTTGTGCCCCCATTGTCCTTCATATATTTCACTCTTTGGCAGTTGAGGTGGAGACTTTATGTTACACTTCATCATGTTGTATTTCCGCATCCAGTAACTATTAATACCAAGAAGGAATCTGGCTGTTGACTGAATATAACTTTTGAAAGAAGAGAAGTACCTTCAGCAATTACCCAAGATTTCTCCTTTGATATGTGAACATCATCTCTAAAAAAAGAGAGATGGATGGCATTATCTTACCCCGAGTGTTATTTTCAGCTTATATATATATATATATATATATATATATAATATATATTAGTACCTTATAGTTATAGGGAACCTCCCCTTGATGAAAGGAGATATTTGTCCCATTTTGATGTGGTATACCCACACTTTTTGGTTGATAAATCTCCTTATGCTATGGGTGAAACACCTATTTTGCCCATCAGTTAGCTGGTGACAAAATATTCACCCAATAGAGAAGGGCATTCTTAAGCTCAAAATAGGTCATGGGTTTGTCAACCAAGCATGATGGGAGGCTAATGACCTGGTAATATACATTATATTACCATTCAAATATGTTGGTAGTGTCAGTTTTTAGCCAAGAATCACCAAAAATGGAGTTATGCAACTGAAGCTTCAATTTTGCCAACATTTATTATCAGTGTTTTCGTGCTCCTAAACAGTACTCAAAATGTGCTTATGGGTGGACTTGGAAATCATGGTAATTAGAGAATATGTAATTTAACCATCTTGATGTGTTCATATTGATGGATTTTCACATGGGGTCCCAAAGGTAAAAATGTCAGTTGGAGCTCAAGAAGTTGTCTCTCCACTACCAAAAAGTTGTATTTTAGGACCCATTACTATAACTTGTGACATGCATTGCTCTCTAAGTTTATACTAACTTGATCTAGGGTGAAATTATAAGTATTTCAAATGCATAGTATGGATATTATTTTTCATCCATACCACTTACTATTTTGTTTTTATGCATGTCTAAAGTTAGGTTAGAAATCTACATTTTTCTTGTGTTGGGAAGGGCATTCTTGAGCCCAGAATGGGTGGTGGATTTTTCAATTGGGAATGATGGGAGGATAAGAACCTAGTCTTGGAGATTATACACCCCTTCAAATGTGTTTTAATTTCTATTTTTCATCTAAGAAGCAATGGAAATGGAGTTCTCCAACTAGATCTTTAACTTTGATAACATTTGTTGTTAGTGTTTATGTGCTTTTGAATAATAGTTTTCTGAACCTAAGGTATTTTAGAAATTTTTAAGGTATTTATACAAAGTTTAAGGATCATTTTAAGCTTCTCAATCATGTTTTTATCTTCAATCATGAATGTTATGGGTTTGTGTAAGCTCTCATGATTTATTACACCTATCTACAGGTCTATACTTGATCTTCAAGAGTCTAATAGAATGACGTAGAAGGTTGATTCCTTTAGAGAGAGTGTGTGTGTGTTTTATCATGAGTCCTTAAGAGAGAGAGAGTATTTTTATTATTGATATTCATCTCAAATAGGTTATTAAAATCTAAAAAATGATTCAGAAGGTTGCAAGGAGGAAGAAGGAGGGTCATCAATGCACTTGTAACTACCATTTTGAGGCAAACATGCCTATTTCATGAGCATTATCAACATACTAGTAGACTCAACAAGTGTATCTCTCTCTTTCACACTAGAATGAAAAAGTGTATCTCTCTTTTTCACACAACTATATTTTTAGTATTTACTACCAAATAGACATTAGGATATAATTACATTGGATAAAAGACTAAGGAGGTGGTTGATTCATAATAAGCCTCTATGAGGAATTAGAAGTATGAATATTTGCTATTGTACAAAGATTGTAACAAGTTATCAAGTGTGTGTTATTAGTCTAAGAACATAATTAAATGTCTTATAGGGATTTTAGAATTCATATTCATCTTCATGTGACAAAATAAAGGAAAATTTAATAGAATAGTATTTTAAAAGGTCAATTACTAACTTAAGTTAGAAAAGTTGAGGAAGAACCTCAACTAAATATACACATTCAAAGCTTAGAAAATGCTCTAAAATATTATCATCATCTAACCTAGCACTTTGGAGGTGTAAAAGACCCTTCATGTGGATAAAAAGGCTAGATTACACCATTAGAGATACTAATGATAGTTTACAATCTGCTCATTAGGGTTCTGTATGTGTGTTTTGCCAAACTCATTTTCAATTAAGGATAATCTTTGTTTGAAAAAGTGTATTCATATATATTATGTATAAATTAATTTCATTCATTAAATTATAGAATGTGTTTGAGCTCAAATTTAATTTTGTCTCTTAGGAACTCATAATACCCCTATTTTCTATGTGAGGATAATATTCGTAGTCACTTATATCATGTGAAAAATCATGCATGCATTGTAAATGAAGATTGTATTAGTTGAAGGAGTCTAATAAGAGTATTTTTCAAATTTTGGATTGATAAGATAAGTCTTAGATTGTATGAACAATCAATAAGGATCTCTCAGCTTCTAAAACCCAAAAAAACCCTAAAACAGGGTTTAGTGACATTAAAAGGCTCATATATTTTGTTTTGAACAAGTGAAATTCAACCAAAATTTGCAGGAAGGTTAAATATCATGTTTATAAACCATTTAAAGTTTTATTTTGGTGAATGAGACCCTATGTTCAAGGGTAGATGCAGGATAATCGGGGACAAAAGGGGGGGGACAGGGGTGCGGGGGGTCGGCGGGGCGCGGGTGGTAGGGGTATAAAGGGACACCTTTTTTTTGAATAACAATAGTTAAAATTGGAAATAATGTTAGAGACACTTAGAAAAGGAATTTGACAATGACATAAAAAATTAATTGTGAAATTTTTAATGTAGTTTCTAAATATATAATTTTTTCCAATACCCATATGATAAAATTGTGAGAAATAGATGCATTTATGACAATAGGTTAATAATTATTTGTAAAAAGATAAGGAGAGTGCATGTGTATGAACACACTTTTTTGAGTAAATGATTGAATTTTTGTATGAAATTTCATATATAGATAGGTTAAATGTTGAATATTGTTGAGAATATTTTTATTAATTTTTTATTATGTATATAATTTTACAATTCAAGACAATTGGAAAATTGAAACTGCAAGTGTATGAACACAACTTTTTGACCTTAACTTCATGAAAATCATTTTTTTAAAAGCATAGTTGGCAATGTGTAGATTGTTGAGATATAAATTTTATAAACTTTCAATTAATATTCAAAAAGTTGTAAGGGAATTTGTGATGATATGTATATAGGCCATAATGAGGTATGTTATGTATAAATTAAGTAATAATTATAAATAATATTCTAACATTAAAAAAATTATATATTCAAAAACTACACTTTCTCCTCTACAAACTCATATATATATATATATATATATATATAATAAAATTTCCCTGATTAGATGTGTCGATAAAGATGAAAAAGACACCTAAATTTCTTAGAAACTAAGTAGGCTTCTCCATAACCAGTTTCAAGGTAGCTTCAGACCTCTCCAAACCTATACCCAAGATAGATTTGGAGGGAAAATTAAACAAATTAAAATATTTAAAGGGTGTATGCCCTGTACAAAGGGTGCACATCTTTTGCAAAGGGCATACACCCCTTCTAAAGGGTGCACACCCTTTGTAACGTGTATGCGTCCTTTATAAAAGGCATACATCTTTTGCAAAGGGCATCTCTTTTCAAAGGGTGTGTGCCCTTTTTAGAGTGATTTTTTTTTTTTTTTAATTTTATGTTGTTGATATATATATATATATATATATATATATATATATATATATATATATATATATATATATATATATATATATATATATATATATATATATAATTTGTAACTAGAGGTTATTGTTAAGAACCCTGGACTAAATTTTTTTTGCCGTGTTTGATGTTTTGCAAGCATATATTTAGTAAAATAAAGGTGAAGTATAAGTTTACATTTAATATAATATAAAATTAAAAGTAAACTTATACTTTAAATTTATTTTATTAAATATAACAAATTAGGGCCACTCAACATCTTCTAAAATTGATAACATAGTTATAGGAGTTACCATTTAGAAGTTAGTTTTTTAAATATCATTCCAGCCAAGACTTAGTTTTCAAAATTTCAAGATCAGAAGATAGAATGAGAAACAAGGTTAAAAATCATGTTACGTATGTAATAGATATATACCATTGATTATGCCCAATATTTCACCTAATTGAATATGCCCTACTTACTTTACCTACTTGTGTATGCCCTACCCAATTGAATACCTAAGCTTGAAGGTGGATTCTTAAATAATTTATGGGTTTTTCAATTAATGGGTCTATCAATATGCATAAATGACTACCCTGTATCATGTAACTTGTAACATACTTATAGTTATGGCATGGTCACTCATACATGACATCTATCGCATACATATTACATATATGATGCATTCACTCATACACAACATCTACCTTTAATCATGGTACGATAACTTATACTTGACATGAATATAGATAATAACCCTAATAGACTCTATTCTAAATAAAATTAATAAACACACCATTCAAATTTATTTTAAAAAGACACCACACTCTAAAATAAATGTCAGGTAGATGGTCAATCCATGCATTCTTCAATTCCAATCTCATGCATTATTATAAATTCATGTATAATAAATTCACATTATAGCACTTCAAATTTACATAGAATACTCCCTTATTGATCCTCATCATCCCTAATCACTCCCTCATCAACCCTCATTTGTATTCATGTTTATCATCCCTATTCATTTCCTCACTAGTTCACATTGTCCCTCATTATCCCTAATCACTTCCTCATTGGATATCATCATCCTTTATTATTGTTAATCACTCCCTCATCAACCCTCATAATCCCTAGTCACTCCCTCATCATCCCTCATTATCATTGATTATGCCTAAACACTCCAGGTCATCAAACCTCATCAACCCTAATCATACCTAATCACTCTCTCATCATCCTGAGAATCATCCCTAGTCACACTCTCATCATCCTATGTCATCCTTAATAACTCCCTCATTAACCATAATTATTTCTTATCATCCCTAGTCAATCCTTCATCATCTTTCATTGGACCCCTCATCATCCCTAATCACTCCCTCATCAACCCTCATCATCCTTAATCATCCCTAATCACCCCCTCCTCATTTTTCCTCATCCCTCAATGTCCCTAAGAATTCCCTCATTGTCACTCATCATACCTAATCACTCTATCATCATCCCTAATCACTTCATCAACTAGTAGAGTGTGTTCCAATCCAATAGTCAGTATAAATTTATTTCAGACTGAACAATATCTTTTCTATATGAATCTTGAATGGTGTTTCAATTCCTTTTATTCTGATTGGAGTGTACTAGGGTGATTATTCTCATTCATGTCTAGTAGATTAGATATGGTCATGATGGATTACTCTAGGGAGATTTTTGAATGATTTACATGGTGAAAATAAGATAATATCTTCTTTGCACTTGCATGGAAAAAATTCCTTTTGAAAGATGAGGGATGATGAAAAATGATGATGGATAAAAAAATTACCTCTTTACACTTGCTTCGTATGAGGTGAAATCCTTTTTCTAGACACACTTATTTCCAAATCATTGAGTGAAATGTTTGGATCATTTTGGATCTTCTCATTTTTATGATTTATTCTCAAAAAATGATGTGGGTTATGATTATAAATTATTAGCATTTATGCCACTGACTTTATTATGGTATGTTTTTTCCTTGCATTACCAATGCTTACACCATTCCTCTGTAGTGTGGTTTCCATAATGTATGTTTAGTGTTTGTCATTTAGGTTTCATTTTTAGGGTTTTAGATTAATGGTTTAGGGTTCAAAGTTTATATTTTAGTGTTTAGAGTTGATTTTTTGGGTTTCGGCATTTAGGTTTTAAGGTTTAGGGTTTATCCATTTTTAGGATTTAGGGTCTATAGTTCTAGGTTTGAGGTTTTATGGTTATAGGTTTGTGGTTTAGGGTTAAAATTTCAAGGTTTATGGTTTAATGCTTATGGTTTTAGGATTAGGTTTTAGTGTTAAAATTTTAGGGGTCAAGGTTTAGGGTTTGGGGTTCGGTGTTTAGGGTTTAAGGTTCATGATTTTGAATTTTGTGTTTAAGGTTTAGTGTTTAATATTAAGGACCTATAAGGTTAAGGTTTTATGGATTAGTGTTTAGGATTCATGATTTTAAGCTTATGGTTTGGGATTTAGGGTTAAGGGCTTAAATTTTAGGTTTTAGGGCTTAAGGTCTAGGATATAAAGTCTAGGGTTTAAGATTTTAAGGTTCTATGTTTAGGGTCTAGGTTTTAGGGTTTAGGTATTATTATTTTAGGTTTAGGGATAATGTATTAGGGTTAAGTGTTAAAGGTTTATGATGTTTAGGGTTTAGGTTTAGGGTTCAAAATTCAAGGTTTATGGTGCTTAGGGTTTGGGGTTTAGGTTTTAATGTTTAGGGTTTAGGGTTATTTGGGTTTAATGGTTTAGGTAGAAATGGAGTGTACTAAGGTTATTATCTATATAATTTTTGGAACATGGTATATAAGGGTCTAAAATATAATGTCCACCTACATGCATACCTTATCTGAGTAGGCACATAGCCATAGTTGACTGTAATTTAAGCCTAGGTCAGTAAAGAGTACACATTTGAGGAGTTGAAAAGAAATAATGGGTGTTAGACTTGATTATAACACCTTAACCATGGTTATACCAACCTAATTAGATAATTAGGTCATGAAAATAGGGGTGGAAACTGAGCTCAATCCTTAACCTATAGTTGACACATAAATCATGCACATAATACGTTCTCAAGAAGCCTGCCTTGGGTTTTATGAGGTTTGAAGGTGCTAAGATTATGAACCAACCCTAAAAATTTATAAAAAGGGTCCCCATAACTTTCCCAAGCCCATCATATAATAATTTTGTCTATGAAAATAGGGTAATCCACCTCTATTTTATCTCAGATAGAGGGTACTCCCAAGAGGAAAAATCATGTAGGCTCAATATGAAAAGGATAAGGAAATGAGTTAGAGACTATAAGAACCTTGAAAAGAGATGTAGGAGGATGTTCTAAACATGAGAAAACACATGGGAGTCATCACAATCATAATAAATACTCATAGGTGCTGATGAGTAGCTATGTGCAGATTAGACCTACTAAGCCTTAACTAGGCCTAAAAGCCCTAAGGAGATGTAGCCTCTCTTCTAACACTAGGTGATCCTTCCAGAGCATTAGAGGACCTCCATGGGGATATATAAGGTGTGTGAGAACCTTTATTATGTAATAAGGCCACATAGAGGTCATTTATTGTCTCAAGAACATGATAGGGTGCACATAATGCCTTGAAGAGCTCGAGAGGCCAAGTTTGGAAGCTCACATCAGTATGGATGCCTAGCATGGGAGTCTGAGGAGCTAGGATAGGTTGGAAAGGGTACTAGGAAAGGATCAAGTGGAATTTATTTAGGGTTCAGCTGTCATAATTTTATGAACTATCCTTAAGGGATAAAACTACTTAAAACCCTCTAAAACCCTTGTTAATTACCTGATTGGGAAGAAGTGGAAGAAAATGCATCTTGGAGGGCTAGTTTGACTGGGAAATGATCTTAGATTTGTAGATTACTCCCTAGGTATCCTTCCTATCAAGTTGACTTGTACCCTATCTGTATGGACATGGTATATAATGGATTTTATTGATAATTTATGATGTCTTATAGGTACAAGTGTCATACCCTTCCTTGTATGGATTGGATTGAGAAAATGATGATCATCTTAGTGCCAAATGTGAAAATAGGTCTAAACAAGGGTGATTATGACTGTAGATAATGAGAACACTTGTCCAAAAGAATATTGATGATTAGGGACACATCTAATACATATTGGAGCCTGTTTTCAACCCCCCTTCATAGTGCAATGATATCATCTTTGAGTTAGTTGGTTTTGTTTGTGTGTGTGTTCCATAAGTCCTCATGAAACACAAGTGTGTGGTGTGTTGTTTTGTGTCTTATAGGGTTTTAATATAAGTGTTTGAACTATTTTGAGAGCATCATCAAGTTTAGTGACATGAAAGAAATTCATAACATCAATGGTGGAGGTATAGTATTGGTTATAGAACCAATCTACCATATACATAATCAAAAATCATACATTCACATACAGACTGTCAGGATCTTGCTCCACCAATTGGAGCATATATGATTACCTCTTGTATTAGCAACTAAACACAGAATTTAACCAGAAGTAACAAGTAACTAGTAATATGAAACAACACAGGAATATGAGAGACAATACACAATTGTATTAATAATCACTCAGAAGAAAATACAATAAAGAAGATGCCACTTCTTCTTCCACCTCAAAGGCTCGCCATACCTCAAGACCTTCTTCCCTCTCTCTCACGGTCCCAACAATCAACTCCAATATAGAATTGATGTTCACCTCCACCAGTCAGAAACAACGCTGCCAGTACACCAAGTACACAACCATACTCCAAGTAGATCTCCTGCTCTCTGCTGCTACCTGCAAATCACCAGACCTTACTCACCATTGTAGATCTCCAAAATAAGCCATGCACACCTGCTGACCAAGGTCATACATACACGAAGAACCCTTCTGATTCTCCAAACCAACACCCACACTTGGTACTGTGGCACTAGGAGGAACACACCATTGCTCTCCTCTCTCTGAAGGAGCTTATTTTGCTCTCTTAATCTCTAGCACTAACTTACAATACAACCCATGAGTCTATTATATAGATCTCATGCTTACAATAATTAGACTATCTTAATTACAATAATTAGACATGCAACTCAAGACTATAACTAGCCTTTAACATGCAAACTAACAGTCCAAAAATAGACTCTCCAGAATCAACATGCAAACTGCATGTTCACGCAAAGGCTACTGACGTCGGCTCCTCCCTGACTAATGTCAGCCAACTGGTAACCAACGTCGATTGCTTCTTCACTGTTATCTGATCGATGTCGATTGATCAAATCGATGTCAGTTGCCTTGCAACTCTCTGCAACCTCTGCAACCTCCATAACCTCTGTAACTCCTCCTGTGTGCATCTTGGTGAAGCTTTTAGCTCCACAACCTAACAATCTCCCACTTGGAGATAAACAGCTGCACCTGTACCTATCCCTGTACACTATCTAATTTATTTCCTGGCTTGTATCCCTCTTCAAGATCAATCCTGAAGACCAACCACCACACAACCTGTGATGCTACACCTGTCATCCAAGTAACCTGCCACATCCGAACCTACAACTCCATGTAGTGAAGACCTTGACCTTGCATAACAAGAATCCCTGCTACTAGTCCCTCTCAGATACCTGAGAATCCACTAAACTGCCCTCCAGTACTCCTTCCCCGAATTGGCTCCAAACTCTCTGACAACTCCCACTGCTTGGGAAAACTCAGGTCTACACTAGACCTCATGTGATTTCGAACCCTGTTCTAAGCTAAGCTTGAACTGTCCAACCTTTGGTGTGCTTACTGATTTTGCATCCTGCATCTTGAACCCCACCAACACCATCTTCACACCAGCTCCCACTAGAGACAAAATCTCCATGTCTCTTATGCCAAAGAATTTTGCTGCTCCAAATTCTTCATGACATACCTCTGAACTAACCTTACCTTTAGCTCAGTAAAACCCTGTATGTACAAACCTGCTAGCAAATCACCCACATACAGTAACAAAATAATGTTGCAATCATTATCCACCTGGTAAGTCAAACACAATGGTTACACTGACATTAATTGAAGCCCTGCTTTGTCATCCACCTGTCAAAACCTGTACCACTGTCCTACAGCTTCCTCAAGACCTTATACCTTGGCCTTCTGTCTCATGTGTCCATCCACTCTCTTCTTTAACTTGGGAATCCGTTCATCTTCCAGTGCCTTCTTCTAGCTGACAACTCCACCAAAAAGTACCTATTTGGTTCTTCTCCAAGGACTGACACTCCTCATCCATGCCAAGCTCCCACTGATTCCTAGATTCTACCTGCATTGCCTCTTCACGTCTTCCTGGTTCTTGACTATCAATAAGCAATATAAATAAGGTGAACAATGAATATGAGTTTCACTTACCCTTTCTAACCTCCATATGAGCATTTGAGACTCCTTGACAGATTGTTGTCCGCCCAACATCCATTCCAGTGACCGATCTCGGCCATCTCCCAATCTGTACCCGATCGATGTCAGTTTTCTACGACTCACTTTGTCTACCGATGTCGGCTCCCTGACCGACACCGATGTACCTGTTGCCGACATCAGTTCTTGAGTGATCGATGTCGGTACCTGTGTTCGCTTGTGAGTGATGACTTTTTACCCGCGAGCTCCTTTTGGATCAAACCCTTGTCCATATCAACACAGCGCTGCTCAGAATAATTCAGTCCCCTCAGCTGATCTCTGTCTGTCATCTCCTCCATGAACACGAAGGCCTTCCAGTTCTTAAGTTTATCAAAGATATTTGTCTTCCGCTTAAGAACATGCATTCCCCTCCTACATATGTGACCAAGCCTACAAAGCCACATCTCTGTAACAGAAGGTGAATTAGTAATATAAGTAGATAGATAAAGAATACCTACTTTCTTACCACCATCTAATTCAAGTGCATCCACTATGAGAGTTACTGTGCATCTCCCATCACCCAACTTTCCTGAAGAAATTAGACTCATCTCCAAGACTGGTACCTGCATGACCTTCTTCAACACCTATGTGTTACCCGTCTAGAATTTCAGCTTCACTTCCCCTTCGTCAACAATCTAACAAGGCTCACCAACCCCTAAATAAATCTCTCCAAAGTCTCCAAAGACATACCCATGAAAAGATGCTCTATTTCGGGCTGCATGGAAAGAGGCAAAAGAATCTGTAAACAAAGATTCTACTTTATCTAGAGCAACCTGTGTAACATCACCTGCAACATCTGCTTCTACATGTTAATCTTCTACCGACCAACAATCTTCTTTTCTCTGCTCTTTCTTTCCATCAATCAGACCATTCGTGTTATTCAGTTTCTCCATTCGTAGCTTACTTTCTTCTACCATTGCTATACTCCCACTCAATCTGAAACCCCTGTGAGTGACCTGTAATCAACAAACACTAACCAAATCTGAAACCACATGTTAGTAACCCAACCAAAAGCTCTGATACCACATGTTAGGATCTTGTTCCACCAATTAGAGAATATATGATTACCTCTTGTATTAGCAACTAAACATGGAATTTAACCAGAAGTAACAAGTAACTAGTAATATGAAACAACACAGGAATATGAGAGACAATACACAATTGTATTAATAATCACTCAGAAGAAAATACAATAAAGAAGATGCCACTTCTTCTTCCACCTCAAAGGCTCGCCACACCTCAAGACCTTCTTCCCTCTCTCTCACGATCCCAACAATCAACTCCAATATAGAATTGATGTTCACCTCCACCAGTCAGAAACAACGCTGCCAGTACACCAAGTACACAACCGTACTCCAAGTAGATCTCCTGCTCTCTGCTGCTACCTGCAAATCACCAGACCTTACTCACCATTGTAGATCTCCAAAAGAAGCCATGCACACCTGCTGACCAAGGTCATACATACACGAAGAACCCTTCTGATTCTCCAAACCAACACCCACACTTGGTACTGTGGCACTAGGAGGAACACACCATTGCTCTCCTCTCTCTGAAGGAGCTTATTTTGCTCTCTTAATCTCTAGCACTAACTTACAATACAGCCCATGAGTCTATTATATAGATCTCATGCTTACAATAATTAGACTATCTTAATTACAATAATTAGACATGCAACTCAAGACTATAACTAGCCTTTAACATGCAAACTAACAGTCCAAAAATAGACTCTCTAGAATCAACATGCAAACTGCATGTTCACGCAAAGGCTACTGACGTCGGCTCCTCCCTGACTAATGTCAGCCAACTGGTAACCAACGTCAATTGCTTCTTCACTGTTATCTGATCGATGTCAGTTGCCTTGCAACTCTCTGCAACCTCTGCAACCTCCATAACCTCTGTAACTCCTCCTGTTTGCATCTTAGTGAAGCTTTTAGCTCCACAACCTAACAATCTCCCACTTGGAGATAAATAGTTGCACCTGTACCTATCCCTGTACACTATCTAATTTATTTCCTGGCTTGTATCCCTCTTCAAGATCAATCCTGAAGACCAACCACCACACAACCTGTGATGCTACACCTGCCATCCAAGTAACCTGCCACATCCGAACCTACAACTCCATGTAGTGAAGACCTTGACCCTGCATAACAAGAATCCCTGCTACTAGTCCCTCTCAGATACCTGAGAATCCACTAAACTGCCCTCCAGTACTCCTTCCCCGAATTGGCTCCAAACTCTCTGACAACTCCCACTGCTTGGGAAAACTCAGGTCTACACTAGACCTCATGTGATTTCGAACCCTGTTCTAAGCTAAGCTTAAACTGTCCAACCTTTGGTGTGCTTACTGATTTTGCATCCTGCATCTTGAACCCCACCAACACCATCTTCACACCAGCTCCCACTAGAGACAAAATCTCCATGTCTCTTATGCCAAAGAATTTTGCTGCTCCAAATTCTTCATGACATACCTCTGAACTAACCTTACCTTTAGCTCAGTAAAACCCTGTATGTACAAACCTGCTAGCAAATCACCCACATACAGTAACAAAATAATGTTGCAATCATTATCCACCTGGTAAGTCAAACACAATGGTTACACTGACATTAATTGAAGCCCTGCTTTGTCATCCACCTGTCAAAACCTGTACCATTGTCCTACAGCTTCCTCAAGACCTTATACCTTGGCCTTCCGTCTCATGTGTCCATCCACTCTCTTCTTTAACTTGGGAATCCGTTCGTCTTCCAGTGCCTTCTTCTAGCTGACAACTCCACCAACAAGTACCTGTTTGGTTCTTCTCCAAGGACTGACACTCCTCATCCATGCCAAGCTCCCACTGATTCCTAGATTCTACCTGCATTGCCTCTTCACGTCTTCCTAGTTCTTGACTATCAATAAGCAATATAAAGAAGGTGAACAATGAATATGAGTTTCACTTACCCTTTCTAACCTCCATATGAGCATTTGAGACTCCTTGACAGATTGTTGTCTGCCCAACATCCATTCCAGTGACCGATCTCGGCCATCTCCCAATCTGTACCCGATCGATGTCAGTTTTCTACGACTCACTTTGTCTGCCGATGTCAGCTCCCTGACCGACACCAATGTACCTGCTGCCAACATCGGTTCTTGAGTGATCGACGTCGGTACCTGTGTTCGCTTGTGAGTGATGACTTTTTACCCGCGAGCTCCTTTTGGATCAAACCCTTGTCCATATCAACACAGCGCTGCTCAGAATAATTCAGTCCCCTCAGCTGATCTTTGTCTGCCATCTCCTCCATGAACACGAAGGCCTTCCAGTTCTTAAGTTTATCAAAGATATTTGTCTTCTGCTTAAGAACATGCATTCCCCTCCTACATATGTGACCAAGCCTACAAAGCCACATCTCTGTAACAGAAGGTGAATTAGTAATATAAGTAGATAGATAAAGAATACCTACTTTCTTACCACCATCTAATTCAAGTGCATCCACTGTGAGAGTTACTGTGCATCTCCCATCACCCAACTTTCCTGAAGAAATTAGACTCATCTCCAAGACTGGTACCTGCATGACCTTCTTCAACACCTATGTGTTACCTGTCTAGAATTTCAGCTTCACTTCCCCTTCGTCAACAATCTAACAAGGCTCACCAACCCCTAAATAAATCTCTCCAAAGTCTCCAAAGACATACCCATGAAAAGATGCTCTATTTCGGGCTGCATGGAAAGAGGCAAAAGAATCTGTAAACAAAGATTCTAATTTATCCAGAGCAACCTGTGTAACATCACCTGCAACATCTGCTTCTACATGTTAATCTTCTACCGACCAACAATCTTCTTTTCCCTGCTCTTTCTTTCCATCAATCAGACCATTCGTGTTATTCAGTTTCTCCATTCGTAGCTTACTTTCTTCTACCATTGCTATACTCCCACTCAATCTGAAACCCCTGTGAGTGACCTGTAATCAACAAACACTAACCAAATCTGAAACCACATGTTAGTAACCCAACCAAAAGCTCTGATACCACATGTTAGGATCTTGTTCCACCAATTAGAGAATATATGATTACCTCTTGTATTAGCAACTAAACACGGAATTTAACCAGAAGTAACAAGTAACTAGTAATATGAAACAACACAGGAATATGAGAGACAATACACAATTGTATTAATAATCACTCAGAAGAAAATACAATAAAGAAGATGCCACTTCTTCTTCCACCTCAAAGGCTCGCCACACCTCAAGACCTTCTTCCCTCTCTCTCACGATCCCAACAATCAACTCCAATATAGAATTGATGTTCACCTCCACCAGTCAGAAACGACACTGCCAGTACACCCCAAGTACACAATCATACTCCAAGTAGATCTCCTACTCTCTGCTACTACCTACAAATCACCAGACCTTACTCACCATTGTAAATCTCCAAAAGAAGCCATGCACACCTGCTGACCAAGATCATACATACATGAAGAACCCTTCTGATTCTCCAAACTAGCACCCACACTTGGTACTGTGGCACTAGGAGGAACACAGCATTGCTCTCCTCTCTCTGAAGGAGCTTATTTTGCTCTCTTACTCTCTAGCACTAACTTACAATACAACCCATGAGTCTATTATATAGATTTCATGCTTACAATAATTAGACTATCTTAATTACAATAATTAGACTATCTTAATTACAATAATTAGACATGCAACTCAAGACTATAACTAGCCTTAAACATGCAAACTAATAGTCCAAAAATAGACTCTCCAGAATCAACATGCAAACTACATGTTCACGCACAGGCTGCCGACATCAGCTCCTCCCTGACCGATGTTGGCCGACTGGTAACCAACGTCGGTTGCTTCTTCACTACTATCTGACCGACGTCGATTGCCCTACAACTCATTCTGCAACTCTCTGCAACCTCCGCAACCTTCGTAACCTTTGTAACTCCTCCTGTTTGCATCCTGGGGAAGCTTTTAGCTCCACAACCTAACAATCTCCCACTTGGAGATAAACAACTGCACCTGTACCTGTCCCTATACACCGTCTAATTTATTTCCTGGCTTGTATCCCTCTTCAAGATCAATCCTGAAGACCAACCACCACACAACCTGTGATGCTACACCTGTCATCCAAGTAACCTGCCACATCCAAACCTACAACTCCATGTAGTGAAGACCTTGACCCTGCATAACAAGAATCTCTGCTGCTAGTCCCTCTCAGATACCTGAGAATCCACTGAACTGCCCTCCAGTACTCCTTCCCCGAATTGGCTCCAAACTCTCTGACAACTCCCACTGCTTGGGAAAACTCAGGTCTACACTAGACCTCATGTGATTTCGAACCCTGTTCTAAGCTAAGCTTGAACTGTCCAGCCCTTGGTGTGCTTACCGATTCTGCATCCTACATCTTGAACCCTGCCAACACCATCTTCACACCAGCTCCCACTGGAGACAAAATCTCCATGTCTCTTATGCCAAAGAATTTCACTACTCCAAATTCTTCATGACATACCTCTGAACTAACCTTACCTTTAGTTCAGCAAAACCCTGTATGATAAACCTGCTAGCAAATCACCCACATACAGTAACAAAATAATGTTGCAAACATTATCCACCTGGTAAGTCAAACACAATGGTTACACTGACATTGACTGAAGCCCTGCTTTGTGATCCACCTGTCAAAACTTGTACCACTATCCTGCAGCTTCCTCAAGACCTTATACCTTGGCCTTCCATCTCATGTGTCCATCCACTCTCTTCTTTAACTTGGGAATCCGTCCATCTTCCAGTGCCTTCTTCCAGCTGACAACTCCATCAACAAGTACCTATTTGGTTCTTCTCCAAGGACTCACACTCCTCATCCATGCCAAGCTCCCATTGATTCATGGATTCTACCTGCGTTGCCTCTTCACGTCTTCCTGGTTCTTGACTATCAATAAGCAATATAAAGAAGGTGAACAATGAATATGAGGTTCACTTACCCTTTTTGACCTCCATATGGGTGTTTGAAACTCCTTGACAGCTTGTTGTCCGCCCAACATCCATTCCAGTGACCGATCTCGGCCATCTCCCAATCTGCACCCGATCGACGTCGGTTTCCTACGACTGACTCTATCTACCGACGTCGGTTCCCTGACTGACGCCGGTGTACCTACTGCTGACATCAGTTCTTGAGTGATCGATGCTAGTACCTGTGTTCGCTTGTGAGTGATGACTTTTTACCCGCGAGCTCCTTTTGGATCAAACCCTTGTCCATATCAACATAGCCCTGCTCAGAATAATTTAGTCCCCTCAGCTGATCTCTGTCCGTCATCTCCTCCATGAACACCAAGGCCTTCCAGTTCTTAAGTTTATCAAAGATATCTGTCTTTCACTTAAGAACATGCATTCCCCTCCTACATATGTGACCAAGCCTACAAAGCCACATCTCTACAACAGAAGGTGAATCAGTAATATAAGTAGATAGATAAAGAATACCTACTTTCTTACCACCATCTAATTCAAGTGCATCCGCTGTGAGAGTTACTGTGCATCTCCCATCACCCAACTTTTCTGAAGAAATTAGACTCATCTCCAAGATTGGTACCTGCATGACCTTCTTCAACACCTATGTGTTACCCGTCTACAATTTCAGCTTCACTTCCCCTTCGTCAACAATTTGACAAGGCTCACCAACCCCTAAATAAATCTCTCCAAAGTCTCCAAAGACATACCCATGAAAATATGCTCTATTTCGGGTTGCATGGAAAGAGGCAAAAGAATCTGTAAACAAAGATTCTACTTTATCCAGAGCAACCTGTGCAACATCACCTGCAACATCTGCTTTTACACGTTAATCTTATACAGACCAACAATCTTCTTTTCCCTGCTCTTTCTTTCCATCAATCAGACCATTCGTGCTATTCAGTTTCTCTATTCGTAGCTTACTTTCTTCTGCCATTGCTATACTCCCACTCAATCTGAAACCCCTGTGAGTGACCTGTAATCAACAAACACTAACCAGATCTGAAACCACCTATTAGTAACCCAACCAAAAGCTCTGATACCACATGTCAGGATCTTGCTCCACCAATTAGAGCATATATGATTACCTCTTGTATTAGCAACTAAACACGGAATTTAACCAGAAGTAACAAGTAACTAGTAATATGAAACAACACAGGAATATGAGAGACAATACACAATTGTATTAATAATCACTCAGAAGAAAATACAATAAAGAAGATGCCACTTCTTCTTCCACCTCAAAGGCTCGCCACACCTCAAGACCTTCTTCCCTCTCTCTCACGGTCCCAACAATCAACTCCAATATAGAATTGATGTTCACCTCCACCAGTCAAACAATGCTACCAGTACACCAAGTACACAACCATACTCCAAGTAGATCTCCTGCTCTCTGCTGCTACCTGCAAATCACCAGACCTTACTCACTATTGTAGATCTCCAAAAGAAGCCATGCACACCTGTTGACCAAGATCATACATACACGAAGAACCCTTCTGATTCTCCAAACCAGCACCCACACTTGGTACTGTGGCACTAGGAGGAACACACCATTGCTCTCCTCTCTCTGAAGGAGCTTATTTTGCTCTCTTACTCTCTAGCACTAACTTACAATACAACCCATGAGTCTATTATATAGATCTCATGCTTATAATAATTAGACTATCTTAATTACAATAATTAGACACGCAACTCAAGACTATAACTAGCCTTTAACATGCAAACTAATAGTCCAAAAATAGACTCTCCAGAATCAACATGCAAACTGCATGTTCACGCACATGCTGCCGATGTTGGCTCCTCCCTGACCGATGTCGGTTGATCAGACTGACGTCGGTTGCCCTGCAACTCATTCTGCAACTCTCTGCAACCTCCGCAACCTCCGTAACCTCTGTAACTCCTCATGTTTGTATCCTGGTGAAGCTTTTAGCTCCACAACCTAACACAGACCTCCTACATACACCCCTATAGGTGTTCCTAATAGGGGAGTTGGAAATTGAATATTAGGTTTTATGGTTTAGTGTTTAGGATTTAGGATTTTAGGCTTATGGTTTGTGCTTTAGGGTTAAGGGCTTAAAGTTTAGGTTTTAGGGCTTATGGTCTAGGGTTTAAATTTTTAAGGTTATATGTTTAGGGTCTAGGTTTTGGGGTTTAGGTATTATTATTTTGGGTTTATGGTTAAGTGTTCAAGGTTTATGGTGTTTAGGGTTTAGGTTTAGGGTTCAACATTCAAGTTTTATGGTGTTTGGGTTTTGGGTTGGGGTTGTGGAGTTAATGGTGTAGGTGTAAATGGATTGTACTAGGGTGATTAGCTAAATTTGTGTATGGTATTAGTGACTATAATGCAAATATATGAATATGTCATGTATGAGTGATAACATACCTACACGTGGTACTATGTATGGGGTAGATGTAATGTATGAATGACTGTATTATTATTATATGTATGCTATAAATTGAATGCATAGGCTAGACATTTATTCATATTGATAGACCCATTAATTAAAAAACCCACAAATTATTTAGGAATTCATCTTGAATACATCTTCAAGCCTTTTACATGAATGACTCTAGTCACTCCTTTCTCTAGATATAAGTTAGAATGACCCCTATCCTTTCAAGATATGCCTTAGCCAATGCCCCCTCTCCTTTCTTTGTATAGGTGATAACTCAAGATTATGGTTTATGGCTAGAGGTTTAGGAATTATAAATTTAGGGTTTAAGGTTTATGGTTGATGGTTTAAGATTCATAGCTTAGGGTTTAGTGTAGAGGGACTAGCATTAAGGGTTCAAGTTTTAATGTTATGGCTTAAGGATTAGGTTATAGGCATTATTATTTATATTTTATGATTAAAGGTTTGGGGTTTATGGTTTATGGCTCAAGGGATCAAGAGTTTAGATTTTAGGGTTTAGGAATTATTATTTGGGTTAGGGTTTTGGGTTTATGGTTTCACACTTAGGGTTTAGGGTGTAAGGTTTAGGGTTTTGGTATTGGGGGTTTGGTTGAGGGTTTGAAACTCAGTGTTTAGTAAATAGGGTTTGGGATTTAGTATTTAGGGATTAGGGCTTAGGGTTTAGGACTTGGGGTTTAGTGTTTATGGTTTATATTTTATAGTTTGGGGTTTTAGGTTTAAGGTTTAGGGTTAAGGGTTACGAGTTTATAGATTTAGGTTTAGTGTTTAAGGTTTTGGGTTTTGGGTTTAGAATTTTTGGCTTAAGAGTTAATGTTTAACATTTATGACTTATGGTTTATGGTTTTAGGCTTGTTGTTTAGGGTTAAGGGATTACTTTTAGGTTTTAATGTTTAGGATTTAGGATTTTAGGTTTATGGTTTGGGGTTTAGGGTTAAGGCCTTACATTTAGGTTATAAGGTTTATGGTCTAGGGTATAAATTTAGGGTTTAAAGTTTTAAGTTTATATGTTTAGGGTCAATAGTTTAGGGTTTATGGATTATTGTATTTGTTTTAGGGCTAATGTATTAGGGTTAATGGTTCAATGTTTAGGGATTAGGGTCTAGGGTTTAGGTATATTATTTAGTTTTCATGGTTTAAGGTTTATGGATTAGGGTTTGGGGTTTAGGATTTAGGTTTCAATGTTTAGGGTTTAAAGTTTAGTGTTTAGGGTTATGGGTTAGGGTTTAATGGTTTAGTTGGAAATGGAGTGCACTAAGGTTATTAGCTGCATTCATGACTAATATGAGTGACCATATCATGACCACATGAAGATGTCATGTATGAGTGACTGAATACCTACATGTAGTATCATGTATGTGGTAGATGTAATGTATGAATGACTATATCATTACTATATATATGATATAGGTTGCATGCTTTAGGCTATTCATTTATTCATATTGATAGACCCATTAATTAAAGTTCATTTTATATGTTGAGAACAAAGTTGTTAACAAGATTCCAAGGCAAAGATAGCAAAATCCAAGTCTAATACATCTCTAACTTTGTTGATTGAGTATAACCTCTTATGAAGCTCCAATGTTATTTTATAAACACTATAGAATACTTAAAAGTAAATTGATTCAAAGAATTGGACAGTTAAGCCAAGTCAATATCCTTCCAAGTAATCATATTAGACCATCCGGACCTAAAGAGTAGAGTTTTCATTGAATTCTAATTCTTAAGAAAACAATAAAGGAAATTGGTTTCTTATCCTCATACATAGTCTCCAAGCATCTTAATAAAGATTTATAAGAATACTTTGATGAGCTTAGATTAATAACACCTTTTCAAGACCAAACACACCTATACACAATATTATAGTAGTGTTTAAGACTTAGTCAACTTTTTGGGCACTTTGGTGATCTAATTGGTATTTTGAGATTGTGTAAAGACACATATGAGTCTTGTATCATTGTCTTGATATTTTCATTGAGTTTTTGAATTTAATGAGTCCAAAAAATAAGGTAATTATAGACCTCTTTGTATTAAGTCCTTAAGAGGTAGAGTTTGGAGTAATATGGCCTATAAAGGGTAGAGTTGTTATCATTTGAGTTTTGAGTTGAAGTTATTCATACACTAAGAAGCTTCAGTCAAATAATTGGTGAAACCCTCATAGTATTGTTCAAAGAAGTGAGGATATACAATTGAGTGATTTAGGAGTCAAAGAAGGGTTTTGCTTGAAGGTAGATTACTATCTTAGGACTGAATACCCTATGTTAAGTCATTGAAAGTGTCTTTTGATCTAAATACAGAGGCTAAGAAGTCAAGAGATAATAATAAATAATAAGGTCATTAGTATTTCAATACCAATACTCAGAAGACCTTCTGTGATATACCAAGAGATAATCTATGGTTAAGAAGAGACCTAATTGCAAGCAATTTTTTGAAGGACCTTGAAGTAGACCAGGTTGAGTAAGTGGAACACTTAATTTGACACCTGTAGGGAATAGTAAATATCAAGATATGGCTTATGTATTTAGGTAGCGAATACTCCTTGAGATCAAGCCATGGCTCAGTTATTTAGTCAGGTAGAGCCTACTCAAATAGATAAAGTAGATAGGGAATACTTAAGTAGGTAAAAT